>OX243814.1:15271860-15281860 GCA_945859605.1 Lumbricus rubellus
CAGTCTAACTGTCATTGATTAGAAAATGAAATGAAAACTTACCGACTACTGAGTTCAGAACGATGAAAAATGACCAGAAGACGGACGCCATGTTATGAAAGCCACAACTCCTTATAAGACAGCGATGTATGCTACCGTAATCATCTCCAGTCAAAACGTGAATGAAGTTTTGCCTGCCTAATATTAACTAACATTGAAGAGTGTCTTTAATATTTATGCAGTGTTTCACAACTGCTTCTATCGACCATTATGAACACGTCCAGATAACAGCATCAATTTAACTAGGATGTCATTGTCTATGACTCTATGGCATGTGATATTTGTAATTATCGACTGCTTGCAGTAATTAGACTCAGTGTAGGCTACTATGTGTCATAATGTTCCCTACTCAACAGAATAATATCTGGCCGGGTAATCGCATTAGAACATAAACAGCATTGTCCAATCATAATAATTCTGAAGGCAGGTTGTCTAGGCATACAGGGTTGGTATAATTAGGCCTATAAGACCATTGCCTTTGTCACGTTTGATTAGAAATGAACTATAATTATATCAATGTGACGCATAGAATGAAACAGATATTATTGGTCCTGCAGGACCCTGGTCTAACTGAGAACGGGACGGGGGCGGGGAAGTACCGGGTTGCTAGCTGAACTACTGGCATAAGTGGCATTCACTTTAAAGATGCTCATTTTCCAAGTCTTCGTGTTGTATTCTTGTTCATTTAAGTGGCCTCCTTTGAGTAAAAATTTGTGTAGACCCCTACAACAATATCTACTGATAAGCAATGTCGACTCGTGAGCGATTATATCCTTTTCACGAAGGACAATATGCTGCGGAAGGTGATAGCTTTGAAAAGTTTAGTCACCCACGTCAGGCGCAGGAGCAATTAGCAACTGGTTGCAGCAGGAACTCCTAAAATTTGACCCAGAGACGACCGCTTATCTGTCCCATAGTTAGGACGTGAATTCTTCTATTATTATTGTTGTTGTTGCTGCTGCTGCTGTTGTCGTCGTTGTTATTGTTATTGTCAATGTTATTATTATCATTATTGCTGTTATTTTGTTGGCCCCCAGGTAGATCTAAACACGATTCCTCGAGGACTTAAACAATCTCGATAAAATTATATTAGACTCTAAATTTTGTCTGGAATGAAACCTATTATTATTGTTGCTGTTTTTATTATTTTTAATTCTTTATATATTTTTTTATATTATTATTATTATCATTATTGCTATTATTATCATTATCATTACTATTTTTGCTGTTGTTAGGCCTTATAGGCTACAGTACTGACAGTGTCGTTATTTTTAAATTAAGGTGTGCAGCGTCCTGTTTAAACGCATGATAACATTGATATGCTATATGACCCTCGTCATCGGGTCCTATGACCAACAGTTTTCATGTTTACTCACTCTATTATAGTCTAGATGCTATGTCTATTGTTATGATCGTTCACTCTTTTGCTATCACGTATGCGTATTCGAATTGGTGGTGCGTGACTCCAACGCCCGGAAGTGAAGGCGAAGCAAAATAAAACTTGTTGTGTTGCTTTACAGATGATAAACGTCAACTGAAAATCCTTGGCAGTTATCATGTAAGCGAAGTGAATGAGTGAACGACTGAGTGCGTAGGTGCATGGGTGAATGAATGAGTGCGTGGTGAAGGATCGGCTGAGTGAGTATGGAGTAAAAAATTTGATCTATTAATTATATAAGTTTTTTATTGCGATATTACACTGTAACCAGTAGTTGACAGTTGAAACCCTTGTGAGTTAGGCTATATGACGCATCGAAGGTCAAAGAGCACACTAGAAAAAAATTGCTGGTTTGTACAGTTCAAAAAATTTCTTTAAAATGCTCTGGTAACTAATACTGGTTTCGTGGCTTTTTTCAGTAGAGTTTTGTTGCAACAAACGCAAAACTCTACGTGCACCATCAATGAAGCTTGAAGAAAACGGACTCCATACCGAAAAGATCCGATTTCCTCACTGAAAATGTTTTGATATGTAGCTAAATATGTTTTAGTTTAAGCAGATGACTTGTTTCGCTAACTTATCTATCACATAACGTAGCCTACTTTAATAACTCGTGCATGAGTTCCTACAATTGTAATTTTATTTTTTCTTCCATTGTTGTCGTCTAAAGTTGTTTTCTTTGTTTTGGAAACGATACAAATGTAGAAAACTCTTCGATACCAAGGCCAGTCGATATGAACTTGCAGTCAGTACGACTTTAAAGATATTTTTCTACGAAAATTATAGCTTAACACGCATTTAATGATTTTTAAATTTCATATTGAAATGGGGGACAGGAGTCGTGTCGTGCGACTAAGTGATAACTGTGAATTCAACTACTGATGTAAACTCCCCAAACTTATTTGTTTTTGAGACTAACGTTTCATAACAAGAATAAAATAAACGATTGCACTGATTAATCATGAAATGTATTAAACATTGTGCTCTGTTGAATTCTGTGAGGCAGATGTTTTGCATAAAATTTAATGATAAAAGCTTGGGTGCGAAATTAATGATTCGAGAGTCGACCGCAGCGATGTTTAGATCTATTCATTTGATTCATTTAATTCATATAATTCATTTAATTCGTTTAAATTGTTTAATTAATTCAATTCGTTAAATTAATTTATTTAGTTTAATTAATTGAATTCGTTAAATTAATTTAATTAATTTAATTAATTTAATTATTCTCATTCTTTTTATCATTATTTTTTTTATTTAATTAATTTAATTAATTTAATTAATTTAATTAATTTAATTAATTTAATTAATTTAATTAATTTAATTAATTTAATTCATTTAATTCATTTAATTCATTTAATTCATTTAATTCATTTAATTCATTTAATTCATTTCATTTCGTTTAATTCATTTCATTCATGAATTCATTCAGTCAATTATTTACAGGCCAATAGCGCGCTTCAAGAAAACTACTCGGAGGAGCTCCCGATTCTACCACTGCAAAAAAAGTTTCAAGTGCTTATAAAATGACCTATTGAACAGTTGCAGCTCACGAGGAAGGCTATGCATGGGCGGAGCTTGGTTTCCGATCTTGGGGGGTGGGGGGCTAACCCAGAGTCTGGACTTTATTGAGATGGCTAACTCCGAAAAAGGATACCATTTTCATGGTAAAAAAGTTCAATCCGGGCCTTCCTGGAGGGGCTTAGCCACTAGCCCCTGATAAACTCCGCCCATGAGGCCATGCTTTAGGGCCAACCACAGAAAAAGCATGGCTTTGAATGATGGAGGTACAGTGTACGAGCAAATGTACTCGACATAGGCTGGCAATGAGGAAGTAGGTAAGTTTGAGTAAGACCTAGCTGACAACACTATATCTAAACAATCAATTGCAAATGCTGTGAATAAGAGAGTGGCGAAAGAGTGCTTGCCTTAATATTTAAAAATGGCCGAATTGCGTGCCTTAAATTTGTAGCAGTAAAATAATGAAGTGACTTGCACTTGAAACGCATGCTATTTTCAGGGTGGCGTGTAACGGTGGATACAGATTTTATTGAAACCGTTGCCTTGGAGGGTACATACACAACTCACAGATTGATTACACAGGTCATGCCTATGCGTAGTTTATCAGTCCATGTATTAGCTGCTTAGTGCTTAGTGCTTACTAAGCAGCTATGTCCGATCTTCACAATCGAGAGTCTACAGAATCACGGTATATGCCATCACTACCCATCAGCCACCAATTCATGGACCTTCACCCAAATTCCGATTTCTTCCACCTCCATGGGGGAAAGGGTTTAGGGAAGTGGCAACCACTCTGATGCGAATGCGGGATCGCTTCCCGCTACCCTCAAAACCAAAGACCAAAAAACGTCCTCTCAACCTATTCGCCAGCTAGCGTTGGTAAACTAAGTCAACCCGGACCACCACGGACTACTCTCATGGACAACCCTTCTGACTCAACGCAGCTCTCGTGAATAAGCTGGTGCCCCGCGCTTGGCTTTCGAGAGGCGCTTTAGAAATTTCGAGTTTACGATTACGATTACGATTAATAGGACGTGATGAGTTGCAAGGCAACGAACGTACCCACTACCCCACAGTGCCCCACAAGTGTAATAGGCTACTTTTGATGCGACGCAAGAGTCAACGCATCGCAAAACTGATCGTCATTGACAGTACCAACAAATGAGGCCCAACACGCAAACTTAGCACCCGGTAAACTCCAACACGCTGAGTCATATATCTGACAGTTAAAAGTTTACGACTACAAATCAACATACATGTGCTCTATGCGTGTTTAATTGTCTGCAGCAAGTTATGCGATATCTGCTGTTACATGTATCAGACATACGTTTTTATACATCTTAGTGCAAGAAATAAATTAATAGATGTTGTAAAATTTTCTTCATATGAAGACAGTTTTAATAAGTGACAACATAAATGAAATCTGGTAATTTTTCTATTTTAAATTTGTTACAATTATATGCCAAACAAAAGTTACACAAATTGACAAATTGTAAAGTCTATGTCGAACATGACAGATATTCTACAACACAGTAATAACTAACACGCTGAGCAACCATTTATTTTAAAACTCATAAGATGACGCTATTGCACAACGACACGCAAATCACTGCCAGGTGTTTCTCATAGGAAAAAAGTAACAAAGAAAGCAAAGCCATTTGAGAGATTCAGGCAATCGATAGCTCGATAGTACATAAGCAAGGAAGGAGCGATGGGTACAAGACATATTCTCTCAGCAGTGCTGCACGTCAACCGCTAACTCCAACAGAATGATGCGCCGCATCGCAGTTACGTCGTTTTGGGTTCTTCTGCTCCTTGCGACAACCTTCGGTAAGTTGATTGACGATGGTCAAGGTATTTTAAACAACCTAGGACAGCATCAAGAGTAGCAGCAGCAGATGATGAAGAAAAAGGAGGAGAAGGAAGAGGAAAAAGAGGAAGAATAAGAAGATTAGAAGAGGAAGAAGAGGTAGAAGAGAGGAGGAGAATGAAGAAGAAGAAGAAGAAGAAGATGATGATGATGATGAAGAAGAAGAAGACGCTGTGTCAGTTTCCCTGATGACAGAGTAACATATTTTACACCAATTTACATCATTTGAACCCGCCAACATTTGAACCCATCCAGCCCCAGTTGAACCCCAGACCTCTCGCTTGACCGTCCAGCGCGCTAACCAGTAGACTAACTACTCATAATCATGCTTCCACAGATTTTTTAGATAACAAGCATCTATTATTGAATAAACAAGCTTGCAGTGTTAGTCTCCCTGAGGACAGAGTAAATTATTTTACTCCAATTATAAGTTCCACGAAGTCTATGCAATGTGTGCACTGTGCATGTATAATGCTTGAAGTACGATTTGTTTGAAGGAAATTAATGATCGTGGCTGCTGCAGTCTGGGGCGGGTCCATGGGGGGTTCATATCCAACCACGGCCCCCATTGAGAAATTTGCACATTTTTTACCAGCTATTCTGGCGGGCAAATAGACGTCCTTACCACAGGTTCGACGCAAAGTAAAAAGGTGACCGAGAGTGTAACAGGGAGAAGAAAAGTAGCGTATGACTAAAAACAAGTTATTGGCTATTTTGACAGAGGAAAATGGTATATTTCTCTCAGGAAATGTTTTTCTGCCAGCATTTTGGCCAAAGGATTAAAAAAAGGTCATCAGTTTTTCTGGCGGGCAATGTGGTATCTTTTCCTCAACATTTCGATCAAACGATTTTTATTTTTAAAAAACCATCAGATTTTTCGGCCAAATAACCACCCAAGAACAACAATTTTGGCCCACCCCTTCGAAAATTTCTGTATCCGCCTCTGGCTGCAGTGATCACATCACATGTAAGCTTATAATGCAATAATTTATTGCAAATTTTATGAACAAGTGTCAATCTGTATGTTAGCATGGTAAGATGTTTGCATGTAATAATTAGGCTGTATTATTATACTATTGGTTTTGAAGCTAGAAAGTGTTTGAAATGTGTCAACTCAAGTCCAGAAACTGATTGCTACTACGGATCATCGGTTAAAGTGGATTGTAACGGGATCTGCGGGACCCAGACACAATTCGAAATGGTAAAAGGTATGCTGGATGGTGAATGAGTATGAATATAGATCATCGTCATCATCGTCGTCATCATCATCAGCAGCAGCAGCATCAGCATCATCATCATCATCATCAACATCATCATCATCATCATCATCATCATCATCATCATCATCATCATCATCATCATCATCATCATCATCATCATCATCATCATCATCATCACAAACCATAGGCGCAACGCCCTGTAGGTGTCCGACGCCACTCTCTGTTTGAGTCTGTCTCGTGTCATCTCCCAGTTTCTACAGGCTAGCAGGTCTACTCCATACCATTATATCTTGAAGCAGCTGGACCGCCTTGTTTGCTTCAAGAGAATGTTAGGAAAGAGGCATAAAGGACAACCAGTGGGACAAGCCCGTTTTGTGTCCAATGCCCTCTCCACCGACTCTCTCCATTGGTCTGTCCTGACAGACCTGTGCAATGTGTGCATGATTGCTTCACATCATGACAACTTGAAGCAACTGCGCCGCTATCATCGGCGCTATGTCACTTGTGTAGTGGTTTTTGCGGATTTCAATCTTCTTGGTCTTCTACTGCCAGAGTATCGCCGCCTATCCGGCAAACCTTCCTCCTTTATCCGGGCTTAGGACCGCACAGGGAAGTTGATGGCCCCCTGGGGCGGAGGATGGATGCAGTTTAACGTCATGCCCATGACATAATATACAGGGTGGGCCATAAAAAGTAATCCCCTACGGTTTTTTGTCCATATCTTAGCCAAACATAAGAATTTTAGAATTAAACTTCACAGTCTTAAAGGCAATTCATATTTACGTACAATGGTGAAATTTCAACAAAATATTTCAAACGGAACAAAAGTTATATTACTTTTAGTGAGGCCCCCACCGTTTTTTGACGATTGATAAACGCGAAGCAACAAAAAGTTTAAAAAAACTATTTAATTATTCTGGCTAATATCTCGGCCGGAAGTAAGAACTTCGAAATGAAATTTTACAGGCTTAAAGACAATTCATATTGACACATGATGGCCAGATTTCATCAAAATATGTCAGACAGAATAAAAGTTATGCCACTTTTAGTGAGGCCAACCCCCGTTGTTTTGACGATTCAAGCACATAACGCGGCAAAAAGAAGCAAACACACGATTTTATTAAGTCTCATCTCAACATAATTACATAATCACACGCATGCAGCTTTGTATGGATGCATGCATGTATGATGCATGTATATATGTATGTATTTATGTATGGTTATTTGATGTTGCCAGATGATCATTATCATTACTATTTAAAATAGAAACAGAGTGCAGCTACTGAGAAGTCACTTAGCAAGATGACAATAAATAATTTTGTAAAATTAATAAGGAATCTGTCAGGTTAATCAACAGGTCCATCAAGAACTTTGCAAAGAGACTCAAAAGAAGTTTTGGCACTGGTGGTGGGTACATTGAAGACAAGTTGTGAAGCACTACCAAGTTCATTTGACAACATTTGTTTGAGATGAGACTTTTAATAAAATCGTGTTTTTGTTACTTTTGGTTGCGTTTCGATTTTGAATCGTCAAAAAAGGTGGGTGGCCTCACTAAAAGTGGTATAACTTTAGTTGTGTTTGAAATATTTTTATGAAGTCTGGCCATCATCTGTAAATATGAATTGTCCTTAAACCTGTAAAGATTCATTTTGAAATTCTTACTTCTGGCCATGATATTATCAAAAAAACTAATTTTCTAGGGTTTCGTCTTTGAATCGTCAAAAACCGGTGGGTGGCCTCACTAAAAGTGATATAACTTTTGTTCTGTTTCACATATGGCGATGAAATTGGGCTATTATACGTAGATATGAATTACCTTCAAGTCAGTAAAATTACATTTGAAAAATCCTATTTTTGTCCAAGATATTGACCAAAATTCTTAGGATTACTTTTTTGGCCCACCCTGTAGATCATATCTAAACTCAATCAGACTAAGTCTAGACTGAATCTAGTTTCAATATTTAGATTAAATCCAGAGGAAATCCAGACTAAAATCTAGAATAAATCGAGACTAAATCTAGACTAAATCCAGACTTATTCTATACTAAATCAGAGCTAAATCTGGACAAGGGCTCACGGTCAGTGTTTGATCTAGAATATGGGAGGGGAAGTTTCCTACCCATGAATGAATCCCCTTCTGGACACCATCGTCACAATAGAAAGTTACGCCTATGAACAATACACTCCCCAGTCCCCACCCATAGAAAAATCTTGTGTGTATGATACTGGTCAATTTTAGACCGAAGGAGTAAAAAGCTCATATCATACATACATACATGTACAATTGTACATACATACATACATACATACAAACATACATACATACAAACATACATACATACAAACATACATACATACATACATACATAAATACTTATATATATATACAATACATACATACATACATACATACATACATACATACATACATACATACATACATACATACATACATACATACATACATACATACATACATACATACATACACACATACATACATACATACTTACTTACTTACTTACATACTCACTTGTACTTTTATTGTTTTCTTGTTTTTGGTTGCAATAAAGTGAATTGTATTGTATTGTATAATTGTATACATACATACATACATACATACATACATACACACATACATACATACATACATACATACATACATACATACATACATACATACATACATACATACATACATACATACATACATACATACATACATACATACATACATACATACATACTTACAAACATACATACATGCATACATAATATGTATGCATGTATGTATGTTTGTAAGTATGTATGTATGTATGTATGTATGTATGTATGTATGTATGTATGTATGTATGTATGTAATATGTACATAATATGTATGCATGTATGTATGTTTGTAAGTATGTATGTATGTATGTATGTATGTATGTATGTATGTATGTATGTATGTATGTATGTATGTATGTATATATTATGTGCAATTGTGCATGCACGCATGCATACATGTATGCAATGCATGCATACACACACACATACTTTTTGTAGCCTATGTATGACATTTGTTTGTATTTAGGCTTATGCATGTTTGTATGTCTGTATTTACGCACATTCTTGTGCGTATATCACAATGCATATTGAAGTGAATTCATGTTTCCAGGTGGAAAAAACATACCGGTTGAAATCGTAAGGGATTGCTATGGGCTGACATGGAAGAAAACGTACAGTGACAAGAGTTACACCCAGTCTTGCGAGTATGAAAACGTTAAAATTCAGGGGATGATTAAAAATTGTTCGCGTTGTTTCAAGTGGTGCGACGATAAAGATGGTTGCAACAACGATCGTTATCCTGTGGATGGCTAGAAGAAAGAAAGACGAACCACAACGCATCTGATATTATTTCGATGCGGTTCTGCATTTAACAGATGAAAACATTCGGATGGATCGATGAAGAAAAAATCTTGATTTCTTTTGGTCAACAACGATGCCAGAATTAAATTAAATTATAAGTTGTCTAATAGCGCCAGTTTCATTTTAAATGAACAATAAAACATGGATGTTTCCTCTAAACAATGATTGTTGCTATTGGTTTCAAGATTGTTTACCACATCTTTCATGTTATTGTATTCACGTATTAGGCCTAACTATATTGGACCGCCATGGCTAAAACGCGAACCTTTGCTTTCATTGGCCCAACAGTGACTGTGAAACCAGCTTCCTTCTTCGACTCGTTCCTCCTAATTAGCTGGTGAGCCAAATGCCTTTTTTGTTTCCCACTTTTCTCTCACGTGGTCTCACATACTGGAAATGACTCTGATTGGTGTGATGACTTCGAGAGGCGCTATATAAATTCATAGATACAATACAATCTCGAAAAGAGTAGATGCTCGTTTAGCGTCGTTATCGAATCATGTA
>OX243814.1:15286860-15366419 GCA_945859605.1 Lumbricus rubellus
GCACTTGTATAACATTTCAAGACATTATTTTCTGAACGGTAATTGTTTGAAGGAAAGTCGACATGGATGCAGATCGAAGTTTTAGGGATGACATCAAGTTCATACCACTGTCTTTGGTGCCTCGCAGAATCCAATGGCGTCTGGCCTGGCACCTTGACAGTCCTCTTCATTCTGCCAACTGGAAAAGTCTATCTGAGACATGTGGCTTACCCAACCCGATGATAATGGTACAGTCAACTCCTTAAATGATCATTTGGTTTGCTTTCAATTTCACTTAAGATAACCTAACAACTTTAAACTGCACTTCAAGTAAAACTTGTGAGTTGGTGCTTTAGGCCTACTTGTGGATACCGTATGTGACTCATTCTTATGGCTGCTGATTCAGATGAAGTTGGTTCAGCAAGCCAAAGGTTACGTATGTATGTGCAATTGTTATAGCGCCCCTTCAAGATTTTTACTCAGAAGCCCTCTCAACTACACTGCAGCACGAACACTGAAACGAAGTCTCACACCAAAGCGCTGATGAGCAATTGCGAAAGAAGAACTTGCTCAAGGTCCCTATACGAGGCGGCTTGTATCGACTGCAAGGACATTTAGTGTAAAAGATTTTGATGAATGAATCATTGAATATGCAGGCTTTTGTATTAAGCATAGTATTTTCTGTTATACTGACTACGTGCATCGTGTATGTTCCGTAGTCATCAATACATCAGTGACACATCACACGGTATCACATAGAATGTCTAGGCGTGCTATGTTGCTGGTTCAAATATTAAAATAAAATACTCCAGAATTTTTTTTAAAAATGCGAACTGAAGTGTAACTTACGGTATATCTTTCTTGATAAAATTATTTTGCACATTGTTCCCTGCACGTCAGTTGAAGAATATGAAAGGAAACATGTAGACCTATCATTGTTATTATGGAAGTAGGCTATAGTGATATCTTTGATAAATCTGTGATCTACATGGAATCTTGTTGGTTTTTTACAATTAGAACATTGCGCCAAGCATTTTGAAATGTACTTTATCAAGTCTTGCTCTGTTGCATTAAATTTTTTGTTTGTTTTGTTAGTCAATTGAGGATCGTGTTTCTAACACGAAGGAAAAGAGTTGTACATTGCTGCTTTTCGACGACTGTTTCATTCCACATAAGATAACTGTTGCTCAACTCGTGAAGGCATTTGCCATCATCAAGAATCTCGCCTGTATCCAAGTCCTGAAGGATGCCTATTACAGTAAGTTTAGTATAACTCCAATCATTCTTATTACACTGAACCTTTGCGCAACTGACATGTTTAGAACAATTTCATGTATAATATTGATACTATAATGGTTCTACATGTATTTGTGTATGTGAAGATCGTAAAGAAATATAAAACTAATATGAAAGTGGTCATAAATAGAACCGTTCAACCGGTTGGTTAACTTCTGTAATTGTAACTATTGCAATAGAAGTTTAACTATGCATGTGTTTCGTATCTACTTAGTGCTAGGCTAAATGTAGTTGTAACTACCAGTCATAACTACTTGAGGGCAGTCATGACTAGTGGCTACTACAGTTAGTAGTGTGAAGTGTCCATGCATCACGTGGTACAGATGAAGTTATTTGAAAATGTGTTTTGTTAAGCCATTGTATGTATGCAATGATAATTACCAAACTGACCAAATATTATTTTGATAGTGTTGGTCAATAATTGCTGTTTTATACTATAATGCCAAAGTTTGTTCAGTTGACATAGAAGAAGGTATTTGAATATGTGTTTTTGGTAAGCCATGGTATGTTTATAATTGCTGTTTTATAATATAATGCCAAAGTTTGTTCAGTTGACATAGAAGAAGGTATTTGAATATGTGTTTTTGGTAAGCCATGGTATGTTTATAATTGTTTTATAAGTATAATGCCAAAGTTTGTTCAGTTGAGTGATGATGTTTTACAGATGGAGATCTAAGAACATCCAAAAAGAACGAGAGAAATTTCCTGCAACAACAAGTTCAAGCTCGTTCTCTTCCTGCTGTTATTGACGACAACGCCAATGGTTTGTATGCATATCTATTTTAAATATTTTGTCATTTAAAGCGATTTAGCTTTGAATATAGGCCTAAGTTTCATCCTGACAGAGGCAGACATAATATTATACTTCAGAAGAGTACTTTAAATTATTAGCGCGAGTAATGACTTATTTATATGTTCATGATTAAACTATTTTCAAAGTTGTTCCATGCACAGTGCAAGACAGCCAGACAGAAAGGTGGACAGAGACAGACACTGAAATGGGGAAGGTGGATGGATTGAGGGATAAGCAAAGGGAGCAATGGAAAATGAGAGTGAGAAAGAAAGTGATGGAGAGAGAGGCAAACAGACAATCAGAGACAGATATAGACGGACAGAGAGGAAAGAAAGAGTTAAAGAGATGAGAAAGGCAGAGAGGTTGGAATGGAAAGTTCAGTTATTTATTTTAAAGATCGCATTTTAAATGTAAAGATGTAAAGAAAAACAGTCGAATCAATGTTAAACAAAACTAGGTGCCACTATGTGCAAGCTTATGCAAAAACAGTTTTCAGCTTATTATAGGCCTAATATTAAATTTGTTCATAGAAACTATTTTTATCAGGATAGGGCAAGGGTCAATCTTTTACATAATCCGAAAATAATATTTAAACTTGCCACAATGTATATTTTATTTGTAAAATATTTAAACCTCACATTGAATTTTTTTAGTTTGACTGATTATTTTGCTTAAAATATCTTTCAGTTTTTTAATATTTCTATTCCAGAAAATGCTGAAAATCAGGCCACGAAAATCTTTATCACATACTCAGAAGACTCCACAAAGATGGCCAAATGTATCTACAAGTGGTTGAAGAAGCAAGGATGCAACGTTGGTTTTGACGTTTTGGAAAGCCGCCTACTCCAAGAAAATAAAATTGTATGGTACGATACGAATCTTAGGGAGGTGAGTGTGGTCATGCTTTGTTCCTTTAAATGTAAACATTCAATTTCTGGCAATATAGGCTACACAATGCAGAATCAAAATGCGGTGCAATGCAGTCGGCAGAAATTTTTAGCCACTTTCTGCCTTTATTCGTCCCATTTGACAAAGTCATATTTTGGAGACTCCGTTCACATAAACACACAATTAACCCATTGCGTGTTTTTAGTGTGGTAGGCTACAGTACATTGGCCTCATTGAGACTCTAATTCGTATTAACTAATTGCAGGCTGTCTGCGATCTGACTCGAGTTTTTTAAGGTGCAAGCAGTAGACTAATGACATAACTACCAGATTTGAATCTAGACGTATGCATTGAGCATAAGATCTTTTCTCCCATCAGCACCTGTCTTCTCTCCTTCTATGTTTCCCATTGCAGATGTTCTTAGCGAATAATTTTTCTCATGATTTATATTGATGCTAAATAGGCTACATGGTGTGCAACAGTACTGTTCTTACTAGAAAGAAATCATTTGAAGGTTTTCACAGACTGTTAACACTGAGGTCTGTTCCATACTTTAGCAGCTTGCACTTCTTCTTTCTCTTGACTAAACTCGCACTGCTTTCCTTTCACTAGGATTATGTAGGCCTAATAGATGACTTCTTTGATAATTTTTTCATTCATATCACTCAACTGCTCATTATTTAAATTTGCATATTAAATTTATGGTTATTAGCGTTGATGTATAATAACAATATTTCCTGTTGTAAGCTCCCTTATTGCGTTTGCAAGCGGAGTAACAAAGAAAATGCTTACTTACTTGCCTTTCAGGCCGATCACGTTTTGATCCTTGTCTCACCGCAGTACGCTGAAGATATTTCTGGGCGTGGAGCCAGCGATCTTTCTCAAGTTACTCTCTACATACACAGTCGCATGCAGATGGAATACTTCAAGAATAACTGCACCAATAAACGATTCATGCCCATAGTTTTACCTGGAGCAACGAAAGCTCAAGGTCCTGAATGGCTGATGTACAACACAATTTCCTACGACTGGCCAGATCATCACATAGATGTCTTTCGTCGAATTCACGCTCAGCATATGCCAACATCTGTTAGAATTCAAGAGACTCCGATGGTCAAAATATCTAGAACCTGACAGTTTGTAACTGAGTGAAATTGGTAGAGTGTAGCATAGCATTGTAGAACTTAGTCCTCTGTGTACGTTTATTCAGTATGTTGAAACTGCTGTTTGTTTGACAGCTTGGAAAACCGATGCTATTGAACATACAGGCTGGGCCAAAAAACAGACCCTCATCCGTTTTCTTGCCAATAACTTGGCCAGAAGTAAGAATTTCGGAATGAAAAAGCAGTGATACAAAGAAAGTGATACAACTCCTGTTCTGTTTGCAATAATTTGATGAAAATAATCTGGCCATGGCTATGTGTAAATATGAACTGTCTTTAAACCTACCAAACTTTATTTCTAAATTCTTAGTTCTGGCCAAGATATTGGCAAAAGAACCTTAGGGGAGTTTTTTATGATCCACCCTGTATTTTGAACTATATAGTTTCTCTGCGCTGTTTTCTTGCATCATTTTATGACTGCCCTGGCTACGCCCTGGTAACAAAGAATGTATATCGCCGCCTCTGCTTCTCGGAGGCGCAAATGTTGCACTCCTGTCTGTAGCTACACTGAAATTAATGTTCAATGGACAAGCCCTATGATGATAGTGAGAAGCAAGGTGCCTTTAAAAAGATGTCGATAGTTTTAGTGGTGTTGCTTTTGGGATGCTTTATAACTGCTCACATGCTATTAAATGATTTGCAACTTATCATTTAAATGAGCTTGCATCTGTTTTTCTGGTTTTATCAATCGTTGCTTTGTGCTTTGCTTGCTTGGATTGTTTAGCTGTTTGTGTCTATTCACAATGACCAATGATTTATAAAAATTTGATTTATAATAACTTTTTCTTATGCTTAAATTGCTAAATTTCAAATGGTGGCATGTTTAGCGTCCTGAATTAAGTAAGTAGCTTTGTAAGTGAGTAATTTTTAAAATAGTTTATATAATTTTTATTTATTTTTTATCAACCAACAGTTACTGCTGATGGACATCTGGTGAACATTGAAAAAGTATAGGCCTAGGTGTAAACCCTAAAGCCTCTTGGCAATAATGTTTTGCATACTAGGCCGTCGGCTTGAGGTTTATAGGGCCAATTAAGGGCATGGATATCGAGGTATAGTAATACGTGTAAGGGCACAGCCATGAAAAAATTTCGGTGGCTGCCATTTGGGGGGTTTCAATGAACATCATCAGAAAAATATGCACGGTATAAAAATATTAGGCCTATAAGACTGTCGACGTGTTTTTTGTTATCTGAAATTCGGACGGGCTAAGAGGGAGGCGGAACCTTGAGTCACGGAAGGTCATCTACAGTAGACTAACTGGCGTTGTCGTCAGTTGAACGTTTGATAGCCTACTCCCTCACCCTCATCATTGATCAAGCTACTGATTAAACCGGTTCATTGACTCCTGGCTACACAAAGCATGCTACATAAATGTATCTAGAAGTTTGTGACTAGGCTGACAATAACAATAATCAGTCTTAATACCGAAGAGACGTTTGGTCAACCATCAACGAAATCGTTGCTCTTCCTGCAGCTATTCAGCGCGCAGTAGTTAGACTAAAAGGTGCTCGTTGGATTCGAATTCGTCCTTCTATGCATGTGCACTTGGTATAGAGCCCCATTTCAAGATTTTCTCTCAGAAGGGGCTACTCAGAAGCGCATCCGACTACTGCGCGGACACTGAATTGAAATTTCTCGCCGTAGCGCATGAGCAATTGCAAGTGAAGGATTTGCTCAGGGTTCCTACGAGGCGAATTGAGGCGGATTCGAACCTACAACTCTCAGACTGCAAGGCAATGAACCCACCACTACACCACCACGCCTCGAAAATGTGAAGCAACTTATCTCATGCAGACATTTTTTATATTTATAATGCGATACATTGAAACTGCATTTCTATGTCATGGATAAGCCTACGTGACGTTCTAATCGGACAGGTGTTCCGTTAGGCTAAATGGTTCGAATAATTCACGACCTTGAAGCGAAAGTCGTTGAGTCGATGAACCGAGTTTCGTTTAAATCCTTAGTTCGGATCCATGGTTTTTAAGTGGGAGGTGGAACCCTTCAGTCCTGATTAGTCGTTTGCTTTTCCTGCCTGCAGTCGTACACTCCCCTTCAGAAGACCACTCATTAGGCCACGTTGTTAATGCTCAGTCTTGGCGATGAGACATTTGACCAAGGACCCATGCAGTAATCGCACTTGCTGTGATTAATTAGAATCTATTCAGCGAAACCGCAGTTAGCCGGAAATCGTTTGGATATGGTTTCGACCGAGCTACGATTTCGGATTTTCTTTGCGATTTCAATCCTGAATTTATTCTGCTCAGGTAAGAATAGTCTATCCGAACGTTTCAAAGCAACACCCAGGAATCAAAATAATGTGTCATGGTATTCTTTATTTAGCCTAGAGATGTGCTAAGCAAAATTTACGATTAAAATAACATAGATCTATAGGCCTACAATTAGGCCAGTAAATTTAATAATGCACAGAATTAATATATTTTTAATAATGCTTTAGCAGTTTTACGTGCATTTCTCCACAACAAGTAGCCTAGGCCTAAGAAGTCACAGCTGATGACAGTAGGCCTATCCCAGCATATAGAAAATATAACATTGTTTTCCAAGACATTTATCAATAGCCTACGTCACTCAGACTCACTCTCATCTTCACAACCCTTGCTATTAACTTTGCGCACTCGACCTGGCCCTACTCAATTAGATCTACTCTGCCACCTCTGATTCTTTGAAAGCGGACTACGACTTTCTTTGCACTACTCTTTTGGGAAACTCTTCTGACTAGACAGAGCGCGCATGCATTTTATAATCTGGTGCACCATGCTCTTGGGTTTCGAGTGACGCTCTACAAATTTGGAGATTACGATTCCGATCACTTTGACCATCCTATCCTTTCTTCGTCAGTCGATCAACCCAGTGTAAAAACTACAGAAGCCGCACAGAGGACTGACTTCGCTGGACTGGCGTTCAACCAGATTAACGTCTGGCCAACATTTCAACGTGTAGCCTATACAAAAAAATATGCATAGGTTACGCACATGCGTGTCTATTTCCAGAGAATTGGTACAAAGTCTTCAACCCCTTTCAGAATCTCATAAGCAGTTTAGGCAGCCAACTAACGTATCTAACAAGTAGAATACACGTTTAAGTTTTTCTCATCATAAAATGCGAATGAAACAGTGGGAAGACTGTCGCACGAACAGTATTAAACGTTGATGGGAGCAAGTGTCGAACTTGGATAACTCCGCTATCCCCGACGGGTATAATAGGCCTAAATGAAATCATTACCTGTAGGCTATATTTACTTCATCTTTGTCTCTGCGTTGCAGTGCCATTGGTGTCCGGGGCCTGTGACTCCCCATGGTTCCAGTCAGACGAAGACTGTTACTATGTTAGTCCAAATGGTCAGAGCGAACAGGTGTCATCGTGGCATCAATCGCAGAGCTGGTGTCTACAGAACGGAGGATACCTTGCCACCGTAGAAGATGTCGACGAAAGAAGATTCATAAGCAACATGGTGAGTAGCGACACAAACAGAAGAAGTCAACCAATTAATACGAAGGCTAGAAAATCTTAAATTATAAGCTTATAGGCTTCTTGTAGCAATGCAGACACTTCTGCCGTAAATAACTCCAGTGGCAGGGTAAGTTGTTTTACAGGTGCCTATAATATGTACAATTGTAGCCTACATTGTGTTTCATGATGATTTAATTTGTAGGCTAAGTTTTATCAAGGTGACTATAGTTGTCGTTACAAACCATTTGAAATTCTCCAATGAATGTGTGCATAGCGAAAAACGATTTGATACAATAACATTTTATTTAGCCTATTCATGTGCTATAGAACTTCAAGCTCTCTACTAAGAGGCACTCCCGGCTACAGCATGGACGCTGCATCGAAGTTTAACACCGAAGCGCACCAGCAATTGCGAGTGAAGGACTTGCTCAAGGTCCCTACGTGTGGCTTCTGCTTGAGATTTGCCTATTCTATTCTGTCTCAATGTCGATACCTTTGTTTATATTGCAGACTCAAAATGGAATCTACAATGGAGCTATGTGGATTGGTCTAAATAAACTAGAGGACCGCGTCAATTACAAGTATGAATTTTCAACTATAAGCTTATAATACAAGCCATAATTTAGTAGACTACGTGTTCAGAAAGGTTTAGGCCTTTCTGAGCGTAAAAGCTGCATACGGTAGTAACCCAGTCCCTGATAGAAAGATGAGACATGCTCTACTCACAATAAGCGCCTTGCTTTAATGTCTATGCCTACTAGTGCGTATATTCAGATGGCCATAATAAATTTAGGTAACCTACGATATGCGTGTATAACTGTATATGATAGGTTACATGCAAAAAAACAAAATATTTCATGCACGTAGCCTCTATAGGCTACGCTTACATGTAGACCTAAGGCAGTGCTAAGCTATGCTTAATTTGTATAATTATATTGTAGCTGTACAATGTGTACATAGGCTACATTGGCACAAATGTTATCGAACCTAGGCCTAAATATGACGAATTACGATAGACATGTTCGATAGAAAAATAGACAAGCAACGTAGTAACTGTTGTCATAAACAAGTAGCCTATGCTAGAGATGTCAAGTGAATGTCATGAATAATTGTGACATCATAATTAAGTTTAGGTCTATGCCATTAGCCTATTATAATAGGCCTATCACCACAATTATACGCAAGCGCAGAAAGCGCCTCTGATTATTTTTGTTCTTCTAGCCGCTATTTATAAATGATTGCCTACAATAGTATTGCTCTAAGGTCAGTCAGGTCACCGTGCATTATCGTTATATACGAACGGGCACTGTCGGGCAGCCTCAACGGATCTCGTAAAGGATCTCATCCGACAAATATTAGCCTATTCATCGACAACATAATATAGCAGGCCAATGTCATAGACCTACTGTATCCAGTGGGAATGCCCTCCTCTCCTATTTACGTGTCTCCAGTATTTCTACATGTAGATCCGTTCCTACATCTTTCGCTCCTTAAAACTTATTAACTCTCACCGGGCATGCGCAATGGAAGCACAACTGATTTGTCACTGCGGTGCGCGACGATATAATTATACCCCCTATAATAGGCATAATATAATATATCTTGGTTCCATTGGCATGAACTGCAACTGTGCAGAATAGTCTTTTCCATGGTGGGCCCAGTTGTCTATATATGATGGTCTCCCATGAACTTGCCTGCTTCCTGAGGCTCTTGCTGAAGCATTTTAAAACTAAACTAAAAAACTGTCGTTTTCCGCGCTAGAGTCGGGAGCGCTTCTGAGTAGTCCCGCTTGACAAGAAGCGCTATATATATAAGTTATGGAATGAATTAACCAGAACTACGCTGACTAGAATATATTGAAATTTGATTCCATCAACAAGTATTTAATTTCGATTTCTATGTCCGGTTATGAAGAGAACATTGCAATTCTAGGCTTTTGATGACTACGTTTAAAAACTTAAAGATTGTCATTTGCATTTTGCCAGATCCCAAATTTATTAACCGAAAGAATGTTCGGATATTTGGGCATAAGCTACAGTCTCAAATTCACTGGTCCACAATAAGGAAAAAGAATCATGACAGCCCTTGTAGGCCATATACTGTTGTAGTCTATATACAACGGCCAACTTAGCATAATATTGAAATACAAACTAAAATGAATGTAGATTATTGATCAGAGAACTGGAAAGGCTTTTATTTGAATCATTGAAAAATCAGCAATGAAGTAACAGGTTTCGGCAACTCAATTTTATGTAATCTGAACACGAGAACACTCAATAAAGTCAGGTCTAAGAATAGAAAATCTTCCATCTCTGAATAGTCCTAATTAGGCTAATTATCCCGATCGTAAAACCAAATTTATTGTCAGCTACTTTAAGGTTTATGGTAAAGAACAAAATAAGCGACGGTAAAATTAAACATTAATTTTTTGAGTTCTGATTATTATGTATTCCCCATATGCTCATTTAAAAATCGAAAATTAAAATTCGTCCATCTATGAATGTCTCGTCTTCGGAGTCCCATTCGTTGTCAGCCACATACAGTCGATCATTTGACTCATCCAGAAAAATCCTAGACGGCTTTCGCAATCCATGTTTTTCTTTCGACAGAATTTCTCTCTTAAATTCCAAATTTGAGTCCAATAATAAAACTCGACTGTTCCATCTATCAGCTACCAAAATGAAGCCATTTCTGTCGACGAACAAATATATTGGGTTATTCCTTTGTCCGATGGTAAATCCACGTTCTCCACCGAATAATTTCTTCAGTTTTCCATCTGCATCCACTATGCATACTCTCTGATGATCATCATCACCACCATGGGCACCAAAATCAATAAAATCAGAACCATCTTCAATCCCATGCTCATGATATCCATGACCGACCACATAAAGATCATTGGCCAGCCTTATAGCATGCCTTGGATAACGAATACCTGCGTCTGAAGAAAGAGTTATTTCGTGGATTAATTGTCCCTCTGGTGAATACTCATGTAAATTGTTTGTAATGTTATCGGTTAAACTGACATTCGATTCAGAAGTAACAGACAGACGACCGCAAATGTATCCTGTTGACCGTTTCCTTATTAATTTTCCGTTTGGATCGACTCTCAAGATTTCATTCGATTGCCCATAGACTTTGTAATTCATGATGTAGAGACATTTATTTCTGTCGCAGGATCCTAAGTCAACTGGGTAAATTAATTCCTCCAGATTCCATCGACGGCTGAAACTGAATTTCGTGGAGTCGTAGACTTCAACTTCTGAACTCTCATCACTCAAAACAAATAATTAATTCGTTGTCTAAGATCGTCAATCCATAGATCGCTTTCTTCTCGTCTTTTGCTGATTTTGTTATAATCGTCTGCATTAAGACTGGATCTGATATGTATCGCAGTTTGTCTGACAAAAATAAGCAAACGTATTGGGAAATTTAAGCATCATGATTTAAAAATTAAGTTTTTACAAGAATTGTTAGTTTAAATCGTGCTTAAGCAGGCTATGCCGAAGAGCATGATGATGATAGTGCATGCAAAGATCTGATAGACTGGAGGAAAATGTAAGATAGGAAACCGAGACAGATGGATGATGACTGACGGATACAACGAACTGAAGAGAAAAGCACAGCGAAGAGAAGAATGGTGTCATTGGAAGTTGAAACCAGCCGAGGGGTAGAGAACTTGGTTGTAGGAAAAAAAAAACCCTGGACAAACCCCCCCGGACAAAAAACCCCGGACATTAACCCCTCGGACAATTCCCCCCCTAGGGTAGGACATAACCCCCCCTGGTAGAATATATTGCGCATAAGTTGTCGTACTATAAAACGGTGGTCCAAAGTACGCAAGTTGGATTGATGAAAAGAATTCTCGCTAAATAGAAGCCGGATTGATACAAATAAATTTTACTTAAATGGGAGCTGGATTGATGAAAGTGTTCTTGCATAAATGGAAGCTGGATTGATAAAAATGTTCTTGCTTAAATGGACGCTGGATTGATGAAAATGTTCTTGCTTAAATGGAAGCTGGATTTATGAAAATACTCTTTCTTAAATTGGAGCAAATATAATTGTCACTTAAATAGAAGTTGGATGAAACGAATTTTTGCCTCATTGGAAGCTGGATTGCTGACGATTCATGCTGTACTAGATTACACCAACAGGTAATAGCTTCATATCGGAGTGACTGAATGACACTAACAAGTTATAAGTTCACGCTTGAATGACAGCGACAGGTGTTTACCCGTATGACACTAATTAGTTGACACAGCACGGGGAACTGTATAATTAACCTATTATAGGTCTACCTATAAATTATAGCAAATTATAGGTCTACCTGCACTTGTGCAGCAAAGGAGGGAATTGTCCGGGGGGTTAATGTCCTAGGCTAAATCAGGGGGGAATTGTCCGGGGGGTTTTTGTCCGGGGGGTTTTTGTCCAGGGGGGTTTTGTCCGGTCACCAGAGAACTTACAGAAGAAATAAAAATACTGACCTTGAATTTGGCCAATCAAGTTGTCACAGCTAACCGCGAGGAAATGTTCAAGATCTGATCTTCTTAACGATAAATTAAAGGTCTGATTTTCTATTTCGGTCGTAGGTATAGGCCTACATTGTTCCTGCAACTCTTCTGCTCTGCATGGCTGATAAATCTGAAAATGCGCGACAAATGTCGCCGGCTGTTCCTTTAACCATTATATTCTGACAATAAAAATTGTATGTTTCCAAACTCGATAGATATGTATCAATATCATCTGTATCCAATTGGATTTGTTTCATCTTGGTTTGCTTTATCGAACACAAATCTTGCAGAAGAGAAGCTGCATGTTTCTCTGCCAACTGTTTCACTTCTTCTTTTCTGTTTTTGATGTCACATTCTAGGCTCTCAGCTCGACTCTGTAGAATTTCCTTCATCTTCAGGAAATCTTCCTTTCTATTTTCAGCTTTTGATCTGCATTCATTTATTGCTTCAACATTTCTCTCGATCTGTTTTCGAAAGTCATCCTCGAATTTATCAACATGAGAGCCTTTATGGTTATTATGGTCGTCAATGAAGCAGATGGCGCATACAACTGTCTTGCAATCAGTACAATATACATCCAATACCTTTTGTTTGTGCAGTTCACAAACACTTGGGACTTCATTTGTCATAGCTTGGCCACTTTCATGCATGTTCAGTCATTGATATCAATCTGTGATGCTTTGTCAGTTTAAATTTTCTATGATGTTTGCAGCATTCTTGACAAAACTTCTGGTTGCAATCAACGCAAAATGTGTCAGCTGCTGAAATTTCTTTAGTTCTACCTGCTTCTTCATTTTCTTCTACACATGCATCGCACAAAGGCACCGATGTCTCAGGCTGATCTGATAGATTTGAAACTTCTATCAACCTCTCAATGAAAAAATTCTTAGGAAGTCCATGAAATCCTTCTGGCGGAATCTTAAATAATTGTCTACAGAATGGACAAGGCATCTCATCTCCAGGTCCTATGTTTGTTTTGATTCCAGTCTCTTGGATACATTTCAAGCAGAATGTATGAATGCATGGCAAAGCCTTCGGATCGTCGTAGATTTCAGTGCAGATGCAGCATGTAGTTATATCGTTGAGCTCTTGCTTTTTAACATTATCGCTGTCTTTTGCAGCCATTAGGCTGTCTATTATTATGCTGACCTTAAAATCGAAAGTGTTTTCGATTTCACTATTGGTAGGCTTACATTCCTTATACGTGTCAAATGTAGGCTATATTATCTCGTTTTGTACGAGAATGAATTCCTATCGGATTAAATCGTGAATTCTCAAAATGTATTAGAAAACGTTGCTAATTATTGCTAACATCTATCCAGTCCAAATCGATCGAACTAATTCTAAGTTGCAGAACTAAGACGTTATTAGCCAAACTGCATCGTAGCCTATAATTATGTTGAGTTGTTGATAGGCAACGAATGCGTCACGTGCTCATTCTACCTTGAAACTCGGCCGATGAATTTCGACAGGCAAACTTGATGTAGCGCAAGACTTTTTAGGCCCTACAGGTAGCCTGTCCAACCTGATTGAGATGTTCGGCACCAATAAATGTCACGCACAGTGAGGTGCGCTTTAGCTCATTTGCATTTTCGAGCTGAATGCATTGAATTTGCTATGACAACCCAAAGATTTAAGATAGGCCTATAGGCTACATGTAGGGCTTCTACATATAATAATTATACATAGCCTAATATATTGTGTGCGTACGCTAGCGTATATAGTTACTGTTATTACAGTATGTCTGTAACATATATTTCAAATTACCTGTAGCCAGGTAGCCTACATCTTTCAGAAAGCGTGTATAGCCTGAACATTGCATTCACTCCCCTTCAGCAACCGGATCTAGGGCCATATAGACAAGTGTGTTAGAGATGTCATGCATGCGAATGTCAGTTGGAATAATAATTACGCTCATGCACTAATAATCCCCGCTATTATACGCATAGGCGGAGAAAGTGCATGCCTCTGAATCTTTATGCTCTTTTAGCAGTTCTTTATAAATGACTGTCTACAACAATAATTAAACAAATCAAATAATTTATTGAACGTACCATAAAACGTCAGATACAGAAAATAATGTAACACGAATAATAGTTAACGTAGAAACACATTTGGTACAGACTTTAAATACAGATTAGGGAGCAATAGGCACTCCAGAAGGGATAAGTTCCGCTTAGTAACCCCCTCCCCCTCCCCCTCCCCTCCCCCTCTCCCTCCCCTCTCCGTCTCCCTCCCCCTCCCCTTCCCCTCCCCCTCCCACTCCCACTCCCCCTCCCCTTCCCCCTCCCCTTCTTCCTCTCCCGCCCCAGTCTTATTCCCCTCCCCTCCCTCCCTCTCTCTGCCTCCCTGCATCCCTGCCTTCTCTATACCGCCCCTCCGGTCCCTAACTCTTCGTCCCGTTCCCTCTTCCTTCTTTCCTCCCTCACACCGTTCCTTCCCCACAGCGATAAAGTTGGTCATTCGCGACTTTTGGGCGACTTTACATCGTGATTTTGGGACAAGGTGTTTCGAAAATCTGGCAACCCTGCGGTTTTGTTGAATTTGAAAATGGCGGTCGAGCGGAATGCAAACTTCAGTTTTTGTGGAAAAGATTGCGTTTTCTCGGATAAAAAGCATCAAAGAACACTGTCCTTTTGGAATGGAGGGTTTTGTTAAATTTTCAAACAATCTGTGCGTAACTTTTGGAGAACACTGGGAACAAACTATTGGAAGGTTTCATTTTTATTTATATAGATTCATCGACAATTTAGCAGGGCCGAGGTCATAGACCTACATAACTGTAACAGTCTCTATTTTGGAATGCCTTTCCTCCTGTTTACGTGTCTCCAGTCTTTCTAGATCTGTTCCTACATCTTTGTCGCTCCTTAAAACTTATTTCCTCTTACGGGGTGCTCGCACTAGAAGCGCAACGGATTGGTTACTGCTTTGAGGGACGCTATATATATATATATATATATATATATATATATATATATATATATATATAATTATTACATATAAAATATATGTCTTGGTTCCATTCGCACGAACTGCGACCATGCAGAATAGTCTTTTCCAGTTTTCCATGGTGGACCCAATTGAGTTGTCTGGTATGGTCTCCCCAGCAGTAGCTTCGTCTGGGGCTCTTACTGAAGCATATTTAAAATTTTAACTCGATACTGTCTTTTTGCCGTGCAAGAGTCGGGAGAGTTTCCGAGTAGTCCCCCATAAAAGAAGCGCTATATAAGTTTTAGAATTGTAGCGAACCTGGGATTTCCCCCCTGAGCCGTCCCCCTGGATTTCCCCCCCAGGCCGTGTTCTGCCCCCTTGGCTTGTGTTCCCTAGGCTCCGCCTCCCGGCTTATGTTCCCGGCTTGTGTTCTCCGGCTTATGTTCCCCGGCTTGTGTTCCCGGCTTGTGTTCCCTAGGCTCCGCCCCCCGGCTTCTGTTCCCCGGCTTGTGTTCCCTAGGCTCCGCCTCCCGGCTTCTGTTCCTCGGCTTCTGTTTACCGGCTTGTGTTCCCGGCTTCTGTTCCCGGCTTGTGTTCCCTAGGCTCCGCCTCCCGGCTTCTGTTCCTCGGCTTGTGTTCTCCGGCTTGTGTTCCCGGCTTCTGTTCCCGGCTTGTGTTCCCTAGGCTCCGCCTCTCGGCTTCTGTTCCTCGGCTTGTGTTCTCCGGCTTGTGTTCCCGGCTTCTGTTCCCGGCTTGTGTTCCATAGGCTCCGCCTCCCGGCTTCTGTTCCTCGGCTTGTGTTCCCTAGGCCCCGCCTCCCGGCTGGGACAAGCTATAAATAGAGGACGAGAGGGAAGATAGTCGGTCAGCCGCAGAGAGCCAGCCTGAGAGAGTCGTTGTGAAGCCAGTTCGAAGCCAGTCGTGGTGAGGTCAGTCCGGAGCTCGAAGTCAGCCGCAGAGAGTGAGCCTGAGAGAGTCGTTGTGGAGTCCGCAGTAGTTCAGCCTGAGAGAGTCGCTGTGAAGTTAGTCGGTCAGTCTGGGGTTCAGTTCCGCAGTGATAATTAGACAGTCGTTGCGTGCTTTAATTACGTGCTGCTATCGTGAAGAGTTAATAAACTATCGAAAAGAACTCGGTGTCTTCAGTGTTTCTCGTGGGGAAAAGACGTTCTGTGACTCTGGTTCGAATCGCCGTCGGCAGAAGTGGTGTAAGTCCTTCGAAATACCACGAAGGCCGAACTTACGCTCCCGGGGAGCGACACGCGTGACATACAGCAGACCGGCGAACCCGTATTACGTTACAGAATGAATTAACCTGTACTACGCTGACTAGAATAGGCCTACATTGAAATCTGATTCCATCAACAAGTATTTAATTTCGATTTCTATGTCCGGATACGAAGAGAAAATTGAAATTCTATGCTTTTGAGGACTAGGCTACATTAAGAAAATTATAGATTGTCACTTGCGTTTCACCAGATCCAAATATTTGACAAGTTATTGTCAGTATGAATTTCCAGATAATTAGGCCTGCTCGCAAATTCACTGGACCCACTTAATGGAAAAAGAACCACGACAGCAGCTTTCTATAAAACATGACCGCATTCAAACTAGAATAATAATGCATTTCCTCCCCTTAAAAGCCAGACTCTTGTTTAGGCGACCCAATTAAGCAGGAATTCCAATAATTAAGCAAACTAAAATGTTTCTCTAAGGTTTCAAGTGACTGTCAACCGTGGAGGATAGCGTGCAGCCTATCTGCTACGGCGCTGTAGCGTAGCCTATTTTGATTGGATTAGTTTAAATAATGTTATCTTACCTTGCTTCATTCTGGATGGTTCTTGCTCCAGTTTCTCAACACTGTCTTCTAATTTCTTGGTTGTCATCTTTATATCGATTCTGAGCTGTTCGTTTGCGGATCCTGAACTCAGAAGGTCTTTTTCGATACTTTGTTTTGCTAACACAATTTCTTTACCAGTTGTCCTAGGCTTCGCTTCGTCTGCTTCTGAAAATAAGTAACGACAATTATTACTTTGTTCCAGAATATATTAAGCTTGCATTCAATTATACCATGTTGTAAGCTTAATGCATATGCCTGGCATCCAGAGCAGTAGAATTATTAGTCGCTTGAACTCGCTTCTATACTCTCTAGTACGCTGTGTACAGACGAGGGGCTTCTTCACACATTTTTGTAAGCCCACCGTATACAGGGTGCGCCAAAAAAGTAACCCCCTACGGCTTTTAGCCCATATCTTGGTCAAAAATACGAATTTTTAAATGAAACTTTACGGTCTTATAGGCAATTCATATTTACCTACAATGTTTCAAATTGCAACAAAATATTTCAAACAGAACAAAAGTTATATCACTTTTAGTGAGGCCACCCACCGTTTTTTGACGGTTCAGAAACCAGACGCAACAAAAAGTAACAAAAAATCAACTCAATTATTCTGGCCAATATATTGGCCAGAGGTAAGAATATCAAAAAGAAATTTGACACGCTAGAAGACATTGTATATCCACACATGATGGCCAGATTTCATCAAAATATTTTAAACAGAACAAAAGTTATGGCACTTTTAGTGTGGCCACCCCCCCCCCATTTTTGACGTTTCAAAGACGTAACGCAGCAAAAAGTAGCAAAAACAAGATTTTATTAAGTCTCATCTCAAATAATTGTTATCAAATATCCTTGATATTGCCAGATGATCATTATTATTACTATTTAAAAAATAAACGTAGAACCAGCGTAGCTGCACGTCACTGAGAAGTCACTTAGCAAGATGACAATCAAATTGGTAAATAAGGAATCTGTCAGATTAATCAGGGGTCCATCAAGAACTTTTCAAATATAGGCCTACTCAAAAGAAGTTTTGGCACTGGTGGTGGGCACATTGAACACAAGTTGTGAAGCACTACCAAGTTCATTTGACAACAGTTATTTGAGATGAGACTTAATAAAAATCGTGTTTTTGGTACTTTTTGTTGGGTTTCGTTTTTGAATCGTCAAAAACGGTGGGTGGCCTCACTAAAAGTGGTATAACTTTTGTTGTGTTTCAAATATTTTGATGAAATCTGGCCTTCATGTGTAAATATGAATTGCTTTTAAGCCTGTAAAATTTCATTTCGAAATTCTTATTTTTCAGGCCATGATATTAGCAAAAAAGCCTACTTTTTGTGTGCTTCGTTTTTGAATCGTCAAAAAACGGTGGGTGGCCTCACTAACAGTGATATAACTTTTGTTCTGTTTCACATTTGGTGATGAAATTTGGCTATTGTACGTAGATATGAATTACTTTCAAGCTCTTGGAACTGGATTTGAGAAATTCCTATTTTTGGCCAAGATATTGACAAAAAACCGTAGAGGATTACTTTTTTGGGGCGCACCCTGTAGTTACACGAAGAACTTAATTTTGACAGTATTCTGACTGCTAGCTGCGTCCATTGTGCCTCTGAAAAGCATGAAAACGCGCTACATTACCGTATACTTAGTACTAGCATGCAAGTGTTCTGCATTTTAGCGCAGCGTAAGCTTTTTGATTGTTAATAATTATATGAAAGCACTGACCTTGAATTTGGCCAATCAAGTTGTCACAGTTAAACGCGAGAAAATGTTCGAGTTCTGATCTTCTAAACGAGAAATTAAAGGTCTGAATTTCTAGGTCAGTCGTAGGAATGCATTCTTCTTGCAACTCTTTTGCTCTGGTAGATAAATCTGAAAATGCGAGACAAATGTCGCCCGCTGTTCCTTTAGCCATTATATTCTGACAGTAAGAATTGTATGTTTCTAAAATCGATAGACTGGATTTGTTTCATCCTGCTTTGTCTTATCGAACACAGATCTTGCAGGAGAGAAGCTGTGTGCTTTTCTATTAACTGTTTAACTTCTTCTTTTCTATTTTCGATGTCACATTCTAAGGTTGTAACTCGTCCATGTATAACTTCTTTCACCTTCAGTAGATCTGCCTTTCTAATCTCAGCTTTCGACCTGCATTCATTTATTGCTTCAACATTGCTCTCGATCTGTTTCCGAAAGTCATCCACAAATTTCGTAACATGTGAGCCATCGTGATTCTTATGGTCGTCAATGAAGCACATTGGACATACAACTGTTTTGCAATCAGTACAATATACATCCAATACCTTTCGCTCATGCAGTTCACAAACACTTGGTGCTATATTTGTCTTCATATCTATAGCTTGGCCATTTTCATGTTCAGCCATCGGTATCAGTCTGTGATGCTTTGTCAATTTAAACTTTCTATGTTGTCTGCAACATTCCTGACAAAAATTCTGGTTGCAATCAGCGCAATATGAATCAGCTGCTGAGATTTCTTTACCTTCTTCTTTTTCTTCTACACATGCATCGCATAAAGGCATTGATGACTCAGGCTGATCTGAAAGATTTTCCACTTGTATCAGCCTCTCAATGAAAAAATTCTTAGGAAGTCCATGAAATCCTACTGGTGGAATCCTAAATAATCTCCTGCAAATTGGACAAGGCATCTCATCTCCAGGTCCTTTGTTTGTTTTGAGTCCAGTCTCTTGGATACATTTCAGGCAGAATGTATGAATGCATGGCAAACCCTTCGGATCGGTGTAGACTTCAGTGCAGATGCAAAATGTAGTTATATCGTTGAGCTCTTGCTTTTTAACACTATCACTGTCTTTTGCAGCCGTTTTAGGCTGTCTATTATTATACTGACCTTAAAAGCGAAAGTATTTTCGATTTCGCTATTGGTACAGGCCTAGGCTAATTGGCTACACAATGTAGACTAAATCTCGTATTTGTGCGAGAAGGAATTTATATCGGATAAAAATCTTCAACTCTTAAAAGAAAACGTTGTTAGTTACAAACATCAGTCTTGTTCAGATCAAACGAATTAATAATTAGTTACACAACAGTGACTGTAGCCTTCCGTGTTGTTTTGACAGACAACGAGTCCGTATACATTATATGCATGCTCGTTGGACCTAGAGTCTCGGCGGATTAACTACGTCAGGCATATTTGATATAGCGCAAGATTTATTAGGCCTAACAGGTAGCCTATCCTCTCCAATCCGATGTTTAGTCACCAATAAATGTCACGCACAGTAAAGTGCGTTTTAGCTCATTTATATTTTTCGAACTGAGTGCATCGAATTTGCTCTGAAAATCCAACGATTATTTTAAGATATAAGCCTACTATTACCTATACGTGTACATGCAGGGCTTGTATAGGCCTAATGTATATAGGCCCTATATGTAATATTATATAGGCCAAAGCTTATTAGCCAATATAATATTATTGTGTGCGTAGGCGTACGCTATTTATAGTCTAGTATATAATTCAAATTACATCATTTTAAAAGCGTGTATGAACATTACACTCGCACCCATTCAGCAACCCGATCTAGTACCACGATATCGATCTCAGGAATAATCTGGGCGTAGGTCACCAGCTTATTCAAGAGCAGTGCTGCTTTACATCATAAAATTATGGCTGTTTGATGCGAGGCACTGCTCTTGAATAAGTTGATACCCACGTCCAGCCTTAGAGTACCGGTAGGCCTAGCCTTTAGAAGTTTAGAGCTTTCGGTAATGATATGATTGCTGTTTGAATTGTCAGATAATTATAATAGTCGTAATCGTAAACTGCTGATATTCTAAAACGCCTCAAGAAAGCCAAGCGCGGGGCACCGGCTTATTCACGAGCGCTGCGTTGAGTCAAAAGGGTTATCCGTAAGAGTAGTCCATGGATGGTGGTCCGGGTCGAGTTTTCCTAGGATCAGAGGGGTGGAAACAGGTAGGCTATCAGAGGGGTGGAAACAGACTATTCTGACCTCGAATTAAAAAATAGACCTAATACAAGCCATAATTTAATTCGAGATCAGAATAGTCTGTTCATCTGAACGTAAAAATTGTCGAGTAACTCAGTCCCTGATAGAAACTCGAAACATGCTTTACTCATAATCAGCACCTTGTCTAAATTATGTCCATGCATAGTAGGGAATAGTGGGACGACCATAGGTAGCGTAGCCTACTGTATGCGAGTATGATACATGCACGTAGACCTATGGTCGCATACACGACACGTATACAATATACATGATGCATAATTTTTATAATTATAATGTGTATAACCATTGGCATGAATTTTATTGAACCTAATTATCACGAATTACGTTAAGCTTAGACATGTTTGAGAGAAAAGAATAGATAAGCAACGTAATGGTCATAGACAAGTGTGTTAGAGATGTCATGCATGCGATGTCATGTGGAATCATAATTAGGCCCATGTCGCTATAATCACCGTTATACGCTTAGGCGTAGAAAGTGAATGCTTTTAAATCTTTATGATCTTTTAGCCGCTCTTTTTAAGTGACTGCCTACCCTAGTAACCCTACAACAATATTGCTCTAGGGTCAGTCAGTTCACCGTGCACGATCGTACAGGCTACGTACCGGCAATCTCATCGGATCTCGTAAAGGATCTCTTCCGATAAAATAATAGGCCTATTATATATTCATGGACAATATTATTTAGCAGGCCGAGGTCATAAGCTTAGACCTACTGTAACGGTCTCTATTTGGAATGCCATCCTCTTCTCCATTCTTTATAAATCTGTTCCTACATCTTTGCCGCTCCTTAAAACTTATTTCCTCTTACGGGGTACTCGCACTAGAAGCGCAACTGATTGGTTAGCCTACTGCGGTGAGTGACGCTATATACCTGGGTATACATCGTGAGGCATAAAACAGGAAACCCCTAAAAAATCGTTATTATTTTAACAATTTTCAAACAATGTCTATGAAATTCAGGAAAATTATAGCTAAGTAGCAAGCAATGTAAATAAATTAAATTAAACGCACCGCCGAGTCAATAATTCGCTGGTCAAGATCGTTCCAAGCTTGCATGATTCGCTCCCGAGAACACTCAACTAAGTAAAGCCTAAGAATAGAAAATTTTCCGTATTTTGATCGTAGGGCCTAAAACCAAATTGATTGTCAGCTAGGCTACTTTAAGTTTTATTGTAGCCTGAAGGAACAAGGTGAGCCATGGTAAAATAAAACATTTTTGAGTTCCTGATTCTTAAGCATTCGTAAATAATTATGTTGCTAATCTAAAAATCAAAAATCAAAATTCGTCCATTCACGTGTGTCTTTTTCTCGGAGTTCCACTCGTTGTCAGCCACAAACAGTCGATCATTTGACTCATCCAGAAGAATCTTAGATGGACGTCGTAAGTTATGTTTCTTTCGATAGAATTTCTCTCTTAGGCTAAATTTCAAATCTGAATCCAGTAAAACAAGTCGACTGTTGAATCTATCAGCAACCATTATGAATCCATTTGTGTCGATGGACAAATGAACCGGATTGTCCAGTTGTCCGATGATAGATAATAGATCCACGTTCTCCACCGAATGACTTCTTAAGTTTTCCATCTGCATCCACTACACAAACTCTCTGACGATCATCACCAATACCACCAACACCACCATAATATCCATGACTGACCACAAAAAGATCACTGCATGGTCAGTTTTATAGCATGCCTTGGATAACGAATTCTTGCGTCTGACAAGAGATTTATTTCATGGATTAAGAGCAAACGTTAACAGTTCCTATTACTGTGACGTCGTCCTACATCAAGGATTACTGCCAGACATTATAGCTCACTCTGGTGACAATTTCACTTTCCAGCAGGATGAAGCACCTGCACATCGTTCATGAAAAACAGTTGCTGTTCTCACTGTTCACGTTCCAGACTTTATTGAACCAGAAAATTGGCCACCGAACAGTCCAGACTTGAATCCCGTAGACTATTCGATCTGGGGAATGCTTCAGCAGCTTGTCTACAGGCAAAGAATTCGAGAAATTGAACATTTGAAAGTAGTTCTGACCGCATGCTGGGACGAAATCAGCGAAGACAAAACTAACAGTCCGGTTTATTTTGCGCCACCCTGTACATACATACATACATACATACATACATACATACATACATACATACATACATACATACATACATACATACATACAAACATGCATACATAGTACATACATACATACATACATGCATAGTACATACAATTACATACATACATACATACATACATACATACATACATACATACATACATACATACATACATACATACATACATACCGTAACATACGTGCATAAATTGGGAGTGAGAAGATCTTGGGTATACATGTACACGACCTAGCTAAGCTGAATAGGACTTCAACAAGTCAGCTAGGTTTGTGTCCAGTCGACCTAGATTCTTCCACCCTTGGGACATTCCAACGGTCATCCCTGTGATCATTAGTGGAAGCTGTCGGCCAAACTTGAATCAGACGCTCATTGGTTCTATAAGCCACGCCAATCATACCATTCTACGGAGAGAATCGGGAATGTCGAGCTTGGAAGAACCATGACAAGGCATGACATCGGCTAGCCTATCTATAAAACGGGACCACATTTAAACTAGAATTAGGTCAACTTAACACAAATGGAAACTGGAATCAGAGGCGGATCCAGGGGGGCCAATCCGGCCATGCCCCCAATTTAAAACTGCCATGGGACGTGGCACCCCCATTCGGTTTAAAATTAGTAATAGGAACAGGGGTCTTATGGCATATTGGTCCCCCATTAAGAAGATTTCATTTGATGTGCCCCCCCCATTGGGTTTTCTGGTGGAGGACTAAAAAAAAGTCATCAACTTTTTTGGCGGATGGAAAGTACTTCTTCCTTCCTCAGTCAAAGACCGATTTTTTGGCAACCAACGACGAAATTTTTTCCCTGTCCCAAGGTCAAAGATTTTGCCCCCCCCCTTGGAAGAGTTCTGGATTCGCCACTGACTGGAATGAATGTAGATTATCAATTAGAGAACTGGGGAGTTCACTTCTCTCGACCGTCGCCCTTACAGTAACCATGCAAGGAACAACAAGGAGAATCAACTGTCGGCAGCCCAGTGCCGTCCATTATTTGAATCATAGAAACATCTACATTGAGGTAGGCCTAATAGTTTTCGGCACCTCAATTTTATGTAGGCCTAGCCCTAGATGTAAGCTTAATACGAGAGCTTAATACAATAAAGTCAGGTCTAAGAATAGAAAATCTTCCATCTCTGAATAATTAGGCCTAATTATTCCAATCGTAAAACCAAATCGATTGTCAGCTACTTTAAGTTTTATGGTAAAGAACAAAATGAGCCATGGTAAAATAAAACATTAATTTTTGAGTTCCTGATTATTATGTAGGCCTAATTTTTACCTAATAGTAAATTGCTCATTTAAAAATCGTAAATTAAAATTCGCCCATCCGTGAATGTCTCTTTCTCGGAGTTCCGTACGTTGTCGACCACAAACAGTCGATCACAAACAGTCGATCATTTGACTCATCCAGAAGAATCCTAGATGGCAGACGCAATCCATGTTTTTCTTTCGACAGAATTTCTCTCTTAAATCGCAAATCTGAATCGAGCAAAATAACTCGACTGTTCCACATATCAGCGACCATTATGAATCCATTTCTGTTGACAGACAAATAGAATGGATTATTCAGTTGTCCAATTTTGGATCCACGTTCTCCACCGAATGACTTTATAAGTCTTCCACCTGCATCCACTAAACAAACTCTGTGACGATAAGCACCACCACCCCCACCAGTTTGAGAACAGCCATGACTGACCACAAAAAGATCATTGGTCACTTTTATAGCATGCCATGGATAATGAACAGCTGCGTCCGATGACAAATTTATTTCTCTGATTAATTGTCCCTTTGGCGAATACTCAATTAATGTGCTTGTATAGTAATCGGCTAAAATGACAGTCGATTCATGGGTAACAGACAGACCCCCAAAAACGTTTCCAGTTGACCATTTCTTTATTAATTTTCCATTTGTATCAACTCTCAAGATTTCACTCGACTGATCATCGTCTTTGTAATCCATGATGTACAGACATTTATTTTTGTCACAGGATCCTAAGTTACATGAATCAATTAATTGCCTCAAATTCCATCGACGGCTGAAACTTAATTTGATTGAATCGTAAACTTCAACTTCTGAACTTCTTTCACTCACAACAAACAGTTCTTTGTCTAAGATGGTCAATCCAACGATCCATTTCTGTTTCTCTTCTGCTGCTTTTGTTCTGATGGTCTGAATTAAGACAGGATCCGATATATACCGAAGTTGATCTGGTAAGATACGCAAAATCATTGGGCAATATATAGTCGCAGTTTGTCTGAGAAAAAAATGCAAGGATATTGGAAAATTTAAAATTTCCTAATTCAAAAATGAAAACATTTCTAATAGAATTGCTAGTTTACATCGCGCCTAAGCAGGCGATGACGAACAGCACAATAACGATAGTGCATGCAAAGACAGACAAACAACGACAGGAAAAACATTGGGGACACAAGCAGTTGGATAGAGCCAGAGATCATCCGATATTTCGGAATAAAGGAACATGAAGCAGAGAGAGCGAAAAGAACACGACTTAAAGTGCACAAGATACTTATTAAACACGTAGGCCCTACGTGTTAGCCTATCTATCTGTAACGGCGTCTTAACGTATTTTGATTGGAGAAGCTTACTTATGTTTCTTACCTTGTTTCATCCTCGATATTTCATGCTCCAGTTTTTCAACGTTGTCCTTTAATGCCTTGATAGTCATCTTATGCGCCTCATTAGCCTTTACTTCGTTATTTATATCGATTCTGAGCTGTTCGTTTGCTGATCGAAAACTTAGAAGGTCTGTTTCGATACTTTGTTCTGCTAACACAATTTCTTTGCCAGATGTCTTATGCTTCGCTTCACCTGCTTCTGAAAATAAGTAGCGAAATAATAATTATTGATTTACTACGGACTAGGCCAATAGATTATATATATATATATGTATATATATATATATACACTGTGTCCCAATAAATCGGGCACCCTTTTTATAATGTGAATAAAACAGGTAAATCTTAATCGATTTTCAAAATTTCAAAACTGTTTTTATCCTGAGATAATTATCTACAAATTGGTAATTTATGAACGGCCCTCACTAAAAAATTACGTCATAATGACGTCATTAAGTTACATATCGAAACCAAATGTAAAAAAATCGTTAGCGAATGGCGTTCAGCCAAGAAGACAAAATTGTAATAAAATTCTTACGGAAAAATAAACATAATGGCGCAAAAAAGTTTATTCGAAAATTTCCGGACAAGGGATGGACAGTGAGCGGTCTAAATAAGCTTCTAAGAAAAAATTATTTGACTGGTTCGTCGGAGCGTCGCGCTAGTATAAAAGTTGTGTTCGGTACTTAACATTTAAATTCTTTGATGCAAATGACGTAATTGTGACGTCAATATTCATGCCAGAAACTTCATATTTGAATCAGTGTAAGATAATTATCTCCGGATAAAAACAGTTTTGAAATTTTGAAAATCGATTATGATTTACCTGTTTTATTCACATTATAAAAAGGATGCCCGATTTATTGGGACACAGTGTGTGTATATCTATATAAAATTATATATCTTGATTGATAATAAATGAAAACACTGACCTTGAATATTGTGGGGCGCGGTGGAGTAGTGGGTATGTTCGTCGCCTTGCAACCGAGGGGTTGCAGGTTCGAATCCACCTCAAGTCGCCGTGTAGGGACCTTGGGCAAGACCTTCACTTACAATTGCTCAGCGCTTCGGCGTGAAACTCCGATGCAGTGCCCGCTCTGCAGTCGGAAGCGCCTCTGAGTAGCGAGCTTGAAGGGGCGCTATAACAAGTGCTCATACAAACAAAATATATATTCAACAGCATGTTTAATGCATATGCCTGACATACAGAGCAGAAGTCTCTTCTACTCTCAAGTAGGCCTAGGCCTACGCTGGGTAGCCTACAGGCGAGGAACTTTTCACACATTTTTAAAGGCACCGTATAATTATGCGAACAAATTCTTAGTTTTATTTCGACAGGATTCTGACTGCTAGCTGCGCCCATTGTGTGTTTGAGAGGTTCTGAAAACGCGCTATAGGCTAAGGCTGCAAGTGTTCTGATACGCTATGTCACATTTAATTGTTACAGTACGATCGGTCACTTTTTTACCACAACGTGACAGCGTAAGTTTTTTATTTTTAATTAAATTAATGAAAACACTGACCTTGAATTTGGCCAATCAAGTTGCCACTGTTACATGCGAGGAAATGTTCGAGTTCTGATCTTATAAAAGAGAAATTAAAGGTCTGACTTTCAGTCGTAGGTGTAGATTCTTCTTGCAACTCTTTTGCTCTGGTAGATAAATCTGAAAATGCTCGACAAATGTCGCCGGCTGTTCCTTTAGCCATTATATTCTGACAGTAAGAAATATACGTTTCTAAACTCGATAGATATGTATTAATATCATCTGTGTCCAATTGGATTTCTTTCATCTTGCCTTGTCTAATCGAACCTAGGTCTTGCAGAAGAGAAGTTGCATGTTTCTCTGCTAGCTGCTTCACTTCTTCTTTTCTATTTTCGATTTCACACTCTAAGGTCGCAACTCTGTCCTGTGTCACTTCCTTCACCTTCAGAAGTTCTGCCTTTCTAATATCAGCTTTCGATCTGCATTCATTTATTACTTGGTAATTGCTTTCGATCTGTTTCCGAAAGTCATCCACGAATTTCTTAACATGGGAGCCATCGTGATTCTTATGGTCGTCAATGAAGCACATTGGACATACAACTGTTTTGCAATTAGTACAATATACATCCAATACCTTTTGTTCATGCAGATCACAAACACTTGGTGCTATATTTGTCTTCATATCTATAGCTTGGCCACTTTCATGTTCAGTCATTGGTATCAATCTGTGATGCTTTGTCAATTTGAATTTTCTATGATGTTTGCAACATTCTTGACAAAACTTCTGGTTGCAATCAGCACAATATGAATCAGCTGCTGAAATTTCCGTACGTTCTTCTTCATTTTCTTCTTTACATGCATCGCATAAAGACACTGAATATGAAAGATTTTCCACTTCTATCAGCCTCTCAATGAAAAAATTCTTTGGAAGTCCATAAAATCCTTCTGGCGGAATCCTAAATAATCGTCTGCAGATTGGACAAGGCATCTCATCTCCAGGCCCTTTGTTTGTTTTGAAACCAGTAGCTTCGATACATTTCAAGCAGAATGTATGAACGCATGGCAAAGCCTTCGGATTGGTGTAAACTTCAGTGCAGATGCAACATGTAGTTATATCGTTAAGCTCTTGCTTTTTAACATCAACATCACTGTCTAAACCTTTCGCAGCCATTGGACTGTCTATTATTAAACAGATCTTAAAATCGAAAGTGCTTTCGATTTCGCTATTGGTACAGGCCCAATTGGCTACACAATGTAGACTAAATCTCTTATTTGTGCGAGAAGGAATTTCTATCGGATAAAAATCTTCAACTCTTAAAAGAAAACGTTGTTAGTTACAAACATCAGTCTAGTTCAGATCAAACGAATTAATTCTAAGTTACACAACTGTAGCCTACGGTGTTGTTTTGACAGACAACGAGTCCGTATACATTATATACATGCTCGTTGGACCTAGAGTCTCGGCCGATTAACTAGGACAGGCATATTTGATATAGCGCAAGATTTATTAGGCCTAACAAGTAACCTATCCTCTCCAATCCGATGTTTAACACCAATAAATGTCACGCACATTAAAGTGCGCTTTAGTTCATTTATACAGGGTGGCGCAAATTAAACCGGACTATTAGTTTTTGCAATTGGATCGCTTGAATAATCAAAGTAATTATCGCCTTAAAACTATCATTAGACAGAATAGACACAGAAAGATGGCATTGATTTGGCATTTAATATAACATTGAATGAACTGTAAAATTTCAGAATTTTCTGAATGCGTAATAAATTTCAATCAAAGTGATGCTCAATAATTATGTCCTCCGTTTGCTGCGATAACCAATGATAATCGCTTGCGAAACTGTCCAATAGCCCGGTTGATAGTGTCCTCGCTGATTTCGTCCCAGCATGCGGTCAGAACTTCTTTAAAATGTTCAATATCTCGAATTCTCTGCCTGTAGACAAGCTGCTGAAGCATTCTCCAGATCGAATAGTCTATGAGATTCAAGTCCGGACTGTTAGGTGGCCAATTTTCTGGTTCAATAAAGTCTGGAACGTGAGCAGTGAGAAAAGCAACTATTTTTCGAGAACAATGAGCAGGTGCTCCATCCTGCTGGAAAGTGAAATTGTCACCAGAGTGAGCTATAATGTCTGGCAATAATCCTTGATGTAGGACGACGTCACAGTAATAGGAACTGTTAACTTGCAATTGCAAAAACTAATAGTCCAGTTTATTTTGCGCCACCCTGTATTTTCGAACTGAATGCATCGAATTTGCTTTGAAAATCCAGCGATTATTTTAAGATATACAATTAGACATGCAGGGCTTGAATGTAGGCCCTACATGTGTACTATATATATTATATAAGCCTATGTATAGACTATAATTATGTGTGCGTAGGCTTACGCTATTTATAGCCTAGTATATAAGCTTAATTCAAATTGCATAATTTTAAAAGCGTGTATGAACATTACATTCGCACCCCTTCAGTAACCGGATCTGGCGCACCGCTGGATATCGATCTCTTGACTATGCTAGACGTAGGGCACCAGCTTATTCAAGAGCAGTGCCTTGCATCAGGTGGTTCTTTGTTGCGAAGTCCTGCTCTTGAATAAGTTGGTAACCCACGCACGTCTAGCTTTAGAGTAGCCTTTGGAAATTAGAGTTAAGGATTACGATAATGATATACACCGTGAGTAAAAAAAAACTAAGCCAAATTGTTTTTCATATATCTCTAATGCCTGATAACATATCAAGCTAAAATTTTTAAAATATTTAGAGAAGTGGACCAAGAATATGATTCCAAAATTTCATTAGATAATGTTGAACGGATAAAAAGTAGGGCTGTTGATTTAATCGCGTTAACGCGTGCGATTAACGCGTTAAAAAAAATTGCGATTAAAAATTTTAACGCATTAATCGTTCGCGTTAATTAGATCTGATTAAAATGGAGTCAGAGGCAGAAAAACTCGTATTAAGCGTAAAACTAATGATGCATTCTTTGGCAACCGAAACATGCGTTAAACGCTAACGATGAGCCGTCGACATCGGCCGCATCGCACCGTCCACCAAGGTTGTTTTCTCACCCCCATCAGACTACATTGATTGAACTCCATGAGATGGCAAGACCAATGGATCTAGGTTTCAAATGATAAATGTTTACAGAAGGACAACTGAGACGAGGTCTGGCAAGAACAACAACCTCTTGTGAAAAATTGTGATTAAATAATGAGGTTCAATAATTATAGTATACCTATTATAATACTACTGTTAATTAATAAGAGCATCCCTTGAACCGACCAATGTAAATAAACTGGTCTGTCAATACAATTGGCTGAATAAATTATTAATTTTGATAGTCAAAAAACCGTTGTCTAATTTCCACATTTAGGCCTATATCATTTTAACTAAAGGTGGCTGAAATGAAAAAAATTAACGAAATTTGAGCAGTTGACTGATTTGAACAGTGTTTCAAATCTGTCTGCCATACAAAACTGTTCAATAAACTAAATACAGAAATTCAATAGGCGTAAGCCAAAGGTTATTGAATAGGTTTGCAATAGAAAGAATGCATTTAGTCATTAACGTTTCATGCTTCCGGGGTCCTTAGAAAATAGTAAGATTAATCTATTTGACGAAAATGTATTGCGATTAATTTGCCGTTAATTGCGATTAAAAAAATTAATCGCACGATTAATTTCGATTAAAATTTTTAATCGAACAACAGCCCTAATAAAAAGTTATGAATATTTAAACTTCATGTGACGAAATTTCAGTTTACAAGCCATTTTCTGTTACATTCAATAAAATGTTTCCTAATAATCTCTAATGCCTGATGATTAATCATTCTAAAATTGCCCAGATATGTAGAGAATTGAACTAACAATATGACCCCAGAAGTATGGTTTGATATGGTTTGATAAATTAATCAATTAAGATGCTTAAAATGTCCTCCTCCTGCTTGCACGCAAGCCTGGAAGCGCTAGCGCCATGCATTACGCAACGGCAGCGTCAATTATCCTCTGGTCCAGGCCTTCCAACAGTTCCAACAAGCGTTGGTTGCAGTGGCGGCGCGACGGGAGGTCGCGGCAGGTCATTTGACCTGCCTATTTTGCTCGCGACCTGCCTAATGACCTGCCAAAAAACTTTGGCATTTCTTATAATATCTTCTTTACACTTGTTTAAGAGCTTGAAATGAAAAATCAACATTTATCTTCGCCCACAAGATCACTAGTGTTGTAATACAAATATTAAATCTAACTGACTTTTACGTTTGATCTTATCTAGTAGGTCAACAGAAGTCTAGCCTCTACAATAGGCCTACTCCAAGGACACTGTTACTTGTGAACATTTTGTGGTCATCCATTTAACTCTCAACCACTTAAAATTCCGTTTTTACAGCTAAAGATCATGTTTTGAATCTACAAAGGTATTTTTATTTTGCAAAGATGATTATTCGTCAATCTGCCTTCATAAGAAGGCATCTAATAGGAGGAGTTGTCCGCCGTCGCAAACCATCCATGTATCAAGTTAATAAGAGATGCAAGATAGGCTAGCATAGGCTATATTATGCACTATTCAAATAATAAAGTGAAACGCAATTATTATTTCTTTCGTAGCAAATGCTAGTAGCCTACGAATCTGGTTTTAAATACATTTGTGTTCATCAACCCATTTATTTCGAATTTTCTTTATTTTAATAGGCCCACGCATGACATTGCCAATAGGCCTACCGTATTGGCTGGAAATAAATTCAAACTCAATTTTTTTAACGGGGACCTGCTCATCGCTTCCTGGCTTTCTGCCTTTGCATGGCCTCGCAGAGTCCGCACACCCAAGGGCCGGGCCAGGCTTAAAATTTGATCATCAATTTCTTCGACCTGCCAAATAGCTCCCATGACCCTGACGCGACCCGCCGAAATTATAGAGCTGGCGCCGCCACTGGTTGGTTGCTTCAGACAGAGCCGTTTTAAGGCCTAGGCACGCTAGGCCCGGGCCTAGGGCCCCGCGCTAAAGGGGGGCCCCGCGGTGACCCAAGAAAATAACACTACGTCAAGCATCAAATACATAAATTTATTTTAAAATTTTAAATTTCACTTTGATGCAAGCTACAAAATATGCTCTATATAATTTTTAAGACACTTAAATTTGAATCTTCTTTTAAACCAAACCATATCAATGACGTCATTTACATAAATCGTGCGTAAGTAGCCCAGCTAAAAGTTATCCGTACATTTCGAAGACTGTTTTCTTTATTTGGATTATAAATTTTATAATAGAAGGTAAACATCGTATCTTTTGTCAATATTATTGTCACCGACTACAATGTACACGTAGGTCTATTAATTTAAGCGAACTATCAGACAACCTAAAGAGATGCGTAGGATTTATATGAGCGGTGCTGCTAAGAGAAAGAAGGAGGCAATTGAAATGGAAAGTGCGGCCAAACATCCAAAAGTCTCCTCTTTTTTCCAAAGTCAGAAAGCACAGTCTTCATTGGTGTCCGAAATTGAGACGCAAGATTCTCTGACTTCGTCGTACTCGTCTACTAATGACGTTGTCTATAACACAGATGAACAGTTAATATCACTGGAGGATGATGGCATACCACTACTAGTACTACCAGGCGAAAGTTCAGATTGAAATTGCGATAAGAATGTTTCTATCGATGATGGTAACCAACTGCACCGGAGAACGTTCTTTCTCAAAACTAAAATTAATAAAGAATGAAATTCGCAGCAGCATGTTGCAAGAGCGATTAAACTGTCTGTCTGTAATGAGCATATAATCAGATGTACTAGAAACATTGAACTTTGATGACATTATACAAGACTTTGCCGAGAGCAAAACACGAAAGCGATGTTTCTAATAATTAGATGGTTCTGACAGTCAGGGAATTTAAGCTGTGAAACAGACATTTACTCATTATTAGTCTTACTTTCAAATTGTATATAACAAATTATCAGCAGTTGTAAGTATTTTAACGTACTGACATGTTAAACTTAACCTTATTTTGCACTTGTGAAAAAATTGCTGTGTCAGCTGAGTTAGCAGTTTAGAACTATATTAGGCCTAATAACTGTAGCAAAATGCCAGATATGCACTAGGAATGCATTAGAGCAATACTCTATAATTAGCTGAGCCTGAGAGATTGAGTCGGAAATCGGGTCACTTTTATAAATAGCGTTAGGATTTGTGCCTAGGCCCTAGGGCCCCCAAACTTCTTAAAACGGCCCTGGCTTCAGATAGTTTATATCATGGATTGTTGTCTGGTATACTCGGTCTTGCATCACGCTCCACACTTTATAGTCGATAGGATTAAAATATGGGCTGTTTGGAGGCCAAAATGTGGGAGAAATGAAGTCTGGCGTCTCTCTTGTCAGCATTTCGATGGTTTTCTTGGCTCTGTGGGCTGGCGCTGTTCTGTTGAAAACGAAAACAGCCTTCTGGGGCTATAGATTTCTGATAACAGGTGGAAGATGTTGTGACAGCAGAATATTGCGATAATATACTCCGTTAATTTTACTCCAGGATCCATGAAGACCAAAATTGGGAACTATCAAGCATCAAAACCGAAACGAACACCATAGCAGACTTGCTGAAAACAGAAATTTCTGGAGATGAAGTTTAAATATTCATATTTTCTATCCGTTCAAATTTATGACATGATATTTTGGAATCCTATTCCTGGTTCAATCCTCAAAATATCTGGAAAATGTTGGTATGATTAATTATCAGGCATTGGAGATATAAGAAAAAGAGTTTAGCTTACTTTTTACAGAACCTGGCAGAAATTGCTTGTAAACTGCAATTTCGGCATATGAAGTTGAAAGATTCGTATCTTTTCATCCTTTCAAGTATATCTCTTGAAATTTTGGAATCATATTCTTGGTCCACTTCTCTAAATATTTGGAAAATTTTAGCGTGATATGTTATCAGGCATTAGAGATATATGAAAAACAATTTGGCTTAGTTTTTTTTGACTCACGGTGTACATGTAATTGTTGTCTGTATAATTGAAACAACAGGTGGACAGATGGCAGCACTTCTGAGTTTCGTGACTGGGCCGTGGGTGAACCTGATGAAGACAGCAATGACATGTGCGCCTACCAGCTTACCCATCCGCTGCAAGGTTATCTCTTTGCTTCGTAGAAACAACAGTCATAGAGTATGTGCATTTATATAGCGTCACTCTTTCATGACAGCTTATTTTGGTAGGCCTTGGCATAATTATTGCATGCAAAATGAAAGGAGAAAGGAAAGGGAGAAGAAGTGGAAAAGGACAGCGGCAGTGGTGGTGGCAGTGGTGATGATGACGACGACGACGACGACGACGACGACGACGACGATGATGATGATGATGATGATGATGAGGATGATGATGATGATGACAACGATGAAAAAAACATGCATATACATTTTATTGCGCAGTATATAGGTCTATTGGGTTTTTTTCGTAGATGTTTCTCGAAAGCATCCCTCGTAACCTTTGCTTTTCACTGTTTGTCATTGATGAACATGATTATGAGGGTAGTGGTGGATGAGTAGGCTCCAATAGACCGTCCACAGAACTAGATAGGAACAGCAACAATTTTTAAAAAAATCTGTCTAACAATTTACTAAAGCTAATGAAAGTAATTTTCTTACAGAGCAAACATCAGAAAATCTACTGTGGTCTTCTATGACTGCGATAAATGTATCATGCACAAGTCTCCGGATCATGCAATCGACTAAAGTTGTCAACGAAGATTTTTATGTTTTTTTCACAGATTGCTTCACTCGCAACTCCGGCATCAACACCGTTTATGGTCTTTTTGGTAATAGTCCGTACAATGACAATCCTCCGCATACGTTCTACTTTGCCTACTTTTCAACTATGGATGATAACAATGGTTCGGCACAATGCCAGTCTCGATGCTCTGCAGAACCGGCTTGCTTCTCGTACACGTTTATTTCAAACAGTCTTAATAACTTCACGTGGAAAGGGGAATGCATGGGCAGAAGCAACGAGTACGACGTCAGAGAGCCTGATCAATATGCGATAAGTGGAGAAAGATTCAACTGCGGGGAAAGCGGTGAATATATCAATCAATCAATCAACCAATCAATCAAACAATCAATCAATCAGTCAATTGTTTTATTTTGTAACCAAATAAAGCAAGGTTAACAAATCATTGTACATCAACATATCATTATTACACAAAAGGGCCCTAAAGGAATATGAAAACACGCAACCTACAGTAGTTACACCAAATTAATTTTCGATTGAATTTATACATCGTGGCCTTAACTAAATTTTAGCATAAACAATTGCACTAGACTTGCATCATATAGAGTCAGTAGAGTAAAAAAGGATGAAGCAAAATGAAACTACATCGACCTAAACTGAGATTAGGGAAACAAGAAAAAGGAAACTCAACAGCTCAAACTGTTGAATCGATAGTTATCTATATCCAGATAGAGGTCCAAGTTGCCTGCTGTGCGTTGACAAAACCTGTGTATCATTGTAGCAGCAATTGGTCTAAGCTCATGGAATATTTTAGGAAGAATCTTGATGTTTTAAAAATTAGTCTAAGCTTATGGAATAACTAGTGTAGACGTGGTACCCGGCGTTGCCCGGGAAATTTAGGGTTTTCGCCTCCCTTCCACGCCATCCTGCTTCAACTCACCGCTCCCACCCTGCTCACCACTCGCCCCGTCCTCACCCCTTTCCGCACCCACACACATAGAAAGAATCTTGATGTTTTAAAATTTCCCACTTGAATAAGAACCCAAGGATACAGATTTTGATCTTTGTCTCAATAACATCCAAATTGTCCACTTGAAATCCGCAAAACTGCTTTTAACAGCAATTCAAAATTCAAAATTAAATAAAGCTAATTACTGTAATACCACTTCTGAATCTATAAATCAACGAAATTTTCAAGTTGTCATTTCGTGTTTCTTCACCATGTCTGACACACATGAAATAGGCCTATGTTATCAATCCTAACACCGAAGTATCTATAGAATTTTTCAATGATTTCTTCTTGTCTAGGATATTGGTACGTGGGTAATTGCGGTGAGAAGAGAGGATTCATTTGTAAGAAGCCTGTTGATAGCACAACAACGCCTAGTCCAACGAAACTTCCAACACCAACTGTTCCAGGATTCTGCCCTGCAGGATATATCGATGGAGGAGGTATTGAGAAGCAGGCAAACTTAGAATATAGCATACGGTAGTTGTTTAAAACGTTTTTTCCCGTTTTTTATTCACTTCCAAAAAACGTGGGTTTTTTGGTTTTTTATTTTTCCCATCGTTTTATTTCGTTTTTTATTTTTCATGTAATGCTATTTATTATTCTTTGTCTCTTATTATTTTCCTTAATTTTATTTTTTCCTGATATTTCTTACGTTTTCAGCCCAATCTCAAGGTTTCAGACAATTGTTTAGGCTAACGTCATCATTTAAGAGATATATGTAGTAAGTAAACAAATGTTTTATGTCTAAAATGCAGTTTAAGATGTAAAAAGTCAGATTATTTTTCGTTTATGTTTTTTTTGTCGTTTTTTCCGTTTTTTATTTTTTCGAATAAAACGACGTTTTTACCGTTTTTTATTCCGCTTCCATCGTTTTTTTACATCTATGGAATATAGTGTCCTTTTATTTCTCACATTTCATCAAAACCCATTACTTCCAGTTTTCAACTTTCAGTTGGAGCTTCATAATGTTTCAGTTCATTCATTATTTTCGACAAGTACGCAGTACTGAGGGCCAAAACGATCTTGTTTTCGAATGTAATCACCAACCTCCATTGCGTCACTGTCTAAAGCACATGGAAACAAACATGACAAGAATGCAGGTAGACACGTTGAAACAGAGTTGTAATGAATGTGAAATGGAGTAGAACGTTTGGATAATGACTGAAGCCTCTATTGTATACAGGCCTATAATAGGCTACATATCAGAGATCATGCATGAAGATAGGTTTTTAAGCACGTTGGCCGGTAAGATAGTGATGGTCCTTAGTGTAAATGAACCATGATATATCTGAGTTTTTTCATCTGATTCCAGGTAACAAGTGTTTTAAGATCGTAGTGAAGAACTACGGGGAGGGTGTCACTTGGGACATGGCAGTGGATCTCTGTCGTGCTGAACCAGGAATCGCCTCAGATTTGGCCAGCATTCAATCTGATTACGAAAATGGTTAGTCTTTAACATTCACATAAAATATTATGTAGACGGAATGATTGATCCTGAATAAATTGGCCAATTTTCGGTTCTAATAATGTCATAAGCTTAGTTAGGCCTATTGGTTAACTGAAAGACTGTCAATTAATGTTATTGTAAAAAATAATCTGAAAGGCAAGCAGCCGCACTGATGAAACAGCGGAAAAAGTTGACAAAAAGAGGCACTTGCCCACCCCTATGAAAGAAAAAATCATATGAAAATAAATTTTATCTACACTGTGTCCGGAAAAAAAGGGACCCATTTTGTAAATATAAAAATAAATAGTAAATATTCATCGATTTTTACAATTTAAACACCATTTTAATCCTGACATATTTGTCTAACATTGGTGAAAATATAAAAGTTCCAGTCACAATAATGACGTCATCATGACGTCAGTTGCATCTAAATGCATTTAGCCGGCCATTCATGCATGGTTTCGGTTGGCATATTGGTTCTTGGTAAAACGGAAATCCATTTAATAGAACCAGAAGTGATAATACATGCAGCTTATTGAAGGGATTGTCTGCTCTATAAAAAAGTCGTGCCTGATATCCAAAAATATTCAGAACAATAGCCTACACATTTCAAGAAAATGGTGTTTCAGCTCACTGAGTTCGTCAATATGTTGAACTGTTGACTAATGAGACTCATATTTCATTCCTCTTAATCTTTGGCCGCTAAACGACCGCCGGCTTAAATCCAGCTGATAATAAGATTGGAGACTGATGGAGGAGAAGGTGTAGGCTACAAGACAAGGATAAGAGACATTGAAGATCTCCGTGAGCGAATTGTTAATGCCTGCTGGGGAGGGTTTTGATACGCTGGTTGTCGATGCCGCTGCTGGCTATTAGCGCGACCGTTTTGAAGCTTACGATAAGGCCAAAGGTGTACACTTTGACCACAATTTAATTCAGATATAAAAATAAAATTAAACTTACATTTATTATTGATAAATTACATCGTAAAAATATTGAAATTTTTGATGATTTCGAGCATTTATCTCTTAAATTTGACTTTTTGTGCAAATGACGTCATTATTACGTCATCATTGTGACTACAAGTTTTAAATTTTCAGCAATATTAGATAAAAATGTCAGGATTAAAATGGTTTTTAAATTGTAAAAATCGATGAATGTTTACTATTTATTTTCATATTTACAAAATGGGTCCCTTTTTTTCCGGACACAGTGTAGTTTGCCGTATGTTTTCTGTTGTCTAAAATCGCATTCAGAACGAATATCATATTACAAGGTCCATTTTATTGTGATCTCCTCTTCATATCCTATCTTGATAATTTGCCTTTTGCAGTTAACTAGGCCTATAATTATAGTCATGTACGATAACATTTTTATTCTTTGATATAATATTTATTATCGTTCAATGCCTGCACACAGTGCACAGTGCACATTTATGTTTTATCCTATAGCGGCAATTACGATGCATCTTCGATACGAATATTGGGGATTTTGGATTGGGTTACGACAGTCGGATTTATACAGTGACCAGTGGCTTTGGACTGACAATCAGGATGTCTCTTACTTCAATTGGGCATCGGGAAGACCTTCTGGATCTGTGAGCTTTATATACTAATATAACTAGAATAGCCTACTCGCTTTAGTTTAGACCGTAGTTTACCCCGTATGCAGATAGTAAAGTGGGTCGAATGCTCGAATATATACATCATTTTTACAGAGAACGCACGTCTTGTTAAATTATTTTGATACACATACAGTGAAATACTCCTAATCAAGGGCAATTTATCGCATGCAATTGGAATTCAGCGTCGTAACTATGTCCAATGGGATGGCTGATGAATTCCCTTTTCTTCAATGGTACTATTAACTTATATCTTTCATCATATTATTATGAAGGCAGCGAATAGTCTTTCACCAATGATTCGTTGGTCGTCAGTTTTACAAACGTCATTTACGGGGAGAAAAGTTGCAATCTTGACCTGTTTAGAAGGAATGGGATGTTTAATCGAAATGTTCAAATCCACAAGATTCATTCATGGCACCCTAATCATGATTATCCATTATTTTAACAAACCAGAAATCCTTTAGCCTAGGCTCCATTGAACATCAGTAGCCTACTGTTGATGGTAAATGAGAATAATTATTACTGAGACCAGGTTGAAATTATTGTAAGAATCGACTTCACTGCATCTGACTAACAAAGTGGTCACCATAAGTTTTGTCTATGAGCACATTTGTTTTATACAAAACAAGTCGTCGGCCATGATGACAACATTTTGATTTTCATCGTAGGCGAAATGCACCGAGCTATGGACGGATCCCGGTCCAGAAGGAACTTGGAATAATCTCGACTGTTTACAAGGACGAGGATACATCTGCCAGACATACAAAGGTCAACAGAACAGAGATCGATGCTATAATATTCCCTCTACATTTTAATAATATCCGTGATTTCTAATCATCATTCAGTTTATCTGCATGGAACATAAACAATTTTCAAGATAATCTCTGCTAACGGTCGTTCAGAGATTAGCGATTATGAAAATGAAACAATTATATATTATCTTCGCCATCACGTTCAGTAAAAAATCTCAAGAAATGTGAGAATTGCAATGAATAGCTGGGCCCGGCGTGCAACAACCGAACGACAAGGTTCGTTTAGGACCTACACAAAAGTTTTTTTGCCGTAGTGAGAACCTTCATTAGTGAATCAAAAAATTTCGCTTCCTCTCTATGTCATTCCCAAGCATAGCCTAGAATTCTCAATTTACATGCTAGACTACTAAAACAATTATTAATGGTTATAATGATAATAAGCTATTAGCAAGTCACGGCATTATATATAAAAAGGCCTGTTCTTGTGAATGATGTGCAAATCGTTTGCATGAATTGGTTTGTGCTCAATCAGATATATTATACTTGCAACGTCAGGCTCTTATAAGTAGGCCTAGGCTAAGCCTATTTATTAAAATGAAATAATGGTTTGGTTTCAGATGAGAATTCTATCATTTCTACTCCACCGACCACTCCATCCCACACCTGTAAGACTGACTACTACAACTACGGTGGAATCTGCTATCGAAAGATAACATCTGGAAGCAGTTGGTCTTCTGCATTGGCCACATGTGAAGCAGATGGAGCCACTTTAGCCACGATTCACAGCGCAGCAGAAAACTCGGCGCTGTACATTTTCGGACGTGACATCGCACCATTTTGGATTGGGTACCACAAGGTTTGACTTGAGACCTTAAGAAAGTATTTGACATTATGAATACGCCTGCAGTTGTTACCAGGCAAGAAGTGGCCGGTGACAACCTTGAAATCTCAAGTTGAAAGTGGCAGTCATTGATGATGACTACTTGCAAAGATTATTTTATGAATAATTTTTATCATGATCTATGTAGTTGCGAGAATCAAACTTAAAATGTTCAGTTAGCGATTCTAAAACAATTATAATAGGTCTAGGCCTGTCGCATATGCAGAATGATGTTGACATTGGAATGACCACTGAGATAAAATTGTTTAACATTTCAAAAATACATCATGAATCCAAATTACAAAAAAATGAAGAGGTGATTCCGTTTCACAAGATGCTGATTGATGATTAAATTTGAGGATCACAATTAGCCTATATATAATATAACCTAGACAGGTGAAATGTTAGTGTGGTTATTGAAGAATGAAAACGAGGAGTGGATTTGGACGGATGGATGGCCAGACATTTACAGCAACTGGAATGCAGGAGAGGAACCAGGAACAGGAGGAGGATGCACTTCTTTCAATAACAATGGATATTGGAAAGATGACCAATGTGACAACAATCTGGCGGCCATATGTATGATCTCAACTGGTAAGATGAGTATCCATAAAATTAATACTAAGTCTAAAAATGTGAAATAACCTTCTACTCCATTGGTTATAAATACACTTTCTTATTATTCTGGTATTGATGGTGCTTAGCATTACGCTTAGATAGCTGTTACAATGTAGACCCTAAGTGAAACATTGCTTCTTAGTTGCATTCTTCAGTTAATCTGAAAATTTCGAGAATTAACGGTACACTTCATTTGTCTTTTGTATGAAAAATTAGAAAGTATTTAGCTGTTATCTGTTATCATAAAGTCAAAAGAAATTGGGACATAAATCTCTGCTGAAAACAAGAAAAATAAATTGATTCATATGCATATTATTTTTATCAAGACAATGGTCAGAACTCATAAAAGATTTTGTATCGCACTGAATGAAAGGCTATTGTCTGTATTGTGGCATCATTCTGCGATCCTGTTTCTTACCTATAAGATGCTTCGTGATCAGCCCATAATTATAGCTACATGTACCTCTGTGATCTGATTAAACGTCCTATATCTCTGCAAACACAGGACGTCCTCTCCCGGCTCTCCGTTCACTAGAGCGTCACAACCTTCTTGTAAAATCGGGTCTAAATAAAATGTCTATGCCTCTGTTGGCCCTTTGCTATGGAATGACCTTCATGCTATAACTCGAGCCTAGATCTGACTGTTTCTGCCTACTGTAATAAGACTTTTATTTGCCGAAGGATTTGCGCTTAGGAACATCTAAAATTACAGTAGATTGTGCCGTGTGTACTGTGAAAGAAATCTACAAAATTGCGCAAATAGTATAAAATAGAATCAAATCAAAATAATTGTTTTAGTATTTAAATTATTGAACAATACATGTCTAACTTTTCGCATTAACGCATATCATTACAAGCGGTAAGTCAGCAAGCAACGAGTCTTACAGAAAACAGAACGTCATAGGAACTAAAAACCAATGATAAATCTAATAGCTCTCAATACATTATTGTAAATAATAGGCCTATACTTATAGCACCTTGTTCTTTATAGAAATACATCCAATACGATCATCCGAAACACAATGCATGATGAGCAGATACTCAGCGATTAGTCTATTGAACTGTATTTAATAGTCACCGTCATGCTTAAAATGTTTTAATCATTCGTTCGCATCTTGTATACCTGTTACTGTATGTCACAGCAACCGTGCCAACGACTCCAGCTCCAGTAGAAGGTGTCTGTCCCACTGATTGGGTTGACTTCGGCAGCTACTGCTACTATTTCAGCGAAATGTACGATACCGAAAATTGGCAGATGGCAACGGCGTCATGCGACAGCAAAGCAGGGCTTTTCTCAACAGGAAGTCTGGCATCAATTCACAGCGTAGTCGAAAACAAGTTCATCTATGATCAACTTAAATCTCGTGGCACCGCAAATGCGTGGATTGGTCTATACAAAGATGCTCGAGGTAGGCTGGGTTACATTTTGACAGAAGTGGAACAAACCTGCAGTTTCACATTGTAATAGGAGTTGTCACGAGAATAGCCTATTTATTTTATATTGGTAATTTATTGCAATTAGGCTCCATATTCATCGCCACAACGAGTTTGCATTAGGAACTCTGACTTTTAGTTTTCCTTACAACATTCAATCAATCATCTACAACTCATTTATTATCGCTCTGTTTCTACTTAGGAAAGTTTTAAATTAAAGTTATCGTTTCCAAAATTAATATGTTAATAGACCTGTGGGAACAATTCCACAGTATGAAACGGCAAGCATTACAAGAGTAAGCCAAGGGCCAGTGTTATAGGCTACATGTCCATTTCATTGTTGCCTAATAGGTTCGCCCCTCAAGTGGATTGATGGTACTGAACTGCAGTACACTCGCTGGGCCCCCGGAGAACCAAACGACTCGAACATGACTGAACCTCAACTGTGCGTGGAGTTGTATGTGACAATGTGGCCAGGAATGTGGAACGACCATCTGTGCAATCAATACATGCCGTACGTCTGCAAAACGCTTAAAGGTCAGTCTCCTTCAAGAACTTTAACTTACGCAGGACATCGAAGCTCAAGCTTAGATACTAAAATCATAAATGAGACTTGATTCAAGGCAGGCTCATAGCTTGAGCCATCTGATTCTAATTGAAATTCATCGTCATCACCATCGTTGTCGTCGTCATCATCATCACTGCTATTATTATTGTTTATATTACTAGTCTTGCTATTGCTGTTATTGTTGTGGACAATATCCTGGGTGTTTGTGGTTTCCTTTTAAAATAAATTTTCTGCTTAACTTGAAATTTGAATCAACTCGACGTGAGGTATAGGCTACTGTGCTATACCAACTATGATTTGAAATTCCGAGTCTAATTCGTCCTGTTGCGTGGTAGGCTATAACACGGGATATTACATGTAAATGGCTCGGATAAAACATTTGCAGCAAAATCGCACACTGGTTGCATCATCTTCTACGTTCGTCACTAAGACTACATGTAAGTGTTGTGAATAATCTGCGTTTCAGCGGATGAACAGCCGACTCCAGGCACTCAGCCGCCTGCTGGCTCTTGTTCTTCTGAATATTACTCGCATGCTTACGGGGATTACTGCTACTACATGGATACCACTAAGGACCTGACGTTCAAAGAAACCCAGGAAGAGTGTGTTCACAAGGGCGGCCGTCACGCAGAAATACTTATGATCAAAGATCCATATACGAATCTCTTTGTGGTGGAAATGGTGGGAAAAGTGTCCACGTACAGGGTTCAAATCTGGCTTGGTCTAACCAGACCGCACGTAGGTAGGCTGCTCCAACAATACTAAGCCGGATATGCTTAACTGATCTCCAGAGATGAAGTCTTAATAATTTCGTCTTACCCATTATTTGTGGGTCTGATCTATTTTTAAATTTGCGGCATTTTATTTTTGTGGCATGGGGCTGGCATTGACAGGTCTTAATTCCACTTCTGTAACATGCAGCCTATGGCTAACTATTATATTATTATATCGAAGTGAACATACAAGTGAAGACAATAATGACCTGCTGGTGGGAAACGAAGGTTGACCGATATCATAACCGGAGGTTACTTTAACACTTGTAGATGCGGAATTTCGTTGGATAGACGGCACACAGCTGAACTTCACTAACTGGGCTCCAGGAGAACCGAATAACGCGGGCAACGAACACTGCGGAGAAATACACAGCGACGTCGGAGTTTGGAATGACATGAACTGTGAAACGAATCGTCTTGCCCTCATATGCCAGGTTAAAAGAGGTTAGTACAACTAAATGGTTAACTAACCAACAACGCCTGTAGTAGTAGCCTATAGGCCTACAGTTTCACGTTTGAGTAGCACTTTGTGCGCCTCATGATTACTAATACCATTATACCACTACTCCCACTAATAGACACAACTGCTACTAATATCATTATAATTAGCCTATCTGTAAATTTATATAGAGCTACTCGGAGAATGACTATTCAGAGACGCTTCAAAACACGGGAACCCAAAGATAAAGGAGTTACTATAGCGAATAAAGGTTGCTGATGAAAATCAGTTATTTGTTTAGACGTTAGCAGGCTAATGGAGCGAGGCATGGGCGGAGTTTGGTTTCCGTTCTTGGGGGAGCTAACCCCGAGTCTGGGCCTTATTGGGAGGGTTAACCCAGAAAAAGAATACCATTTTCATGGTAAAAAAGATGAATTTGGGCCTTCTTGGAGGGGTTTAGCCCCTCCCCCTAGCCCCTGATAAACTCCGCCCATGGAGCGAGGTCATATCAAATGCTATAGCTATAATGAAAATGGTACCGGTAGTTGTATTACGAAACGCTCCTGCTATCTAACTTATTCTTGTACAGCTTTGTCTATTGACTCTATCTAGTCTATGTTTAGAGGCTTCTCTGGCGCAGTTGCATATGCTACTATAACAGAGATAACACATGGTTTGTGAATTGGTTCTAGGCAAACTCACATACATCATGGATGCTTAAACAGAGCTGAATGGGTCTTCAGGTTTTATCAACACGTATTTATTAAATATTAATTATTATAATTAATTATGTACCTTGTGTCTGCTTTTAGAATATTTACCTCCACCAACCGCTGCACCAGAACCCGATACTCCAGACTGTAAGTTGACCTACTTCTTTATTTAGAAGCTAACTATCCTCATCGTATATGTATGCGGTCGTTATATATGTAATGTATGTATACATATAATTATGGGGTATATTACAAATAACATCCAGTATCATTACTAGTGTTCAGTCACGCGTAAATCTTTGTTTACTATTATTATAATTATATGAAGCAGCGACAGTCTTCCTTTACCGTTTTTAAGCACTGTCTTGGCTCAGGTCGTTTTCTTATGCAGGACTATCACCTTTAGACTTTCCTACATGTCGGAGATTTGGTTCTCATGCACTTATATCGATCGCGGTTTGTTTTGTATGCTTACTATTATGAAGTGGGGGCGCGGTGGCGTAGGAGGTATGATCGAAGCCGTGAAGCCGGAAGGTTGCAGGCTCGAATCTACCTCAAGCCGCCGTATAGGGACTCTGAGCAGTGAGCACGTCCCTCACTCGCAGTTGCTCATGAGCTTCGGCGTAAAACTCCCATTCAGTGCCCGCCCTGAAGTTGGGAGCGCCTCTGAGAAGTAATCCTGAAGTGGCGCTGTAACAAATGATGCTCATACATTCACACATGCTCACAAACGTACATTCATACAAATGAACCAATGCAGAGCATCACAGTTAGGCACCAAAAAAGTTGCAATAAGCTTATAATGTGTTACAGATACCATACTCTTTATGCACCAAAATTCGATGAGGACAACAGTAATATTTCGAATGAATTGAAAACTTGTATAAAACTAAACAAAACTGCCTAAATTGTCAGTTCTAATAACATTTGCTTTCTTGTCATTATTTTGTATAAGCATCTGGAATATACTTGACATCCGGTGAACTTGCCGGCATCATCATCGGCATAATGCTAGGCATGCTTGCGATCACTGGAATTGGATTGGTCCTGTTTGGAGTCTACCGTGGAGAATTAAGCTTACCATTTTCCACTGCAAAGAAGCCAGATGCAACAGATACAGTCAGCAACTACGACGAACAGCCATATGGAACTCTTTCGAGGTCGTCTTCTGTGAAAAGCTCAACATATGCGAGCAAACCGTCCCAAAATGGGTCGTCAACGGCTTAGCACTATAAGATACGCTGTAGAATATTCACACTAGTTTGCTTTTGCAGCATTTTGAAAGGATTTTTATGAGACATTCTCCACTGCCATAGGTATTGGTAACGTAGAGCATTAGTAGGATGTAATTTTATATGATATATTCTGAGACTGTAGCCTACACGCTTTACAAGCAGTCCACAATTTTCTGAATGCATGTTTTACGGATAATTATTTTTTGTACCCGAGATATCCCTCATAATTTTTCCAGGTAATTTGATTAATAAGCAATTTTCACTTAGTATTGACGTCCATATCAAGATCATGAAGAACAAAAGTGCCATGGAATGCAACAGCATTGAAACGTTGAATTATTGCTATTATTGTCATTATTATCATTATTATTGGTTTTGTTATTTTTCTTATTTCAGTTGTTGGGCTTCTCCGGTTTTTTGGATTAGATTTTACAGTGACAAATGTGATTCGATTATAACCAGTTGCGATTTTCTTTCAAACAATCTCGTTTGATTTAGAGAAAATTTCTTTATTGGCAGCTCGTACGGAAGCTCTAATGCTTTAATCAGTAGATAATTTAAAACTTAGTAATGGCTGTAGCCTATAGTATAGATATTTAAGAGTTTGTAATGGCTGTAGAGTGTAGATATTTAAGACTTAGTAATGGCTGCAGACAGTGTAGAGTGTAGGCCCTATATATTTAAGACTTTTTAATGGCTGTAGAGTGTCGATATTTAAGACTTAGTAGGTTAATGGCTGTATTGTAGAGTGTAGATACATGTATTTTAAGATTTTGTAATGGCTGTAAATTGTAGATATGTAAGCCTTAGTAATGGCTGTAGAGTGTAGATTTCATTACATATAATTTTATATATTTAGGCCTATAGGCCTAATATATAGTCTAAGTATGCAAAAAAACCTATAAAGCGCTCGGTGTTTGGATAATTAATATTTGTTGACAGATTTGTTGACAGAGAGAGACATCTGGAAATTTCAAAATTAGTGTAAAAAACGATCAGTGCTATGATATGCAATGAACCGATTTACTCTACTACTGTAGTTTGGAGTAGGCCCTATAGTGAGCGGAAAATTAATGCAGAAAATGCCAATTTCTTAATGAATATTACGACAAAAGAATGCATATGACACAACAAAACATACAAAGCAATATTAGGTTATATTAAAAACCAATAGGCTACTTTGTACTATGCCTTCCTTACAAAAGAGACGTCATGTTTAAGTTAAGTTTACATGTCAGTGATTGTGTGTACGCGTACGGAGCTGTGTAAAATTTTGCATAGGCCAATAGGTCATGGGCCAGCAAATAATAATTATTAAACTTTGATTAAGCTTACCTTCTTGTCAGTAGGCTAAATCTTAAGGTATGGACTGCATAGTCGCTTTATTTGTGTGATTGCATGCCAGGTCATATAGTAGGCTATGTAGGCCTAAAAACGATTTGAATGGCCTAATGCCGATTGCCGAGTTTGGCTTCAGCTCTGTTAGAATCGATTGGTCAAATAAGGCAATGGATATAGCTTTAAAGCCACACTTTGGTTGATTACAATTATTATTGCAAATGTATTGAGATTGTGCAAAAAATGGTGTCAAATCTGTGTTAAAGAATTATGTTCTCGGATCAAGCGCTGCATTATCGGTGATAGAAAAATAGCTTTTATTTTCCTCTTCACCTGAATTTTATTAGATCCATGTTGTCTTCTTTTTGTACGTTGAGCAGTAACCTACGAGCGTCTAACTCTCGTCTCGAGCGCATTGCGGATACAGAATGTTCAAAATTCTTCGAATATAGCCTAGGCCTACTCCGGCAAGTTGATATTGGACTGGAACAAGACGCTTGAAGATGCTTAGAGTGTTGATGAATTTGGAAGAGCTGCAAGTGCATCAGCAGAGCAGATTTGGCACACCAGAGATGATCAGTTCAAAGGGTTAGGCAAAAGTCTTGTTTTGCTTTTTAAACCAACGTTGCATAGAACTGAACATCAAAGCACTCGTCGTGTGTTTTTCTTGGCGTTCTTTTAAATGTTATGCTTTCTACCTCCTAGCTGATAGGCCTATCCACACACAATTCCACTTACAGCCTGAGATGAATTTTGCGTATTATCTATAGGCTACCACAGCCTACCAATAAAATAGAATCGTGATCATTCCAATTCTTACAAATGCCACAAAATGATTATTTTTATTAGGCCAGTGATTTGGGCGACTAATGGTTATACAATCGTTTGGAGTTGATAACAAACTACTTCCGATTTATCCAGGATATAAACAGAACATCGCAGGGTATGGTCAGAAAAGGCGGTGAGTTGGGTGTGATCATGGTTCAAAACCAGCAGATGTATGAGATATATCATCTGCGGGGTTTATTACAGTTCTTGAGCGGGCAATGGACACGAAAAAGAGAATGCAAGGGAAAATTAATATCAGTTCAATGGTTACGTGTAAACAATCCACGCCTTCTTGACGTCGATGTCCTATAATAAAAGAAGACGCTGCGGAACTAGAACTTGTCTTGTCGTCAACCATCCTCGATCCGGGGGTTGGTCGCTTCATGAACAAGTTTTCTCCATCTCCTCTTGTCTCTTGTCTCCATCAAAGTCCGATCGAAAGATGTTCCCATCCATTCTCCGATGTTGGCAACCCATCCCATCCTCGGATCATAAAACATGGAACATACAACGCAAATGCTAAATGACGAAGTAAAGAAATATGTAGGCCTACTGTGCCTACAGTAACTGTTAAATAAATAAGCATTTATTGATAAAACAAAACAATGCTGTTTGGTGGAAAATCACCAACCGAGTCATGCTGAAAGGAATACTGGTAAAACATTAGGAAAAGTTTATGCCTACTTACCGGGCTAGAAACATGACTTACAACCTGGATTGGAAAAGTGAAACAAAAACGCGATTAGCCAAGGAAACGACGATGCTGAAAGCATTGGACAAAATCCGAATGATGGAGGCACGAACAAACGAAGAAAACCACATAGAGAATCATGGACAAACGACATCGAGGAGCAGTGTCGAAAGACATAGGCTATACGGAGACTAAGCCATTGGCTGTGGATGGGTACAGTTGGCGAGACATTGCGAACAGGGTATCGGATAGCTACGGGCATTGAGTCCATGGAATGGATAACGAGATCGCATTCAATTAATTGATGACATATTATTTTGTAGTTGTTTTTCTGTGCACTTGCTATAGCGCCCCTTAATCTAAAAAAACAATCACCGGATAATTGGAAGAAGTCAATATTGGTAACAATCCCTAAAATGGGAAGTCCACTGGAGTGCAATAACCATTACAATTGCACTGATAAGCCATCTGAGCACAGTACTAATGATGATAGCCTACTATCAGAGAGACTCCTAAATTACACGGATTAACAAGCGTATTGAATCCACCGCCCATGTCATGTTCACTATAATATTATGACGACAGTTTGATAGCATTCCAATTATTGGCTTTTCGTGCTCTGCATAATATGGTCCGCAATATTGTATGGAGTGTGATGCTCATAGGATATTGACATAAATTGTAAATCTGAAGACAGATATTGTGGGCAGTTTCTTCTAATCCCATTGGGCGATGAAAAAGAACACTGACAACGAGAACACAAGTAAGGCTGACACTCTTTTTAAAAATTCAAATCCATTATTCGGTGGACTTTGATCGGGAGGCGGGACCCTTCAATGGCGGTTGATAGGCCTAGTCTGCTGGCGTTGCATGCAATCGTATAGGCTACTCCCACTTCATCATGCCACGGATTAAATACAGTCTGACAAGGAGCAGTCTTGACAATGGGAAGTTACGATAAATGGAATCCACGAACGTGCTCTGATTAACTAAGTACAGGCCTACAACGAAGCCACAGTAGCCTACTGTTTGCAGGAATTCGTTTGGATATGGTTTCGTCCGTGTTAAGATCTCGGATCTTCTTTGGGATTGTCATCCTGAATTCATTCTGCTCAGGTAAGGATACCCGACAGAGAAAAAGCAACGGGTAGGGCTGAAATTTGCGTGATATCCTTTATTTCAAGAGTTCTAGGCTACTTAATTTACGGTTAAGATAAGTATTTGCAATGGTAGGCTAACTTTAGTTATGCACAGATGCTGCGATTTAGATATTCGCCTTGACGCTTTCACGTGCATCTCGCGACGACAAATGAGGTTGACAATATCACAATGAATATCGAAACTATATGATTGTTTCCCAAAACATATTTACCACACTGCTGCTCTCTTTTTCAAAATCCTTGCTAATTATTTAACACACTCCAACTCTGTCTATATAGGCCTACATGTACTTATAGGCTATTGTTAATTAAGCCTATCCTGCTTTTTCAATCGGTCAAAACCAACGACCTTAGATAGCCTATAAAAGGCCCTACCACACTACCTGCGCATTTTCTTCATCTTTGTTTCTGCGTTGCAGTGCCAGTGGTGTCCGGTGTCTGTGACTCACCATGGTTCCAGTCAGGCGAAGACTGTTACTATGTTAGCCCAAATGAACAGAGCGAACAGGTTTCATCGTGGCATCAATCGGAGAGCTGGTGTCTACAGAACGGAGGATATCTTGCAACCATTGAAGATATCGACGAAAGAAGATTCATCTCTAACGTAGTGAGTAATAGGCCTATAGCGACACTAGCCGGAGTATAAATAGCTAGTTGCAAATCTACAAATCTTCAAAGCCATTTTACAATTCTAATATTTTCTCAGTAAATAACTCCAGTGGCGAATTAACTGTTGTTTTGTTAGTGCCTTTATTTTGTCCATGTTATTAGATATAGGATTTCTTGCTCTTCCTTGACGTTTTGTTAAGCTCATAGGTTTTTTCCGCGGTGAGATCAGCAGCCTTTACAAGCTATTTGCTCATATGAAAGTCCCTGCAAATGATTTCATGCATAATCTAAAAGAGATTTGGTACGAGATTTAATAATTTGTTAAAGTTTCATGTTAGGTTACATATTATCTTCTGCGTACTATTGATCGACCTATTTGTGTAAATTTCAGACGCAGGGTGGTAGTTATAACGGGGCTATGTGGATAGGACTAAATAAACTGGAAGATGGCATCAATTACAGGTAGGTGTAGGCCTACGTCAAGAAGACGTATCGAAAGATTTTCTAGAAATCCGCGTGATTTGACGAATTTGTATTTGGACCACATTTGAAAACAAATATGCTGCAAGTTTTTTAGTCCCTGACCCTATACGAGAGGTCGGGTAGGTCATGTTACACAGTAGGTGAATTACAATCCTAGGCCTGCGTTTCACATAGGCTGTACGTGTGTGGTTTATAACAGCCTAAGTAGAAGAGCGTGCAAGCAATGTTGTAGCGGTGTAGCCTAATAATGACATGGACCCAGTGTAAGAATTGTGAAAAAATAACTGAGAGGTTAGACCATTATTCACTTGGAATCGGGGTGCGAAAAACAGACTTTAACATGGGGCTCCAAGAAAGACTGGGGGGTTGAAGCCCCCCAAACCCCCTGCAATTATCGCCCTGCATGGCCCAATTATAATGTCACATGACATTCCCATGACTTCGATAACACAGTTGACTATGAGTAGGTCTACTACGTCAGCATAGAAGATATCATCAAAGAAACTTGAGTACTATGGCTTCCGTGGTGTTAGTAATCATTGGTTCCTGGATTACCTTACTAATAGAACCCAATATGTTTATTTCAAGGGTAAAAAATCCTTAACCTTGAATATTTTATGTGGTGTACCCCAAGGGTCAATACTTGGTCCCCTTCTATTCTTGTTATATATTAATGACTTGTCTATGACCTCTTCCTTGTTTAAATTTATACTCTTTGCCGATGATACTAATGTTTTTCTTTCTCACCATTCCATAGATCATTTGTTTGCCATAGCAAATAATGAACTAGCCACAATTGAAATATGGTTTAAAACCAACAGACTTTCTTTGAATATTGATAAAACTAATTTTATTTTATTCCACACAAACAGGAAAAAAGTTCCTGATATAACAAGGCTACTCTTAATTAATAATGTACCTATTACCCAAGTTAATTCGTCTAAATTTCTTGGGGTTATTGTTGATAAGCACCTTACGTGGGTTGACCACATTTCAGCAATTGCCAAGAAAATTGCGAAAAATATTGGGGTTCTTCACAGGATTAAGCACTGCCTTCCCAAAACTATTCTTTTTCACCTGTACTATTCACTTATATTTCCATATTTATCTTATTGTAATATCTCCTGGGGCTCTAATTACCCATCACGTCTTAAATCCTTGGTTACCTTGCAAAAACGTGCCTTAAGACTAATTTGTGGTGTTCAATGGTGGTCTGGCTCTATCCCATTATACTATAATCACATGGTGCTGTCTCTTCTTAATATCAACAGATTCCAAATTTGTCTCTTTATGCATCGCTATTGTCACAATCTCCTGCCCAGCTCGTTTAATAAATACTTTATTACTGGCTCTGAATTGCATCACCATGCCACTAGATATGCTAATTGCTATCGTAGTGATTTTGCGCACTTAAAAATCAAACAGTTTTCTATAAAATACCTAGGACCTAAGATATGGAATGCCCTCCCAATCTACATCTCCGACCTACGGTCCACCCCCCTCTTTAAAAACCGACTTAAAAAGTTTCTTATTGAATCTGATATAATTTCCTAGCTTTTATTTCAATTGCTATTGCCCTCTGTCTATTATAATATTATGACTTGCCAATCCACATGGCTTGTAGCTGGACTTATATAAAGTTGTATATTACCGACTATTTGTTAATGTTTTTTGCTGTTGTTAATTTATCAATTGCACTGTTGTTCAAACTGCTTAATTCTGCTGTCATATTATGCCTTCATGCTGTTTGCACCTATTATTTACTATCGAATTACCTCATTCATCCGCTTCGTTTATAGCTTAATTTACTTTTGTGAATGTACACACTTACCCTCTAACTTTTGTTTTGCCTTGACTTTCTACTACGACCATTCTCATCTTCCCTTTACTATTCTTCCCTGCTCAACTCGTTTTCCTATTGCTTCGCCACACACTCAATTCTCTTTGCTCTCCACCATCTGATTTCTCCCTGCCTGATGTGGTTGCCCAGGCTTAGCGGGCTCACACCCTTTCTGGGCTACCTATTCTTAGGGATCCTCTCTATCACTTTAGACTAACATTTTAGCTACTCAATTCTTATGTGCTTTATTATATTATTTCATCTGATCTATTTGAGTGTTTTTTGCATTGATCTCTTTGAATAAACGAGTTTTGATTTGATTTGATTTGAATCTCATACGAAGAATTCTTTTAAAGTGAGCGGTACCCGATATCATAATTATAATAATTATGACCAAACAGTTGCAACTTTTAAAGCGTGTCGCTGACATTACACACCTTATTATACATGCATCACATTTGCAAATCTTCGACAACCTTATTAAATAAGGTAAAATACTGGAGATAAAATTTTATCTCCAGTTGACAGTGGACACCTATCTCCGATCATCTGCAGCCCCACTAATACGAAGCAGCGCTAGTGAAGAAGCTGGTGCTCTTCGCATAGTTTAAGAATACCACCTTGGAAATTTAGAGTTTACGATTGCAATTGCGGTATAGTTGCTGTGTGCATAATTAATGCAACAGGTGGACAGATGGCAGCACGTCAGAGTATCGTGACTGGGCCATCGGTGAGCCTGATGAAAATAGCAATGGCATGTGCGTCTACCAACTGACCCATCCGCCACAAGGTTAGCCTAACTCTTTGCTACGTGCCTGTAGAAACAACGCACGAAGAGTACGTGCATTTATATAGCGTCACTTTATCATTGCAGTTAAATATGCTAAACAATTATTGTGTATAGTTATGTGTACAACTAAGAAGGAGAAAAAAAGAGACGATGGCGTAGAAGGAGAAGGAATAAGACGAAGAATTGACAGATAAAATCATCCTTATCATAATAGGGTCGGGAATGATTATAATAATGATAATATTACCTCCGCTCAACCCTCTAGTCAAGCAGCAGAGTCCCTCGAGCGGCGTTATAACTGATAGTAAACAAAAGCAGTGCCTCTGAATGTGTGCACTGGGGAATGCTGCTTTAAACATAAATACATGCAATACAATACAAGATAATGACAACAATGCTACATGCATGCATTATTACAGACCTGCGCAAAATGGACATCTTAGTCTATAGCGCATTATTTATTCTTTTTTAATAACTTTCTTGATGACACAGGCCTGCTTGATCATTTGTTTCTTTCTCAATTCTCATTCGTCTTTATTTGCTAATGATTATGATGACAGCGGTCGTGTGTGTTGGTGAAGAAGTAGATTCCTATAGACCATCAATGGAGTAGCTGAGCAACTTCATCGACTATCAGAACTCGAGAATTGAGCTCACTAATAGAATTTGTCGGGCTGAACATTTACTTACTAGTTATAGTTCGGTGGATCTTAAATGTTGATTGTGTAGAAAATCATCCGTGTATATATCCCCGGAAATGTCTTTTACTTGTCTCGTTCATTTTTTCAATTCTAATTATTACATTAGAACCCTCTGTTATCCTTTTATTCGTAAGGTAGTTCATAGTTTCCTTAAAATTCTATCTCCTTATAATTATAATAGGTCACTTCATGTCTCTTTATAGTCGAAGGCTGTTACTCAAGTGATCTATTTCTTTTTTCAGGTTGCTTCACGCATAATCCCGGTGTCAACACCATTGATGGCCTTTTTAGCCATCCACGTTACGAGAATCGTCCGCACACTTTCTACTTTGGTTACCTAGCATGGATGAACGACGCCGATGGTTCGGCCGAATGCGAGAAAAGATGCTCAGCCGAACCAGAATGTTACTCGTACACTTTTATATCAAACAGTTACACGACCAACGCAACGTGGTTGGGAGAATGCATGGGCAGAAGCGACGAGTACGATGTCCGTGAACCATTTCAATACGCCATAAGTGGAGAGAGATTCGACTGCCGGGAAAGCGGTGAATATAACATCAATATAGCTTCAAGCACCGTGACAATCTAAAATAGTGCAATGAACGTTGTTTTAGCCGTTTATAATTGACAAAGCATCAAACACATTAGGCTAAATAACAGGAATCAGCACAAACTCAATGACTTTCGAGTGATCGGTGCATAAGTCAAAAGATCAATCCAAAAATGTCGTATGGACCCGCTGAGGCTGGATTGACCCTGCCTTTCTCAATAACATTTATCTTATTAGAGTGATAGTGCAAACGACATTGTGGTGCAAGCAGAGTCGTAATTATAGGGTGTCTCGATAGGTCGTGAACGATTTTGAATGCAGATAAATATATGTTATACACAATATAATGTGGAAAGTTTTATACTGCAGGATATGTTATTCAAATGAAAATGTTAATATAAAAAAATTAGATCACTAGCTCACTTAATAAAATTGTAGCGCCAATATCCGTGACGTCATCAAATTCTTGCCAAGTAAACGTCAAGTTAAGCCGCAAACAATATTGTACGACCATCATTGTTAATCCACACATAATTAATTAATACAAATTAGCATTTAGTATTTAATAATGTTTCCTTTAGGCCTACTCTTTATTACAGCCTTAAGTCGATTAGCCATCGAGACAAATAGATTTTTCAGAGTTGTCAGAGGTAGGCTATGCCTATCGATGTCCATGGCTTACGAAGCCGACGTTTTAAGGTGTTCAGTGTATGGGGTTCGGGTTCGGCATAAACAGTTGGATTAACAAAACTTCTTATCATTCCAAGTAAAATATCAGTCTCTGGCTTATTACATCAATGAGATACTGGAGAAAGAGGTCAAACTCGCATTCCAGCGAAGTGTAGTCTGCGCTCATTTAACAGCCACAAAAATGTTTAATAATAACGGCGAAGGATTATTTCAACAAGACGGTGCACGTGCACAAACATCAAAGGCCTCAGTCGAATGGTTGAACAAGAATATCAATGGATAGCCTACATCTCACCGAGGAACAGGCCGCCTAATTCGCCGGATTTGTCACCAATGGAAAATGTTTGGAGTATTATGGCGGCAACAGAACTGTTTATGCCGATACGGAACCCCAAACGACCTTAAAACGTCGGCTTTGTAAGGCATGGACATCAATTATAGGCCTACCTCTGACAACTCTGAAAAATCTATTTGCTCGATGACTAATCGACTTGAGGCTGTAATAAAGAGTAAAGGAAACATTATTAAATACTAAATGCTAATTTGTATTAATTAATTATGTGTGGATTAACAATGATGGTCGCACAATATTGTTTGCGGCTTAACTTGACGTTTACTTGGCACGAATTTGATGACGTCACGGATATTGGCGCTACAATTTTATTAAGTGAGCTAGTGATCTAATTTTTTTATATTAACATTTTCATGTGAATAACCTATCCTCCAGTATAAAACTTTCCACATTATATTGTGTATAACATATATTTATCTGCATTCAAAATCGTTCACAACCTATCGAGACACCCTATATATAAATGCACGCTTGCAACAATGACTTCAAAATAAAACTAGCCTAGAATTTAATAGGCTACTCGCAGCAATACCACGACAGAAGTCTCCCCGCATAAATCGGTCAAACTTTCAGGCACTTATCGCCATGTTTTCTCGCCTTGCGGTTGCAAGATCAATAATAAATTGGGTGTCAACGATCTCAAATAACTTGAGCATTATATGTTCCGATGATTTATCTGTGTTTAGGGTATTGGTACGTAGGTAACTGCGGTGAGAAGAGAGGATTCGTTTGTAAGAAACCTGTTGTTAGCTTAACAACGCCAAGTCCAACGAAACTTCCAACACCAACTGTTCCAGGATTCTGCCCAGCAGGATATATCGATGGAGGAGGTATGGAGAGATAAAGCAAACCTAAAACCGTGTCCATGTAATATTCTTCACATTTGAACAAACTCATCAAAATCAATTATTATTTCAAGTTTCAGATAGTCTTATTCTGTTTAATTTAATTAAGTCTCTTTCTGTCAAGCATGAGTAATTTATCTTGGTTTTAATGCACTTTGCAGCTTTTATCGTACCATAAGCGGAGGTGGAAGCGGTGAATATAAATCATGATTAGCCTACTTCACGTGCTATGACAATCTCAAAAGTACCGAACAAGACGTGCCTCATCAATGTAAAGTAAAGTAATGCACATTGCACAATGCATCTCCATTGATACATTAGCTGCAAGCGGATACGTGAAATAGATTTGAAATGAACAAGAAACCAAATCGTATTACGTGGACGTTTGTGGGGCGCTGTGATGTAGTGAGTATGTTCGTTCCCTTGCAGCCGGAGGGTTGCAGGTTCGAATCCACCTCAATTCGCCGCGTGGGGACCTTTGGCAAGTCCTTCACTCGCAATTGCTCAGCGATTCGGCGTGAAACTCCGACACAGTGTCCGCGCTGTAATTGGGAGCGCCTCTGAGCAGAGAGCTAAATGGGCGCTATAACAAGTGCGCATACAAACACATAGGGCTGTTTAATTAAAAATCAAGGATTCAAAGGGCATTCCTCTAGATTGAATATTCAGGTATATGAATTAATTGGGAATTGGAAATAGATTAATATATTTCTTATATCTCAGAATTTGGTATGTCTAATTATTCCAGGTAACAAGTGTTTTAAGATCGTAGTGAAGACCTCTGAGACGGGTGTCACTTGGGATACAGCTGTGGATCTCTGTCGTGCTGAACCAGGAATCGCCTCAGATTTGGCCAGCATTCTTTCGGATTATGAAAATGGTTAGTATGGCTACAGAAAATTCACAAAGGACCTTTAATTAGAAGCAGAATGTTGATACGCTATTTTGCCAATTATCGGTTCGATTAAATTCAGAGTATTTAGTTTATTCAAATAGGCCTACTCTCCATTAATTGTAAAAATTTGAAATACAAACAGTGCCATTTATCAGTTAAAGAACGATAAATTACGAACCCTAATAGGCCTACTTGACTAATCTTCTTGTCGCCATTCGGTTTTCTCCTTCCATTTCAATATTTAACAGAAAACATAGTGGTTATTTATTGACTCTGAAATTCTGAATGCCTTTACACCATTAAGCTTCCTTTGCAATATAGGCCTACTGTATATTGATGCCTGTGCACAATAATTATTGCACATATTAGTGTTAGAAGCAGCAATGCTTAATCTGCAAGATTTTGGATAATTAGGCTAGTTAAGCTAATCAAATTTCCCCAATATTTTCTACAACCCGCGTCTATTTTTTTCATATAGGTCTACACAGGCTATGATTCTTTAAAGGTTTCTCTCTCTTTGCCCTTTGTTGATCAATATATAGGCCTATTAAAGCTATGTGTGCATGCTATTATAGTTGTAAGATTATTAAAGCAATAAAGTACTTAGTGATGGTTCGTAACGGTAACGTTGTGGTTATGATCATAGATGTAAAAAAACGATGAAAACGAAAAAAAAACAAACGGTAAAAGACGAGGTTTTTTCAAAATAATAAAAAACCACAAAAAACGATAAAAAACGGAAACGGAAAATAATTTGACTTTGCTACATCTAAAACCGCATTTTAATCATGAAAATCTTGATTAGGAACCTACTACACGTAGGCTACCTCTTAAATGATGGTGTTAAACGGTGAAATAATGACTTTAGTTAGCTGAATCCTTGAGAGTTGGCGGAAAACATAAGAAATATCAGACAAAAATTAATTTAAGGAAAATAATATTAGGAAGTAAATGTATAAATAAAGATAAATAAAAAATAAAAAAAACGATAAAAAAACTAAGGGAAAAATAACAAAAACCAAAAAACGACGTTTTTTGGGAGAGAATAAAAACGGAAAAAACGTTTTTTTACAACTATGGTTATGATTAAATGGATTTGCACGATTAGATTAGATTATGATATTGGAGATATTATAAGTTACCTATAATAGCATCCGATGTATTCGTTTGTTTCATCCTATAGCGGCAATTGCCATGCATATTCGATACGAATATTGGGGATTTTGGATTGGATTACGACAATCGGATTTATTTACTGACCAGTGGCTTTGGACTGACAATCAGGATGTCGCATACTTCAATTGGGCATCGGCAAAACCGTCAGGATCTGTAAGCTTTATGTACCTACATAACTGTATAAGCCGCTAGCCTACTCGCGTTAGTGCTCGTATATTATATATACAGGGTGGGCCATAAAAAGGTCCCCCTAAGGCTGTTTGTCAATATCTTGACCAGAAGAAAGAATTTCAAATAAGATTTTACAGTCTTAAAAGACTGTAAAATTTCATTTATAAATTCTTACTTCAGGCCAAGACATTGGCAAAGAACCTTATGGATACTTGTCTATGGTCCACCCTTTATATATACATGTATGTGTGTGTGTGTGTGTGAATTTTATTCTGAGGTCTAGGGCCTACTAGCTTTACACATTTAGATCTACAGTGCAGGAATAGTGCTCGTATATTATATATTAATTTTATTCTGAGAACTCAGAATTTTTATTGAGATTCAAATGATTCCAGTGTAGTTCTGTGACTATGGAATTCAGAGCCGTATAATGGCGTACATGTATGTGCAAGCAATGCCGGATTAATTCTCGTTTCTAAATTTTCTACATGTACCTATGTTTAGGCCTATATCTTTCATCTTGTGAAAGCTAAACGGCTCTCGCCAATTATGCTCTGATTGCGAGTTGTACGTAATCAGAGGCTTAGGCCTAATTAGCGTCGAGAAATTTGCAATTGTACCAAAGTCTTAAAAACCGTGAAACCTACAGTAGGCTACTCATAACACGGTCTGAAAGTGTCGACTTTGATGTCAAACTTAATTTTCCTTCAATTAGACAACACTAATCGTTTGTAGTCATCGTGAGATAGGCTATCTCGGATTTTTCTCGGTGATCACTTTACTTTGTTCCTTTGCAAAACAAATCGTCGCCCCTGATGACAACATAACTTTGTTTCATAGGCAAAGTGCACCGAGCTATGGACGGATCCCGGTCCAGAGGGAACATGGAATAATCTCGATTGCATGCAAAAGCGAGGATACATCTGCCAGACTTACAAAGGTTGATAGCTACTGGTTTTAAATGTTGCTTATTTAAGAGATCTCTGTCAACCATTATATAGGTCAGTATGACATACTGACCTATATAATGGTTGACAGAGATCTCTTAAATAAGCAACATTTAATATCTGACTGACTGATGGCCAAATAATTAGTGAAGATACTCAATTTCGAATTATTCTTTGCAATCTTTAAGCCGTTGTATGCTAAAGGCCGAACTTTAACTTAGCTTTCTGTTCAAAGGTTAGACGTAGTGGAGCATAGCCTATATTTTCATCCTTATGTGCACTAAAAGATTATAATAAGCATGCCAGAACAGTTTGTCAGTGTTCACTTTGATTTTTAAAAATTCTTTTCTTTGTTGCATTAGGCTAAGTGGTTTGTCCCTAATCGGTGCCATGCATACATGCTCCTATTATGTTTAAATACAATATAAGTAGGCCTAGCCTATTAGGCTATTAGAATGAAAATAATGGTTTGATTTCAGATGCGAATTCTATCATTTCGACCCCACCGACCACTCCATCCCACACCTGTAAGACTGACTACTACAACTACGGTGGAATCTGCTATCAAAAGATAACAACTGGCAGCAGTTGGTCTTCTGCATTGGCCACATGTGAAGCAGATGGAGCCACTTTAGCTACGATTCACAGCGCAGCAGAAAAATCGGCGCTGTAAATTTTTGAACGTGACATTGCGCCGTTTTGGATTGGGTACCACAAGGTTTGGATATATCCTGAGGAAGTTATCAAAATATTGAATACGCTTAAAGTTACCACCTAGTTAGAAAGGCGTGTTGATCACCACGAAATTAGTTTCCCATTGGTGATCGCAAAGCTCAAAATTGTTAAGTGAATATAACGATACACCATCACTGCTCTGTTAGTAGTTGTGATATTTAAAATAGGCCTATGGTATACAGATTCTAAAACACTTGAAAATACTGCGATCGATCGTCATTCACCATTCGCTCATTCATGCCATGGATTTATGGTATAGGCCTACCCTTCAAGATAACTACTCATGGACGCTCGCAGCCCAGCCACGGCGAAAAAACACACACCAGAGAGATAAAATTAGGCTATGAAACAAAGTTTGATTGGTCAGATGTAATAAATGCATGTTTGAAGGGGGAACTTCGCCAAAACCGGTCCCATGCCCGGTTAAAAAAAGAAGGAGTGTTCTGCGGCGTGTTTGCGGCTCGCCCAGGTAAAAATAAACTTGCGACATAAACGTTACAGGAACGTGGGAGGAGGCTGTCGGAGCTGCTCAGGATAGAGAAGGATGGAAAACCTGTATCGCCCAATGTGCGCACAGCATGTGGTGGGACTAAGGTCTAAGGTAAGGTTGAGTCGAGGAAGTTCCAGATAGATGGCCGAGAAAGCTCGGCGTTGTCTGGCAGCTAAGCTAATGCTCTCTAGTGCATGTAATGAAATAACACATTGTCATAGTGTAGTACTAATTGACCGATCGCATTTGAAAAATAATATTGACATTGAAATGACTAAGCTTATTGAGTAAAAATTGTTTCTTTTACACAGCTTAAGGGTTGGGAAGTTTAGACTCATGCAGGCAGGTAATATCACAGAGATGCCATTGTTGTTTTTGTTGCTGTAAAGAATGAAAACGAGGAATGGGTTTGGACGGATGGGTGGCCGGACATTTACAGCAACTGGAATGCAGGAGAGGAACCAGGAACAGGAGGAGGATGCGCTTCTTACAAGGACAATGGAAAATGGAAAGATGACCAATGCAACAACAATCTGACGGCCATATGTATGATCTCAACTGGTGAGATGAGTATAACTATTAAATCAAGATTGGCAGATAACTTTCTTCGCAATATTTTAAACTAATACACATTTTCTTACAAGTCCGATATTGGGGATGCTTAACCATAGGTATGTACTTTGCCTAACTAATTTGTTTGAAAAACAATGAAACACTGCTTCTAGGTTACAGTATAAATAGGCCTACTACGTTATCCTATGCTTCATTCAACTTGACTTAAATCCAAAACAAAATTAATCTGTCGCTTGTAAATTGTTATTAGAAAAATTTGAAGACGCGACACAAAAAATCAGAAAAACAATATGCAATGGGAAATTATTTAATATTATTTAAAAATCAGAGATAATAGAAAACGGTTCTAATGCTAGTGGCAGGGTGACTTCGGGTTCTAACGCACCTCAGTAAAAAAAGCAATTAGCCTATAATAGCCGCTCACTATAGGCCTACTGGCGGCGTCTAGCGCTCTTTGAATCAAAAGCCATGCAGCGTATCTGTTCTAATATTTACATGTAGGCCTAGGCCTACAATTTGTTTGAGCGTTTTTAAAAGGTCTAGTTCTTGCCTAACCTTGATCAACATTCCGCATTAAAGGATAGCATTATGACCAGTATGTCAACAATTAAGCTCAAAATGATGTAGAAATGAAATAAACCATATAAACTACAACCATCGAACGGCTTGTAAGGTTTTAACTGGCATTGTAATTATAATAACTATGGCACATTTTTTATAAGAGAAACGTATCCTACATACATTATGTAGACTACAATAATATAATTGTAGCCCTACCTACATCCATAACAAGTGCACGCGTACGATATTTGAAAAACGCTCTATCCCTATTAGGTGTATTCTGCATCTTGTTTATTGCTTTATGTCATAGCAACCGTGCCAACAACTCCAGCTCCTGTGGAAGGTGATTGTCTACCGGGATGGGTGGACTACGGAAGCTACTGCTACTATTTCAGCACTGCGTCTGATATCCAAAATTGGCCAATGGCAACGGCGACATGCGAAACCAGGGCAGGGTTTTTCACAACAGGAAGTCTGGCATCAATTCACAGCGCAGTCGAAAACCAGTTCATCTATGAGCAGCTTCAAAATCGTGCGGTGAACAATGCGTGGATAGGTCTATACAAGGATGCTCAAGGCAGGTGAAATTATTTTTGACAAAAGCGGAACAAACCTACGATTTCACATCGTGATCGAAGTTGTCAGGAGAATAGAGTATTATTGTAAATAATTTATTACAATTGGTCAACATATGTATTATTTTAATGCAAAGAATATACTATAATTGGACACTAATTATTTATTCATTGCAATTAAGAGTTCACATTAGGCCTATTTTTGTGAACTGTGAAATTACTTTTTCCTCACAATATTAAGTAAATAATTCCATCATTGTGAGGGTGGTTTTGAAAGTATGTTTGTGAAACTGCCTCAACCAAAAAGCAAAGATATCATAATAGGCTCTATCTATCGGCCTCCTGGGCAGCCTATTAATGACTTCACAACTGACTTTGAAAATACGTTGCTAAATTTATCCAATTCTAAAAGTCGAGTTTTTTTGGCAGGTGACTTTAATGTTAATCTCCTTCGTTATAAGGAGCACCCCCCGACTGAGGCTTTTCTCAATACCATGTTTTCTCACAAGCTTATTCCTACTATACTTAGACCAACTAGAATCACGGAAACTTCAGCTACACTTATTGATAATATTTTTACTAATAGTTTATGTGTGGGACAAGACTCATGTATACTAATAAATGATATCTCAGACCATCTTCCAGTTCTGCTTCATATTGACCTTTACCCTTCGTCTCGCACCTCATTATCTCCTAGTTATAAGCGTACATTTAATGATCAGGCCAAATCTACCTTTATTAATTCCCTTCTCACAACAGACTGGACTTTTGTTGATGAGCTCTCTATTAGCAGTGGGCCTAATATTGCATACAAAGCCTTCTTTGATGTCTATAAACGCTTTTATGATGAAGCCTTCCCTCTTGCACTTGTGAAAGATAGGGGGCGTAGCTCTATTAAACAGCCTTGGATGTCTAAAGCTCTTCTTAAATCCTGTAAACATAAAAATAGACTATATAAGAAATATTTACAGAATCCTTCTGTTGATAATAAACGTGTATTTACACAATATCGTAATATATTTAAAACTATTAGAAATGAGAGCGAATCTCGTTACTATGCTGATTGTTTCCTTCAATGTGGTAATAACCTCAACCAGACCTGGAAAATAATTAAACAAATCATGAACTCTAAGGAAGAGTCTTGTCTCCCTGACACCTTCCGTATTGGATCTGATATGGTTCGAGATGCAGGGGAAATTGCTAATGCATTTAACAGGTACTTCACTACTATTGGTACGACTTTGGCTGATAAAATCCCGAATTCCTCCACCACATATGAGTATTTCATGCCTACGCCACCCAGATTTTCTTTTGGAATTGTCCCAACGTCTGCAAATGAGATTATTCAAGCTACTAACCTATTGAGAGCCTCGTTTTCCACAGGCCCGGATGACATTAGTCCATCAGTTGCCAAATTGTCTATAACAGCCATTGCAGCCCCACTCTGTAGCATAATTAATTCTTCATTTAATACAGGTGAAGTTCCAACTTTATTAAAAATGGCTAAGATCATACCTATCTACAAAGCGGGAGAGAGGGATAAGTTAAATAACTACCGACCTATATCTGTCTTATCTTTCTTCTCAAAAATTCTTGAAAAGCTAATGTCTAATAGAGTTATTGAATATCTGAATAAATATAGCCTATTATCATCCACACAGTATGGATTCCAGAGGGGTCTTTCTACATACATGGCTCTATTGGACATGCAATCCAATATTGTTGATGCGATGGATAGCAATAAATTTTCGCTAGGTATTTTTTTTGACCTTTCTAAAGCTTTCGATACGGTTAATCATAAAATATTAGTAGAAAAACTTGAATATTATGGACTTAGAGGAACTACTAAAAACTGGTTTATTGACTAGCTCAGTGACAGAACCCAGTATGTGTACTTTAAAGGTGTACAGTCTCGATCTCTGTGCATTTCCTGCGGTGTGCCACAGGGATCGATACTGGGTCCGCTTTTATTTTTGCTATATATAAACGATCTATCAATGACTTCCTCAGTTTTAAAATTCATCTTATTCGCTGATGATACGAATGTTTTTATTTCCCACTCATCCATAGATCACCTTTTTAAAATAGCTAATGAGGAACTAACAGTAATTGCTGACTGGTTTAAAATAAACAGACTTTCATTGAACCTTGAAAAAACAAATTTTATATTATTTCACTCTATAAAGAAAATTACGTACGGTGACAACAGACTCTTAATTAATAATGCCCCCATTGCCCAAACAACCTCCTCTAAGTTCCTTGGAGTTATAGTTGATCAACATCTTACTTGGAAGGAACACATAATGGCGATTTCCAAAAAGATTGCAAAAAATATTGGGGTTTTACTTAGGATTAAGCACTGCCTTCCAAAGTCCATTCTAATCAACCTATACTATTCACTCATTTTTCCATATCTCTCATATTGTAATATTTCCTGGTGCTCGAATTATCCCTCGCGTCTTCATCATTTGATCACATTACAAAAACGAGCAATAAGAATAATCTGTGGTTCTCATTGGAGAGCTCACACTGCTCCCCTGTTCAAAAATAATAATTTGTTAACTTTACCTAAGATAAATAAATTTCAGATCTGTTTATTCATGTTTCGTTTTCATTTACACTTATTGCCTATGTCTTTTAAACATTATTTTACTAAGGGCTCTGATATTCATAGTCATTTCACCAGGCACTCGCACTCATATAGAAGTGAATTTGCTCACTTAAGAATCAAGCAGTTCTCAATTAAATATTTGGGTCCTTCGCTATGGAATGGATTGCCTGGTGACATTACTAGCTTACTGTCTTTTGGTCTGTTTAAAAACTCACTTAAACGATTTCTCCTGCTCAATTGAAGAATTTTTATATTTGTCTTGTTTGTCTAAGTTAGAGCTATTACTACCACCTGTTTATTTTGCCTTATTGTAATTATTATTATTTTACCATCATATGATGTATCTGTTATAACCATAAGGTATTTTGATGAGTCCATCTGATCTGACGGGTTTAACTGGGTTATTTTGTGATAATTAACCCCCTGGCTATATTGTAGCATAACCAATGATGATAAATTACATGTATGTCGTACTTGGTATAGTTACGATGCTGGTTTTTTCCCCGACTAGTAATAGGTCTGCTCAGTAATTATCAAATATATAGTTACCAAGATGCTTATTGTGTTTTTCCTCTGGTTCCTTTGCCTCGATATGATTACTATATACTACCTTATATGTGCTTAATGACTCAGGTTGCCATTACTGACTTATGTTTGTTGCTTATTTTTTTGGTTTTGCTTTGTTTTTTTGTTTGTATTTTTTATGTTGTTGTTTTTTTGGCTTGTTGCCAAAGGCTTTTTTTTTGATCATGTGATTTTATGCCACATTGATTTCTTTTCTGGTATTTTCTTTTTAAAAAAATTCCATTTTCTGTTTATATCTTTAACCTCACCATCTTGACTTACATTTCACGTTCAGGGGTTATCCAGGTTAGCGGGACCTGTCCCTTTCTGGATGACCCTTTCTGAGTGTTCACCGTTTATACTATCAAGGTGTCCTGCGAACATTAATTTTTATTTATGTGTAGGGCCTACTGTGTAGCCTAGTATTTTTCTTTGCAGTATACCTTGATTTTGTTTTGTTTGTCTTGTTCATTCTCAGAATAAACTGATTTGATTGATTTGATTTGATTTGTTGGTTTCACTGAAATTGATTTGTTCTGTTTGGAATTTTTGTTGAAGAGAATAAATATTATGTGATAATAAAAATTCCATCATTCATTCACAGCACGAGTTTAGCGTTCTAGGCTACAGAACTGATGGCTACTTAGAAAAGAAGGTTTTCAATTATATTTATCGATTCTAGTATTAAATTATTAATGTTATTAGGTATGAGGAAACCACCTCACTCATCTCATCTCCAGGGGCGTAAAGCCAATGAACCTGCATTCAGGCAGAGAACCATCATCATCATCATCATCATCATCATCATCATCATCATCATCATCATCATCATCATCATCATCATCATCATCATCATCATCATCATCACCATCATCATCATCATCATCATCATCATCATCATCATCATCATCATCATCATCATCATCTTCATCATCATCATCATCATCATCATCATCATCATCATCATCATCATCATCATCATCATCATCATCATCATCATCATCATCATCATCATCATCATCATCATCATCATCATCATCATCATCATCATCATCATCATCATCATCATCAGGCAATACAGGCATGAGGAGACAAAGCAGAGGTGTGCAGTAAAAACCGGAGCCAGTAGCCTAATGTAATTCATCGTTGCTACAGGCTTGCCCCTCAAGTGGTCGGATGGTACTGAACTGCAATACACTCGCTGGGCCCCCGGAGAACCAAACGACTCGAACATGACTCAACCTCAACTGTGCGTCGAATTTTACGTGACAATGTGGCCAGGAATGTGGAACGACTATCTGTGCAATCAAGCCTACATGCCGTACGTGTGTAAAACGCTAAAAGGTCAGTTTTCTCTTCAGCCTCTTCCGCTTAGATGATTAGGCAATACTGAGTAGCTTGAGCAAGTCCTTCGCTTGCAATTAGGCCTACTCGATTGAAGCCTGGCCATTATTGCACAGTGACTCTTAAATTCTTAATAAAATTAAACCTAATGATAATATCGAGAATGCATTACTGGTATCTTTTGCTTCACTATAGCTAGTTTAAGGCAAATGATATTAATGTAGAGTTGACAACTAAAAGAGCAACTGAGATTTGAAACTCTACACCTGTTATCTATTAATTAATTTAAGGCCTATTCATTGCTATAGCGTTCCTTCAATCTCGCTACTCGGAGGCGCTCCCGACCTCAGAGCGGACACTGTATTCGAGATTCACGCCGAAACACCGGTGCAGTTGCGAGCGAACGACTTACGCTCAAGATCCTCACGCGATGGATTGAGGTGGATTCGAACCTGGAACCCTCGGGTCGCAAGGCTCCGATGCAACCACACACCACCGCTCCCACAGTTTCGTAATGTTATTTGTTGGGCTACTTCGCAGGATGTGAAACGTCTTGCCTTATAATCTTGATTGGAAATATATGGCAACTTCTTCTCATTATTATGTTTGACATTAAATGTTGTGAGCAATCTGCATTCCAGGGGATCTGCCACCAACTCCATCAATTCCTCCTAATGGCTCTTGCCTTTCGGAATATTACTCGCATGCCTACGGGGATTACTGTTACTACCTGGACATCAATAAGGATCTGACGTTCAAAGAAGCCGAGGAAGAGTGTGTTCACAAGGGCGGTAGTTATGCAGAATTACTGACTGTCAAGGATCCATATACGAACCTCTTTGTGATGCAAATGGTTGGAGAAGTGTCCACGTACAGGATCCAAATATGGCTCGGTCTAACCAGAACGCCTGAAGGTATTATTATTAGAACGATAAATGGCAGTGCTCAAACTATTTCTCAAAATTACGCGTTTTCATAGTTTTGTGTTAGTCTATCTATATGTCTGTCTGCCTGCCTATCTGTCTGTCTGTCTGCCTGCCTACCTGCCTGCCTGCCTGCCTACCTACGCACCTACCTACCTACCTACCTACCTACTTACCTAGCTATTTATCTATCTATCCGGACAGACAAGCAGAGAGACAGACAGATGGGTATATGCTGAAATGAGATATTAAGCTATTATAATAAGTAATACAAGTAATAAGTAGGCCTATGGTATGCTTTTTCCTGCCGAAGTTAACAACGACAAAGAAAGTTAAGATATATAGGCTTGATCTGTCTAAAGACAATTTGTATAAATCTCAGCTACAGTACATTACAGCGTATGCGGACGTTTCGTCTACGGACGATTCGTCATGGACGGTTCGTCATGGACGATTCGTCAGGTGGACGATTCGTCAGTGGACGATTCGTCCGAGGACGTTTCGTCCAACGGACGATTCGTCAAGCGGACGATTCGTCTATGGACGATTCGTCAGTGGACGATTCGTCACACGGACGATTCGTCAAGCGGACGATTCGTCTATGGACGATTCGTCAGTGGACGATTCGTCACACGGACGATTCGTCAAGCGGACGATTCGTCTATGGACGATTCGTCTATGGACGATTCGTCAGTGGACGATTCGTCCACCCGTGGTGGACTATAGGTGCTGGTCAAAACAGGTCTCCCTCCTAACGTGTGTTACATAGATCATCGATAGGCACACCCCTTACGTGACAGTGGTAGGCTATCCGTGTGCTACCATTCGAACAAAGAGTCAATATCACGTCTATTTAAGCAGCAATAATTATTTTCATCGTTCAATCTTTTAGTTGAGTGGCAGCTCTTTATTTATACCTAAAAAAATATAATCAATCCGACTTACATGTAAAAAGAATTATTTTCAGTCAGTGCGTACCAGCACCTATAGTCCACCACGGGTGGACGAATCGTCCACTGACGAATCGTCCATAGACGAATCGTCCGCTTGACGAATCGTCCGTGTGACGAATCTTCCACTGACGAATCGTCCATAGACGAATCGTCCGCTTGACGAATCGTCCGTTGGACGAAACGTCCTCGGACGAATCGTCCATAGACGAATCGTCCGCTTGACGAATCGTCCGTTGGACGAAACGTCCTCGGACGAATCGTCCATAGACGAATCGTCCGCCTGACGAATCGTCCATGACGAACCGTCCATGACGAATCGTCCGTAGACGAAACGTCCGCAAACCCATTACAGAGGGTTGATAAAGACTTGATATGCATTGGCCATGTATACAACAATGAGTAGTGTTGCGCTGTGTCGATGTGAATGCTACCCAATAAAAACAACGACAGTATCAATATTCCAAGGTATTTGATTATCTAAAGGTTTGTTCAATATCTGTAGATGCGGAATTTCGTTGGATAGACGGCACACAGCTGAACTTCACTAACTGGGCTCCAGGAGAACCGAACGACATGGGCAACGAACACTGCGGAGAAATACACAGCGACACTGGAGTTTGGAATGATATGAACTGCGAAACGAATCGCCTTGCCCTCATATGCCAGGTTAAAAGAGGTTAGTCCAAATCAATGATTCTAGGGGGATTAATCACCGGACTATTGACCACCGGACGGTTGACCACCGGACGATTGACCACTGCGGACGTTTGACCATCGACCGGTTGATCACCGGACGATTGACCACCGGACGATTGACCACCGGACGATTGATCATCGCTTGATTTATATAAAACTTTACGACACAGACTCAATGTACCACATACTCTATTTAACCCTCGGGCTACCAAGCTTTTTTGTAACACTGACTACCAAGGGGGGGTGGTTACCACCCCCCTGGATTTTGGGTTTGGTTTGAGATATCATAACTTGTAATACACCAATAGATTCAGCATTCATTTCTGCACAAAATGGTATATTTAGGTTTAAAATATATGAAAGCACCCCGAAGTTATGAATTTTTTACCGTAGGCACCCGTCGATTCCACAAAATGTATACTTTCGCATAAGCAAAATATTAGATTCTGTGTTTGTTTAACATAATTTATTTATTTAAAAATAGTTTACATTTAATAAAGTCCAATATCCAACTATAAAAACTAGTAATAAGATAGTTTTAATTACAATAAAAAAAACATGTATTAGCTGCTGAAAAACGTTTACGCAGACTTATCGGTTTGCGTTGTAAAAAAACCCCAACATTTTCACACATTTAAATTTATTTTGAGCACTTCCGGTCATCAAGTATCAAATTAATTAGTATCAAAAAATAGCCCTAAATGCCCTCTATAGAATGGCATAATTTATTTCTCTTGAAAAATTAATTATGAATAATTTTTAATAGGAAAACATGAGCATTTTATTAAAATAAAACACCTTTTTATATATTTTAATTTATTTTGAGCACTTCCGGTTGTCAAAAGACAACTCCGTGACCACCAAAATGTAGCCCCACATTCCCTCTACAGAATGGTGTAATTTGTGTCTCTTCATGTCAAAGGACGGATAAGATACAGCCGATTATCTAAGGGGGGGTGGTATCCACCACCCTGGTGCCTCGGGTATATCGGGTACCGGTATAACTTTTGAATGGTATGGTATATCATCACACATTTTTGCTCAAAATGTGCGCAAATGAATCCTCTACAGCTACCTAAAACGTAATTTTTTAAATTCCAAACGCAACAAGTTTTATTTGAGAAAAACTTAGGGGGGGGGTGGTTACCACCCCCTACTGGTAGCCCGAGGGTTAATATGTAGCCTAATCGAATAATAATAGGAAGTGAAATGCGAAAATATATATTTGATGGACTGTGCTGGACCTAGGTGAAGAGGTGAAGAACAAAAGGAGGTTTATTCGGAATGCGTAGGCTACTTAATAATTGTGATATGCTATTTCATGTAGCCTAGGCCTACATGTATGCAGGTCTACATATAAGAATTAAAAGAAGCCGACGATGTTTATCTTTACTAACGGTAAATACTACATTTTCTTTCATCATTAGTTAATAAATTTAAGTCACCACTAGACCAGTGATCAATCGTCCGATGGTCAATCGTCCGCAGTGATCAATCGTCCGGTGATCAATCGTCCGTTGATCAATCGATCGATGATCAAACGTCTGCAGTGGTCAATCGTCCGGTGGTCAACCGTCCGGTGGTCAACCGTCCGGTGGTCAATCGTCCACGCACCCAATTCAATAGTCAACTATCCGCACGAATAGGCTACACCTTACTGATAACTGATGACGAGTAAAACGCAAACAAAAACAAAAAGCCTCGTTTCACGTTTCTGTAAAATTTTGGCTAACGTCAATAAGATAAATTACTAATCCCCAATGATACTTCTACTAATACTATTATTATTAAGCTTAGCCTATACGCTGATTTATGTAGCGCTTCCGTTAAGATGTTTATTGAGGGTAAATTTTACTTTTAGCATAGGCCTATATAAACTAGATGAAGAGATTTACTTAGGCCTATGCGATGAATAAGAGGCACCTGATGAAAACTAGTCATTAGTTTAGTCGCCATTAAGGGAGGAGCGGTAGCCTAATTTTGAATATTATAATTATTATTTATTTATTGTAATGGTAATTGTAATTGAAATTAGCCTACTACTTTAGTCTAGCTTAGCCTTGTCCAGCCAGTCTAGTCCAGCGTAGTTTTGTCCAGTTTAGTCTGGCCTGAGTTAAACGTGTCTTTGTTGTACCATGTCTAGTCTACAGTAACTGTACACTTCAGCAATGCTGTGAAAGCCCATAGCCACGAGACCGACGAGTCGAATGTAGGCATGGGCGCCCGCAGAAAGTTTTCCGGGAGGAGGCAAAACACAATGGTTACGATTAAAGCAGAATATTAAGAACACGACACAGTATTTTTTCACAGAGTTTTCTAAGTGTAAATTTCTCACATTTTTACTCTGTGTTGGCTATCATTAGTAACATTTGCTCTTTAGTGTGACATTGTTTGTTAAAAACTAAAAGCTGCAGTTAAAAAATAGAAAAATCAACTTTCCAGGGGGGCAAGAAGGCGTATAATTAATTATTGACAACAAAATGACACTTTTGACACAGTCTAAGCAGTAATATATTAAGCGCCAATACATTTTGATCCTTAAAGCACTAATTCCACCCTAAGTAAAACAATAAGCTTCATGATCATGTCGTAAGCAAGCACATGGGCCTATTTAAACGCTCATGGGCTTCTGGTGCAATGTCTCTTTTGCAATAGCGATAACACATGCTTTTGTGTAACTTGTGCAGGATCCATTAGAGAAATTTACGTAGATGAGTAAGACAGAAATAAGTGAGTCTTCAATTTTTATCAACGCACATAATCTTTAATATTGAATGTTACTATTTACCTGATAAATTATCTGCTTTTAGAATACTTGCCTCCACCAACCGACCCACGAGAACCCGAGGCTCCAGATTGTAAGTAGACCTACAGTAACTGCCACTCATAGTTTATTCATTCATTAATTCATTTCAGACAGTTATAATTATATAGCGCATCTTCAAGATAATCTACTCAGGAGCAATATATGAAACAGCCTAATTACATGTATAGGCTATCTGATGTAGGGCCTTGTAGGCTATTCTATTCTAATTTACGGCATAATTTTTGTACGCGTTTGACCTTGTTTGATCTCGATTTATTGCATACAAATCGTTGCATGTGATTTCACTGAAGCCAAAATTGTAAATGAAGAAAATGAAAAAGTCTATGTAAGGTTGTAGGTTTTTGCTATTCTTCAGTTAAATAATATGATGCAGGGCTTTTTAACGTGCAGCTGTACACAAACTGTGCAGTTGTAGAAGCAAGCATTTATGTAGAGTTAAAACTAGCAAAAAACCTCATTGTCCTCCGATTGGAAGTAATTTACCATGGAGGATGGGAAAGGAAAGAAGAAGTTGTGCAGTTATAAAAATTTTTTAAAAACAGCCCTGATATGATGACATGGAATTCCACAGAAACAGTTAGCACACAATACAGAGGAGTAGTAACTCTTGGACTAACAATATGTAAACAGTCACCTTGATGATTGTGTAAAAGCTCTAAACCTGAATAACGTCGCGATCAGTAACGGATATAATTTTATACAAAAACCAACTCCTGAAATTTTCTTCATCTTTGTTTCTGTATTGCAGTGCCATTGGTGTCCAGTGTCTGTGACTCACCATGGTTCCAGTCAGACGAAGACTGCTACTATGTCAGCCCAAATGAACAGAGCGAACAGGTGTCATCGTGGCACCAATCACAGAGTTGGTGCCTACAGAATGGAGGATACCTTGCCACCATAGAAGATATCGACGAAAGAAGATTCATCACCAACATAGTCAGTAGCGACGCAAGCCTGAGTATAACAATATTCAAAGCTAGATGTGAACCACGACAAATTTCAAATTTCTTCTGCCAATTCAAATAATTATCACCTCACTAAATAAATAACTCCAGTGGCACGACAAGTTGTTTTGTAACAGCTGTCCTTAGTGTATCCATAATTAGGCCTATAATCATCAGATTTGGTGATCTTCTATGACGGTTTGTTAACCCTATATTGCACACTGTTAACCCTACGCAATAATTACGACAGTCTCACTGGATGTTGTACAGTGTTAACATGGGGCAGCAATCTGATTCTCTGCTATCGCCATCTCGTGAATATATTGAATTTGCAGCATAAAGCCACCAAGAGTAAGCTTATATTTTCTAATCTGCGCAACTTATTGTATTAAAATTGAACCGGAAAGAGGGATGAGAGAAAGGAAATGCTGCACCACAGTTCTGCTATCAGTGTAACGGGAGGTGGGGGGAGAAAACAGAGTTGCACCTCACTTCTGCTGTACCGGTGTAACGATCTGTGGTGTTGGTGGGAGGAATGCGAGGGGGGAAAGAGGAGAGGAGGTGATTTCTTCGGTTGAGCACCTCACTGTTCTCAATGCCCGTCGAGCTAACCGTCAGGATGGCCGTCCTTTAGATCAGCGGGAGGGGAGTCTGTCCATATGTCACGCGTGTCGTTTCGGGGGGGGGGGTGAGGGAAACGTAAGTTCACCTTCGTTGTATTTCGAAGGATTGTCCAGTTCTTCCGGTCGATCAGAAAACCCAACGCAATGTTCAGAAGAAGAAACGTTTTATTCAACACAATCGCAACTTCATACGCCGAGCAGGCAGTCCGGTCGTACCTCGTCTTGACGTCAGGGCACCCTATCGGCTGAAGAACTATATCTGCCGTCGAACCCTACGACTCTCAACCGTCGCGACTGCTTCCCTCTCTACTGACTGAGCTCTGCGACTGACTACTACTCACTGACTGACGGACTATTCTCTAACTGAGCTCCTGCCTCTTAAACTAGCTGCTATATATCTCCTCCAAAAGAGGCTAGGCCACCACAAAGAGGCTAGGCCAAAAGAGGCTAGGCTTGGGAAAAGAGGCTAGGCCACCAAAAAGAGGCCAAAAGAGGCTAGGCTTGGGAAAAGAGGCTAGGCCAAAAGAGGCTAGGCCAAAAGAGGCTAGGCCAAAAGAGGCTAGGCTTGGGAAAAGAGGCTGGGAGTCGAAAGAGACAAAAGGCGGGAAAGAGGCCGGGTGTCGAAAGAGGCAAAAGGCGGGGAAGAGGCTGGGGGTCGAAAGAGGCAAAAGGCGGGAAAGAGGCTGGGGGTCGAAAGAGGCAAAAGGCGGGAAAGAGGCATGGGTCCAACCCAATTTCGCCACATTCTCCTCCCTCTGCGATCAAAAGATGTCCTCATCTTTTCTGTCCCAAAACTCAACGGGGGAAACGGTCCAAGTCCAAAGTCTACGTCCACTGTACAAGTAACACAGGCGTCCCACAAGAGACAACAAGACTTAACTAACAGTAAGCATGTATCGCCATAAAAGTCTCTGCTAATTACTGTTCTCCCAGTTCGGACACTTAATATACTAGAGATAGCGCTGACCTTCTACATCCTTATCAGCGACGAGACAATGTTAACGTCCGAATAGTTCGCATCATAAACGAGACTGCCGTAGCAGGACCACGTAGTACTTAACTAAATTCACAAAACATTGTCCTTCCTGGGACGCTGTGAAACAACGGTTCCACGCAAAGCATTTCACAAAACCATGTCCTTCATGGGACAACTAATAAACACTCGCGTGAGTGACAATTCACAAAACTCTGTCCTTCATGGGACAATGCAAAGCAAATCACATGAGTAACGGTTCACAAACTCTGTCCTTCATGGGACAACGTGAAACAACTGTACCACGTGAAACATTTCACAAACTCTGTCCTTCATGGGACAACTCAAAACAAATCACATGTGTAACGATTAATCAAAGTTCACAGAACACAACTTCACAGGCCAATATGTTCAAATCAGAAGGGGGGACCGATCGTCTGAGATTTCCGTTACAAGTGACGGGCAGGCCGGCGCACTGTTCGGCGTCGCTTCGGGCGTTGCGCTGCCCGGTCGGAACCATGGGTCGTTTGAAGACTGCATTTATCGCTCTTCACAGAAAGAGCGGCTTGCCTGCCTCCGTCGGTCGCTTCGGCGGCGGCAGCGGGCGTTGTAGCCTCCCGATCCTCACGCCAGTCGAGAGGTCGGCGAATCGCTCCGCCCCCCTTTTCCTCAGACAGGCGGTGAAGGCGTTGACGCACGCTCCGCCTCATTCTCTCCGATGGCTGCAGGCGGTCCCTCCCCAAGGAACATGGACCCACATACGCAGCCCCTGACCCTACGCAGGGTATCCGCTCCAAAAGGCGCCTAGGACGGGGGCAAGGTTTAACTCTACACGTAAAATGCGTCGACCCATCACCCCTAAATGCTCGGTGTCGCACCAACCATCGGCTTTGGTGTACGTCTACATACCCGACACTTAAGCTAAGGGCGCCATCTTCCTTTTGGACAGGCACCACGGGGGATACCCACTCACTAACGGTAGTTTCGTCACTTATCATCGCATTCAGCGTACTGTCAATTACATTACAATGAGGTATAGGGCGGCGTCGTAACGACTGTCTTACGGGGCGTGCCTCGCCTGTCTCTATCCTATGTGTAATATTCGACGTCCTACCCATGTCTCTGTCACTAAGTGAAAACACATTGCTATAGTCTATCCGTAACTGGTCCAACCGATTACGGATATCGGAGGAAACCTCCTCCGTCAAATTGTCTATCGAAGGGTCTCGTTGCATATTTCCTCCGTCTAGTACTTCGTTCCGCTCTGTCTCAGTCTCCCGTTCTACCCCTACTGTATGCAAGCCACCATGGAACTGGTCCTTTGCAAACCTAGCAGGCGCTGTAGAAGTCAAATTCCCGCATATCGTCTTAACAGAGACTTCGCTCTGCGACTTAGGAGGCACTACAATCTCCTCAGCAAGCATGACTCTACGGCACCACATAGACCCATTGCCTCTCACAAGGGGTATTCGTCTACGACCCAAAAACAAGGCCCCATTACCAAAGGCTAAGCGACAGCGGTGTTCCCGCAGCCAATTCATTCCTAACATGGGTTCAGTAATTTGATCGGATACCAAAAATTCTGTGGACACCTGAAATCCATCCCGTAGCTTAATGGGCAAACGGACCTCCCCCAGGACATTAATATTAGTGCCATTAGCAGCCATCAGAAACGAGAACAAGGATGCAGTGCTAACCCTTCGACGGTTGTAGACGGAACCAGGCTGACTTCGGATTCCGTATCGATCAGGCACATCTGCGGTCTTCCATTGATGGTCCCGCGGATGTAGACTGCGTTGCTGCTGGCTCTGTCCGGTAGTTGGGAGCGCGTTGTGTGATTCACCGCCACCGACATGAGCGGCGGAGGTGCTTCCGTCCCAATCGGCGCAGTTCCGTTCCGGTCGTTCCTTGGGCGTCGAGGCTGTCGACAGTTTCGGGCCAAGTGCCCGTCTCGGTCGCAGTTATAACAGGTTACACCCTGTCTCGATCTCTGCCGTCCGGAGTCTCCATCGCTGCGGTTTCCGGGGCGATCGTCACGTCCCAGATCGTTGTCGGTAAGGTCTCGGGTTCGTAGCTCTCGGAACTGCCGATCGATTCGTTGCTCCATCTCTTTCTGCCAGCGTCGCTGTTCGTCTCGCTGTGTCTCAAGGAACCGGTCAAGCGTTGACTGGATCTGGCTGCTTGCGTCTGCCTCCTGCGTTCCCCTGACGCGGTTGGAAGGCCTCCTGCGGTCGTCGGAGTCGTTGGTCCGCTGATAGGCGTCCAGACGAAGCGCCGTGCGGTAGGCCTCGTCCAGATTCTTAGGCTCTCTTTCTCGTACCTTCAATGAAAGTTCGCGGTCGCGCAAGGCTTCGAGGAAAGCGTCTTTGGCGATGATTTCTGTGGTCTCGTTGGAAGGCACAGGATACGCTAACACGACAAGACGACGAATGTCATGTAGCAGGTCGCTCAAAGTCTCTTCGGAACGCTGGCGCCGGTAGTAGAGCTGGGCGCGGAAGCTTTCCGCCTGTCCCTCCGTATCGTACCTCTGGCGGAGACGTTCTACAAGTTCCTCGTAGCTGACGTCCCGTCGGGCGCCGAAGTCCCAGAGTAGCTGCGTGGCGGCTTTCTCCAGCGCACATCGGAGGTGGTCGACCTTGTCCTCTGCCGTCCACCGGTTGTGGCGGGAACAGACTTCGAACTGGACTAGGAAAGACTCCAGCGATCCCGTACCATCGAACTTTCCCGGTTTCATCGGAGACGGTCGGTTCCACGGACGGTCCCCGGGAGTCTCCAGCGTCTTCAGGGAGGTTTCCATTTCATCGGACGTTTCCCGATAGCTTACCCTCATCGGCCTTTGTCCGTCGTCGTGAATCTCCTCGATCAGTCGTCTCTGCTGCTCTGCCGTCGCTCTTCCTCTGGCGAACGACGTGGAAGGGCTCGTCGGCTGGTCGGCATACCCTCCAGCTATGTAGGCGATTGTTACCTCCTCATCGTCTTCCATCGTCGGTCAATCTGCGGCTGCTGATCGGAGAACTGTAGACCCCACTTGCCTGGTGCCAGTGTCGCGGAAAGAGGGATGAGAGAAAGGATATGCTGCACCACAGTTCTGCTATCAGTGTAACGGGAGGTGGGGGGAGAAAACAGAGTTGCACCTCACTTCTGCTGTACCGGTGTAACGATCTGTGGTGTTGGTGGGAGGAATGCGAGGGGGGAAAGAGGAGAGGAGGTGATTTCTTCGGTTGAGCACCTCACTGTTCTCAATGCCCGTCGAGCTAACCGTCAGGATGGCCGTCCTTTAGATCAGCGGGAGGGGAGTCTGTCCATATGTCACGCGTGTCGTTTCGGGGGGGGGGAGGGAAACGTAAGTTCACCTTCGTTGTATTTCGAAGGATTGTCCAGTTCTTCCGGTCGATCAGAAAACCCAACGCAATGTTCAGAAGAAGAAACGTTTTATTCAACACAATCGCAACTTCATACGCCGAGCAGGCAGTCCGGTCGTACCTCGTCTTGACGTCAGGGCACCCTATCGGCTGAAGAACTATATCTGCCGTCGAACCCTACGACTCTCAACCGTCGCGACTGCTTCCCTCTCTACTGACTGAGCTCTGCGACTGACTACTACTCACTGACTGACGGACTATTCTCTAACTGAGCTCCTGCCTCTTAAACTAGCTGCTATATATCTCCTCCAAAAGAGGCTAGGCCACCACAAAGAGGCTAGGCCAAAAGAGGCTAGGCTTGGGAAAAGAGGCTAGGCCACCAAA
>OX243814.1:15366619-15589119 GCA_945859605.1 Lumbricus rubellus
AAACCACCGTCCTACATATAACACGCTGTGGTTCAGTGTTCACCTCTAGAATCCCAAACAACCGGGTTTCATTTCTCCTCTCTCTGCATCTGTCGTCGCCGTTGTCGTCGTCGCACAGATCAGCGCCAGAGGGCGCCTCTTACGCATTTCCGGGCATGACGCCGACAAGCGGAAGTGGATTGGCCAATTTCGATGAGAAACGACGCCATAACTGCGTCACCAGGCGGCGCTGCTGCCATCCGCTGACATTAATCGCACGGCCCTAATAATTTCAGCTTTGCCACCGACCAAGCTACCCACCGACCAGCACCCTCCCCCACCCCTTACCCCCCCTCCCCAAACGACGCCCTCTGTCGCTCGATCGAACTATAACAACGCTGTCGTTAAGCAGATTCCGCTGAAGCGCATTTATTCCTGCGCATGCGCTTTCCTCTGCTCGACACCGAACATCTGGGCGCCCTCTATCGTAGATCGACCTGCGCGTCCCCAAGTGTGATTTCAGGCGTCATTGCTGGAAGATTGTCGGGCTGGGTGTTGTATAATATGGCGCTGTAGAAGTTACTAGAAATTTGTTTATCAGATTTTCATATCACATTTGTTGTGTTCGACTGTCTAACGTTGTTTTCTTTGCGATTGTTTGGGAGCAACAAAAGAGGGAAGGAAATAAATTCCACATTGGCCATGCAGGACTTAAGGAAAACGCACAACTGGACCCCATAAAATTATTCTTTGCAATTGAATAAATTTCTATCCGCATTGCTTTAGGCCTACATAGAAAAAGTTATGAGATTATTCCCAAATGATGATCATAAATTTATTATGACGATTTTGGCGATGACGGTAATAAATATAGGCCTAACCATCATCTGTATTATGATCGTAACAGAAGGCTTTAAAATTTATAAAGCGCTACGCTCGAGCTCAAAGCGCGTCATGTTTAACCAACTTATTCAAAAGCGCTGATAATAACAGCAAAAACAACAATAATAATGATGATGATGAGGAGGAGGAGGAGGAGGATGATGATGATGATGATGATGATGATGATAGCAATAAATTACGATGATCACAGTACTGATAATGGAATAACAGAATGATGTCTCTCATAGACCCAGACAATTACGGCAGCCGGCACTCAGTAGACAATCATGGTCTAACAGCACATAAGCTTGTCTCCTGCACTCCATATGTTATACTACGCCTTCTCCTCCACACTGAGCATATAATAATATGCATTGGCAGCCTTCGTAGGCTACTGTAGTGGGTCTCAAGTCGTTATCATCTGCTCAAGTGTTACGCCGCGCAGCAATAAAAACAGGGATCGCGCCGCAACGGTTCTGCGTAATAATTCCTGACCGATAATCCGACAATTTCCATCATTTTCCAGCGATAATCTTTATTTCCAGTGTAATCGTATCGTCCAAATGCCCGGTCACCGTCCCGTCCCGTCCCCCGACAGCAGCTGCCGAGCGGCGGCGGCGGCTGCGCATCGAGGGCCCCATCATATTCATCGGCGACCGGCGACCGTCATAAATCCTCGACGGTGCATTCAATTATTTCCGACGTCTTCCGCCAGAGTGCGCCTGTAAATAAACACTGCGCGGCGGCCATCTAGCGTCCAGCGAGGGAGCAGCTCTAACCGGAAGTCGCCTGACGTGTCTCGGCCAATACATCACGAATTAATTCGTCTCTTGTTGTGATCTGACGGCCGGACGCCGGGGTGCACGTACTACGCCCTCTGTCGTTCGGATGTGCCTTTCTGCAGTGAATCAAACTGGAGTATTATGATGGTGCGACAAAGGATGATGGTATGGTAGGGCTCTACTCCATTCGGCGTCATTCATCATTGTCCCCGGTCTAGAATACTTGGTATTCCATTAGGGCTAACTAGAGCCTTGGAATATGATCGTGTATTGCGGGTTTCTGTGACTCTGACCATGGTTTCGACATAATCGCTCTCCAACCCACCCACCCCACCCTAACAAGAATGTCAACTTCGTTGACAACTAAAATAATTTAATGAGGAATTATTACAGCACTAATCTTTAAGTTTAAGGTTAACTTTAATCACCCAGTAGCTTGTCATCAGCAGGCTGCTAGGCAATGGTGGGCCCTATAGGCTAATAATTATTATTATTGGAGGCGTCGACGGATTAGGCCTAGGCCCTAAGGCATCTCAGAAATTTTCTGACCGCGCCAAGTCCGCCGAAAAAATAAGCGAAAAAACTGCAGTGGCAGCAGTGCTCTGGCTAAGATATAAATTCATCTGAAAATAGCCTAAGGTAGGCCATAGGCCTACGTAGGCCTACGGTAGCCTAAACTGTTTGAATCGTTGTCTGGAGCTTTGGGGTGATGTCTAGAGCGCCGCCAGAAAATCGCGACTAGTAGGCCTACGTGCATGGGTAATGTCGTAGGCCTAATGATCAGGGTTGTACTGGTATATTTTCAGGTGAGTATATACATGTAGGCCTACAGCCCTACACGCTCTTTTCTTGGGCCCGAAATTTCTGACAACCTTATTATTTTTAGTCATCCGGCGGCCAAAATTTTCGGGAAATTTCCTCAAATTCCGAAAAAAGTTGATGACCTTTTTGGTCATTCGCTTGGTAATAGCCTAGGCCGACGCCTGAATACTTTTATAAGCGTAGCCTATAGAGTAGACTTATTAATAGGCCTACCCTGGTTTTCGGGAGGTGATTACTGATTAGGCCTATAGACCTACGATGCCGTTTTCCCCCCGGAGTTGAGTAGCCTAGGCTATACGCTCGTGTACAGCCCTGGTAATGATCAGCAAAGCGAGTTTAGCTAATTACCTCGTGTTGATGAGAGAGGTCATTCCAGACGGAGGGACCACAAGTTCCAAAAACCAAACTGTTCGAATCGTTGTCTGGAGCTTTGGGGGTGATGTCCAGAGCGTAGGCTAGCTTACCTTTCTTTTTAAAAACGAATGCGCATAAATTAATCGCCAGATGGCCGTAGACACATGCTCCTCACATGTAGCGTCATCTGTCGAATACCAACGACAACGTTGTGATCTAATGACCAAACAAACCGGAATAAGCAATAGGATGTAACGATGTTGACTTACATATTTGCTTTAAAGTCGTTTATCGAAACCAAAAATCGGAATTACTGGTAGTTATATTAACACGCATGTCTTAATCAACGGAAATGTCGTTCCAGGAGAAGTTTAAGAGCGATTGGTTGTTGAAATTTCCGACAGAGAGCCCTCCCGACCTGAGCAACTTTCTCGAGGGCCATGAGCGGATAGAAGTGGCAACGCTGGAGAAGGGCCTGCAGAAATCGAACGAGTTAATAGCCGACCTTAATCTGCAGCTTCGTCGTCAAGAGTTCATTTCCGAATTTCTGTGGGAGGCTATTCATAATTACAAGAAGAGCCAACCGGAACCAACGTTTGTGGTAAGAACTCCGAGACTTTATCCGTCCTATTCAAGTCTCGTCGACGAGTCGAGCGCTCTCGACGAACCGATCCCACTGCAGGACGTTTCGACGGTCAGCTTCTCGCCCATGATAGTGGACGAAGGCTACCCCTCAGAACAGGACTCCCCGTATTCAGCGAGAAGCCTCGACACCTCGTTGGACAGCGCACGAAACGGTCTGCTCGTTAAGCAACATTCCGCCGATTGCATCCTGTCAGCGAGCGATTCCAGGCTTCCGTATTCGCAGGGTGGAATACGCAAGAAGTCGGTTCCACTTCTCGATTGGAACGAGGAGCGGAGACTAGCGGATTCAACTATTCAGGACGATATTCGAACCCGCAGCCTTGACTCGGGACGGGTCCTTCTCACCGACGTGCTGGCAGGATCGAAGTCTTCCGCAAACAAGCAGATCGCCGCTCCTCTCTCGACTTTTCGGCCAAATCGACCGGAACTGCCTCTTCCGACCCAGACGCCTGCGCAGCTTGGACTTCTTGAGGCCGTGCTGAGAGGAAAGAAACCGAAACCAGTTCCGGCACCTCGAACGAGCATCATGAAACCCGCAAAGGTTGAGCTGAGTCTTTTGGGAGGCGACAGCAGCCCCATCGGGGACATTCACAGCAGCCCGAGCCCGAGTCCCACGGCCGACGGCGCCTCGGGTATCACGAAGGACGGTGGTATGAAAAAGTCGATGATGCGGTCGTTTCAGAGCGACAGAAACGCGACCGTTACCAGCCGCAGAGGCCACAGCAGCATGAAGAACCTGCAGGTGCCTCCAATGCCTGCAGCTAAACCCGTACTAGATGGTTCTGCGGGGACCACAGAACCACCCCAAAGACCGAGACTGAACACCCTCGACAGTCCTGTCTTAAGACCCCTGTCGACCGATAGCAATTCCAAACCCACCCTAATGGGGTTTCGATCCCCAAAAGCGTCGTCGAGCTACGACCCTACAGATTACGAGGAGGCCATGCCGGTCCAGAGGGATTTCGTCGAATCGACCGAAGCGTCCTCGGACGAGGATGAGCCCCTCTACTACAATCTAATGCTGCTCAAGGAGCAGACGCTCAGTCGTGTTGCAACGCTCTACTCCAAGATGGACTCGCGAGCAAAGCTCGGGAACCACGGAGCAAAGATCCAGGCCGGAGCGTTCCAGAAACTGGGTTACATCAGAGAGACTGACCAGACGAATTCTGCTCTCTCCAGTGACTCTGGTGAGCGCTGATATTATACCTAGTTAATTAGTTAAGAATTGTGCTTTATTGTAACTTGTGTTATTACCCACTCTGCCAACATTTATGTCATTGTTGCAGGGGGCCCGCTAGCAGTACCCAGGTTCCTTAGTGTTGTAGTCCTTTGATCCCTTACAAATTCTTTTTCTACAATACTTGTTTTTTTTCGATGTCATATTATTGCTTGGGTTTAATAAAATTTATAATGGTTGTGGTTGTCTACTCATAGGAATTGAATTCTGTCAGGCATTTTGTTGTGTTATATTGATAACTGAATAATCATCTATTAAACCAAAACTGAATCCCTCGTGGCAACTAAGACTCTTTCTCTTACTTTCTAGCTTACTTAAATGCTATGCACATGTAGGCTTAAACAGTGGTTGAAGTGGTTTGGATGGGCAGTGGGAACGCTGAATGGGTGAGCAGTGGGAACGCCCAGGAACAGTTTTATTGGGACGCACGTGTTTCCCGAGTTCTATGGATGGTGAGCTATGTGAAGGCAATCAAAGATTTTCGGGAGAAGTTCCCACCCATTTGAAACCCTGGGCCTTGACCAGAAGGCGATTACCAATTTGTGTGACAAAGGATATGCATGCATATATTTATTTTACTTACTTACTCACTTCAAATATCCGTGACACCGTGTAAACGTGTGCCGACTATATTTACAATTGACACAGTTGTACAACATGGATGTGGATTGGTGTATTTGCAGGATGTGAGGATAATTCTGCATCAAGTAGAATTTTATTATTTATTTATCGTAGGATTGTTTGAACTACGTGCATGCCGATGTGGTGCCAGACTTTTTTCTCACGAGGGCATGGCCAGGGCAGTCATGAAAGTAACCAGAACACGGGTTATTTATGGCGAGCCACCGCAAAACTTATAGTAGTCTTCTGGCTTGGCAACGACCAGGGCAAAAGGTTTTTGAAGAAGGCATTTGCCCTAGGATGCCCTGCTGTGTGTATGTATTATTTTGATGATTAATTGTACAGTATTTATTGAGTGATTGAATGGTTGAATAATTTTAGTTTGTTTTATAATTTTAGAACTTCCATTGCTTTGTATAAATTAAAGTTTTAAACTATACTACAATGATTGAAAAACTTGGCCCACTGGTATCAATCATACTCAAGCATACTCCTATTTGATTAAAATTGTTCTGTTGATTCTCGTATAATTTGTGACCCGTGGTGCATGCTCATCCACTGATCAATTTTGGTTTCCTTGATCCTGTATAATTAACTAGTGACATGTGATTTTATAGGATTGGTTTTATTTTGGTATGTCTATTGTATCAAAAGTCCTGCCATTTTAGACTTCTCTGACATCAAGACTGTGATTTTTTAAGCAGATGAAACAATTTTATTTAAACAGGTTACAAACAACAATGGCATTCTTTGCGTTTGTTTGTATTAAGTGCCCGCATTTGTTGCAATGTATACATTAACAAGTAACATTGAAGCTAGTGCTGGTAGTAGTAGTTTCAGTTTAATGACAATGTGTGATAAAAAGGATCATTATCGTGGCCTTCCTTTTTCACCCACAGCCTGAGCATCATGAAGAGTGGCAATTTTTCAGGCCAGCTGTGTGATTGCAGAATCTGATAGCTCAGTTGGTCTGCAGTTTGACCTTTCCATAAAGTTGTTTTAGAAAGATTGTTTTTCGTGTAACTGACTACTTTTAAACCCAATAAGGGTGGCAGCACATAAAACAGATCCTATTTGTCCGGTTAGACCAGAAAAATCCCAATATGTTCAGATCATGTTAGCCCTTTAATTTTCCCATTAAGCCCGTGTTTTTAGCGGATATTGTCAGGGTGAACGGGTAAAGGGTTAGTGTTTAGATTCGTATTAGTGGTTGATCAGATTGATACCTAGTGGTTGAAGCTCTTCAATGGGATTGCCATCTGCAGCTGTGACGCTCTAGTCAATTTAATTATAATTAATTAATTAATTAGTAATAATAGTGATAATGGTGATGAATGATTGATAGTAACTTATAGCTATAACAATACGGTGGTAATAATAATAATGGATAGACTTTGTGGCTAGATGTGTTTGTTTTGAGGTTTGGGATGGGTTTGTGGCACCACGAATGATGTAACTGGAGTAAGTGTCTTTCTATATGCAAGAATAGGAAGTGTCTTCATTGATTCACGCAAACCTGGAAAGTCATTCAGCGTTGCTTCTCAGAAGGAGTCTTGTGGTCGGTCATTCAAAGTCCTTGTAGGACGCCATGGTCCTCAACCTTGCTGTGTATGTGTCACTTGTCAGTTTGTATCTGTGTGTAGTTATATGTTTGCATGTCCTTGTGAATTTGGTTAAATTGTATTTGCTGGTTTATTAACTTTGTTTACATTTGGTCTTTCTGTCTGTTTGAGTTTTTGTTGCATCTCTTTGTGTCTTGCTGTGTTGCGTGGGATATCCTATCCTTATCAAGTACGTGGTTATGAGTACGCCCCGTTATATGGAAATGGCTATTTATGATTATGTGCACTTCAGTTTGTTTGCAGGGTGTATACTGGATGAATGAAAAATTAGGATTTCGCAGGTCATTAAAACTGAGTGTAGGAAACTCGTCATTTGTTGGAACTTATAAAGGCCGATAAAAAATTCTATTTAATTCAAAATTGCATTTTAGAAATTCATACAAACGAGTTTTAGATGAAACCAGTTGAGTGCTTTGTATGATCTGTTTTGTTAAATTCAGTTTTTGCCACCGAGGATTTTAAACTGTGAATATGGAATGCTGTACCTAATTTGTTATATGTGTGCCATTGTGTGGCCCTATTGATTTTAGATCAATCAGATGCATATAAGGCAAAAGCGCCTTTAAAACAGCTCTTGCATTTGAAAGGAGCAGTAAATATGCAATGAAAATATACATGTTGTATTGGAATATTTAATTACAGCACAGATGATGGTCTAGCCTATGTTTTCTGAAAAGTTCATGAATTGCATTTGAAATAGCCGTTGCTGTTGTGTATGCTTCCATTAAAATATTCTTACAAGCTCTTCATCTTGCATCTCAAGCCATCTCAAAGCAGGCTAACATTGATGGTAACTTGGCATAGTGCTGTATGTTTGATTGACCGCCAGGTCAGTGAATTGTTCCACAGAAGTTCCTTAATCTAGCCTGAGGCACTGTGAGGCAGCCTTGGGTATGAACTTTATGAAGTGTTGGCAACTGTATTATAACCTCAAGTGACATAGGATGGAGGTTTGGAGGTGACCAGCAGTTCTCTTTCTTTCACCCTCTCACCTTGCCACCATTAGTGTATGGTCACTGCAACCATTCTAGCTGAGTGAGTTTCATTGGGTTGGATGTGAAGCAGGAGCCTGGAATCTAATTTCTTACCCGGTCGGGGGGGGGGGGGGGGGGGTTGAACACCCCATTCACGATTATTAACTGTGAAAAAATGTTTGTGTGTGTGAGTCTTTTACCAAGTGCTTTTAAATGTCTTTGCTGTTCTTCTGTGTCAGTCTGCCTGTACCTCTCAGCCTACCTCTCTCTCTCTCTGTGTTTGTGAATGTGTATGTGCATTGAATATCCTCTATGATACATGACCATGTTATATCCGGGATTCTCCTGTCTTGTCTCATCTCCCTGCCTCTGGTTTGTATGGTCTCATGTTTGTCCTGGCTCATTTAATTTGTCACATCTTATCTAGCCTATCCTCTCAGGACTGCTATATCTCCTCCCGGGCTGCCATTTTGACTCCCCTTCCTCACTCTGACCTACATGCCTTGCTGCATGGTGGTGACTAATTCAACATCCCCTTTTGACCACAGCTACTAGTTCAGTTGCACAATTAGGATGTATACCTCATTAGACTTTGTGTGTAATTACCACCCATATTTATGTTTGTGAGCTGGTTTGCATTGGACTGTGTATTTTATAAAAAAAATGTGACATGTGACTGTGTGTTGGCATTTTAGTATCGGTGTAATGATAAGCGTGCTGAATTGTTGGCCAAACGTTTGGGGTAAAAAAGTAAATTTAATTCTTATTAATACTTATTATAAATTTAGTCATTGAATCTTTTCTGAAGAACTGCAATGTGTCTATATATCTGAACTGTACATTTATATTTAAATTTGAGTTGGTATTGCATGATATTTTTTACTTTTAATTTATTTTTATTGCTAAGAAAACCATAATTGCAAATCTGAGTCATAATTAAGTTTGTTTTTGATTCATTCACAAGTTTAAATTATTATTATTATTATTATTATTTTTATTATTGTTTTATTAAATTGCTTATTTACAAAGAACATGTAGGCCTATCATAATTGCCCATGAAAGTTTTATGTGTAGTATATTGAACAAACTGAGTGCAAGTGCTCTTAGCATGTGCTTACAAACGATGGGCTTGCAGCGGAGTGAGAATTATCTAGTTCAATTTTTGGGTTCAGTAGCATTGAGGTTAATTGAAAAGTTTGAATTCGGAGCAAACGACTTCCTGCATTCAATTCAAATTATGTCAGTTTCTTTTTTGGGACAAATTGAATATGAAATGTTTAGTTTTTCATCAACGACTTCATTACTGTAACGTTACACGAAGTCTCAGTTAAAGATCCGCTTAGCAAATTATAATTTTTGTCCAACGTGGCAGAAATTTCCAACTTCCCAACTGGTGTGTTTTGATAAGTACTTCCCCGTCTGTGAACCCTTCATTTGCAACAAACCTCATCAGATAAATATCTGTTTTGAGTTGTATTACAGTTGCATAATCACGTGAATGTCATGATCTGCTTGTTTCGTGAGTATGGAGTGCTTTGGCTAAAACTCGAGCTTTTGCCTTCATTGGTCCTGCACTTTGGAATCAGCTCTCCCCATTGACACTAGCGACAGCATGAACTATAGTTTGATGACTGGTAGCAACAAAAATAATATTGACAACAACACCAAAAACAACACACTAGGGACAACAACACCAAAGGGATAAATAGGCCAACATTTGTCCTGACTTAAAAGAGATATGACCCAGGATGCTTGGGGCTATTGTCCAGCAATATGGTTCCATTCGGAATTCATTGTCACTGACGCTGGATATTATTGTTCCTACACAACATAATAACTCAATGTCATTGAGGAAAAAAACACAAAGTCATGGCCTGTTTAGGTATCTACTTATTCCACTTGTTTCAGAGTTTTCTAAGGTGCTATATAAATTGTCGAGATACATGCATACTTGCATGCATATTTTATTTGTCTCATTGCGTATCCATTGTGATCAAGGTTATGTTGTATCTTTAATATACATGTATATGATATGTGATCAGTTGTTGTGTATTATATCACGTTATGGATATTTCATCTGCTATTTAGATGCATGCATTACACATTATACAGGGTGCTGGGATTGGCATTAAAGCAGGGCGGTAGCCTATTTGTAATTTTATGTATCAGATCTCACCATTTTTTCTGAATTAGTCATATCTGCTTACACATAATAACTGGATGCTGGGTGCTGTACTACAGAACAGTGGACTGTTATATATGCATAACACGATTTACAGATAAAACAGGTGCCAGAATATCATTGCAACTTAATTCTTATGGTAACAGGCATTGAGCAATGAGCATATTTATACTGTTACTTGCATTGGTAAATGCACAGATTTTTTTATTCCTGTATTTTTTTTTGTAGCTCTGAAAAATACTAGGTAATACCTAACAGTAACAGGGAATATATTCAACTGGGCTGTCTGAACAATTTAACAGTTATATTTTCACATCATTTTGACTGAATTAAGATAAAAGTTGTAACTTTTGAATGAATAATAATTATATTGGCTTATTTATTATAGTAATGTGAGACACTTCTACTAAGTATCCCATAAAACTTAAGAGGTGCATAAAATATTTTGTCTTCCTCTTCTTAAAATAAATTTTTATTTTTGGTCTTTCTTTCCAAGGCAAAGTTTTGATATATTTTTAAACGCTTTCTTGATATATTCATATAACAATAAGTTCACAACTATGAGCTACCAACTTATCATAATATTTTATCTCTGACCTTTCTTTAATTGCTGTGCTATCCAATCATAAATTTCCAGTAACATTAATGAGTTGGGCCTCCTGTGTGTTACACCCTCTAAGGTATCATGCTTTAAGCTGAGGTCTTCCAGCATATGTTGCCCTGTCATGAGTCCTGTGCTGTTGCACACCTCATGCAGTTGTAATTTATCTGTAGGTCAAATAAACTTGTTTGCTACTTCTTCATCATCACCAGCGTTGTTTTTATTGATCAACACAGAAGTAAAACATAAACACAAACATTTCATTTCTACAACAGCACAGACATAAAGTATTTTACTCGTGACCTACCTTTTGATCTGCGAAAAAATTATCTGGAATTTCTAATTTTTTTTAAAAATTTAATTTTTTCGACCTGCTGAATAACTCCCATAACCCTGACTTGACCTGTGGGTATTGTATCGTGGGCGTAGCCACTGCGTTGATCAAGTAAAATCTTAATAGTTGCTGAATTCCGATAATGTTCAGTAGATACAGAAAAATAATGCTCTGACATATTATATGCAATGCATGACACTCAGGTGCATAGAGACTATTTTTCTTGAACAGTTTACCATTAAACTATTAGGACTATTTATTGCAGACAGCTGAAGAAATATTTTATACATGTAGATCCGTTTGTGAAATTAAGAGCCTTTGGTACACAGGCTTGGTATATACCGTATTTTCGCGAATATAACACGCACACGGGTATAACACGCACCCGAATATAACCCGCTACTTTTTGCGATTTCAGTAAAAATTGAATTATATAAGACGCACCCGACTATAAGACGCACCCATTTTCGTGCATCAAACTACACGTGATACTCGAACGTGTACGCTAACGTTCATGTGACTCATACATTATATAATTTCTGCCTGTGTATATTCGTAACTGGTTCAATTAAACGCAAATTAAAATAATCTGTTTGCTTAAATTCTTTTTTTAAATGGAAGATTCCTGCTAAAATGAACGTTTCAATAAAGTCTACTATAACTATAAATATAACGATTCCTTCTAGGCGCGAATTACCTTGTTTCTGATTCTTTGCTGGCACCAGTTAGGTCTTCACAAGGTAAGGTATTCGTCGTTTAAAAATTATAGGCCTAACCTGAAAGGAAGACTTCGACGTAAGCCGGTTTCATTAAGCAAAGCGATCTTGTTAAAAGTATTTTTAGTGAATTTAAGTATGCGCCCATTGTAACATTTTTTCGACAATTCAAGTTTTATTGAAACCAGAATTTATTTAATCAACCCCCACTTCCATATAACCTTAAATTACGAGCATAATTATAACCTATCGTGACATGGGGTAATAACGAGTTTATGCTCTACGCTTAGGCCTAGTATTGGCGTTCTCAATAACGACGGTTTTTGACCAGGAAATGTAAAAAAAATTCGAAAATTTGCGTATTTATGCCAAGAAAACATACTTAAGCGTGTATATAAGTGGAAGATTATATTTAAAGTGGGAACGAACGTGCGTTACTTTCACGAACGCATTTTCGAATAACCCAAGATGGCGGCCCTTGCGGAGGCATAGATTCCCGTATAAAATCGCCATTTGCTTGAAGAACTAGTTTAAATGACGCCAGTTTTGATAAATCTAGCAAATAATAATTGCTTGATATATCAATTTATGAAATAAAGTGGGTTTGGCCAGGAAATTCTGACTTTTACACGGGTTCACAGAGGGCATTCACCGCATTCGCCATGTCACTGCACAGAAGCTGGGATGAAACAATTTGGCAATTGGCAAGCCATTCTGGCAAATTTGTACTTCATTTTTGATGCCGTGGACAATATTTATATTTTAATGTGGACTATATTTATATTTTAATGTGGAAGAGCTAGCGGATGACACTAAAAAGGAGGATTAACGACTGTGTGAAAACCGCAAAATTATGCGCTATAACATATCAAAGCCTTAATTTCCTGAACTCCATACCTGCGCTGTGCGAGCGTTAATACAGAATATTATGTGTTCATTCGTTTATTTAAAATTGAAAACGACGGACAATTACAATTTATATACAGTAATATTTGACTTTTATATTTAATGTCAAATAATATTTTTTCCAGTTTAAATTGTGATTTTCTGAGACTCTGGCATTTTATGAAAATGATGATAAACGAATATTTGTACTGAGGCGTAAAAAAAAAGTGTTGTGTTTTCGGTAACGCGACCGACCCATTTTTAGGGCCGCGACCCAAATATTTTTTTTAAAAAATTTTATTAAAAAAAAATTTTTTTTCAAAAATTTTTTTTTTTTCAAAAAAAAATTTAATTTTTTTTCCAATTTAAAAAAAAAACATTTGTATTGACATAACATAAGAGACGTCAACAAAATGAAATTAATAGGACTGTTTCTAGAGCAGTTTTAGGTGCAGACAGTCGGGAAATAGGCAGTTTATACTTGCTTAGAACACGTACTTTGTTTCAGCGTGCAAAAAAGACTAGTGGGGTATACTTTTTCGGATAGTCACTGCATAAAAATATTTTACAAAATAAAAATATTTTCCGACCTACCTACCCTATTTTTTTTAGCTCTGTTACCGGAAACACAACATATTTTTTTTTGGGCCTGACGTCGAACTTTACGCCCTATCATTTCGTCGACGTCCATGCCTCCGTATTGTAAGTAAAAAAACCTGTTTACAGCAGTTTTTGACCATGACCTGAAAGTAATCTGGTTCAAAATTTGGCTGTGTAAAAAATAATTTGTATAACACGCCCACGAGTATACCCCGCGGGTAGGGTGCGTGGTTTGTAAAAACTTATATAACCCGCGTGTTATATTCGCGAAAATACGGTAGACCTTTTCTGCAGAGTTTCAAGCAATTAGTTTGATGTGTAATAGAACACGGTTGTGTACAAGAATATCTGCAGTTGATGTAGCCCAAGTGTGTGTGTGTGTGTCACTGGGCTGTATATGACTTGACCTCCAGAGGTCAGATCTATGAGACATAAGTGGGTCAGTGTACATATCAGTGTTTATAGTGGTGTCAGATGCTGCCACTTGTTGGAGTTGAAATGCTGCAGCCTTAGGAATGCCAGAGGTATATGTATTGTATGTATGTGTAGTTGTGTACAATGTACATGCACATTTATTTAGCACATTTTCAGTAAGATCTCAAATCTCAAGCTGTGTGATCTTTATAAAAGCACACTTGACACTAATCTGCCAGTGCTCCTGCCCTGGTAGTGCCAGGTCCGTGCCTGGACAAAGGGGGAGGGCACTGATCTTTGTTGTGACACAGCAATTAACCATGAATGATATTTATGTGGTCTGACTGTTTATGTTTAGTTCACTGTCTCATGATGCTAATGATGCTACTTTGTACATTGGGGTTGAAAAAGGTCTGGGAACAGAAAATCAGCCTATATGGGAAATCTAAAGTACCCATTGTAAAGTACCCATTGTAAAGTACCCATTGTAAAGTACCAATTTGGGACAATTCTGTTAACAGTAGCCTGTCTAGGAAGGCAATCTTTAAAGAAGCATATTGGTTTCTGATCGTCATCTTATAGCACAGATTGCACCTAGACTAGAGGGGTATATGAACTGCACCCAAAGAGTTCCTGGTCCTAATGATATATCAGACTTGCCAAATCAATCTTGCTTCATGATCTAAACTTTCTCGGTTACCATACTCACTATTACTCAGCGTACTTGACGACCACTATGTGAGCTGGTATCGTTTTCTTGGCATTGACTGCTTAAGAAGTCTGTGTCACCTGGCAGACTGAATTGGTACTTAGAACTTTCTTGGCTCAGTATAATATTTGTTGTCGTCGTCATCATCATCATCATCGTCATCATCATCATCATCATCTCAATCATCATCATCATCTCAATCATCATCATCATCTCAATCATCATCATCATTATCAACAACAAAAATCATCATCAATCATCGTCGTCATCATCATCATCATCATCATCAATCATCATCTTCATCATCATCATTGCTGCATTGGCATGTCATCATCATATATGTTGGCACCTCTTTTGCATTATGCACTTCAGGAAGTGCACAATTATATACTTTCTGTCCACACTAAATGTAGCAACTATAATTATAGACATACAGAATTTAACATCTGCTGAATTAACATTAATAACCATCCCCATCAACTGATTCATATGATGCCCTTTGGAATTATGAGTGGCCTTGTCAACAGTATGACTAGTTAGTTATAATATCCAAGGAATGGCTACACCTATCTATGCACACTGTTTGTCAAAGGAGTGGAAACATCACATGGCAGGAGGTTTATGCCTTGGTCTTACTCTTACTGTATCTGATTCAGATGTTGCTTTTAAGTATATAAGGAAGTTGCTGACTAATTCAGTTCAAGTGAGAGGGTAGAGCCTTCTCTGACCATACTACCGGTAGATGGAATCTACTGATGCTGTTGAGATGCTATTTAAGTTAAGATACATCGATTTTAACATTATCATATAATGCTAAGATCTATAGATGTGGATGTTAAATTCATAGTGTTCCATACTTTGAGAAAGTGCTTCTTCCTTGCAAGCTGTTATGATTTGGAATATTTGGTTGAGGTTGTCTCACAGAATACATTTTTGTATTTAAAAGCAGATAAATGAACAGTTATACATGATGCTGTAAGTGCATTTTAGTATTAGATGCAACATGCTTGAAGCACATGGAATTGAATTTTTTGACATGTATTCACTAATTTGCCCCTCGTATGTGGTGCCACACACCAAAACCAGTATTAGGGCGATTTAGCAGCATACTGAGTTTCATACATCATTTCAAGGTCGTGTCTCTGGTTTCAGTCTTGTAGCACAAAAGTTATTGCTTTAGCTTTATTCTAATCCAAGATATGAGGCAAAAAGTAATTTAATTAATTAATTAATTAGCCTGATTGAAATAAAATAATATGCTTGTAAGTAGCAGGACACCGTCCATGACACACTTTAAGCCCTGGACAGAAGAGAATGTTACAACATTCTAATCTGAAAGTGACCACTTAGAATTGCTCTACTGTATGTTTCGATATCTATTACTTAATGTTTGTATTATATCGTCTTGGATTGCAGTGCATCGAGTATATACTCTCCGTCACAACAGATATTGACTTGACTTTGGCGTAACTATTGTACCCCATCGGTATGCTTCTTGCATTGAACCATCAAAGACCATCAAAGTCATTAATAATTGGTAAAAATCTTGTGAAATGCATCTCTGACAGATGTGCTACGTGCATTTATTGGTTAATTGTCTTCTGGAATTCTTTGTCCACGCTGCATTGTCTCGGCCAATCTGCGCACGATCAATAATTAGGCAGAACGTTGAAGACTGCTGGCAATCCGATGTATGTATGCATGTATGTATGTATGTATGTATGTATGTATGTATGTATGTATGTATGTATGTTTGTATGTATGTATGTATGTATGTATGTGCTCTTGTTGTAGTGCCCCTTCAAGATCTCTATTCAGAGGCGCTCCCGATTACAGTGCCGACACTGCATCAGAGTTTCACGCTGAAGTGCAGAGCAATTGCGAGTGAAGGACTTGCCAAAGGTCCTTTAATACGCAGCGACTTGAGGTGGATTCAAACCTGCAACCCTCCAGCTGCAAGGCAGCGAATATACCCACTACACCACCATGCCCAATGATGATGGTATATGATGAGCTGTGTTTTTTCTGTTTTTTTGGACAGTTCGTAGCATTGGAAGCGACTCTGTGTTCGAAGAGAAGTCCGGAGGGCAGGGCTGGCGCAAGAGGCGGAGCATGTACTGCGCGACGGACAGCGTAGACAGCCAATCAGAATGCGACGAAGTAATCACATGCTCTCTTAATGTATTTTAACATTTTTGTGGTCTTTGTTATAATGTGTTTTGTTGGTGATGTTTTCGGTCTTTGCAGACAGATATCCTGGGATATTGATCTGATTATGACTTTGTTTTCGCTGATGTTTTGCGCTTTAGACATCGTTACGACTAGCCAGTATGAAAATTATAGAAAAACAACTGGGGGTCAGACTATGGTCCACGTGGAGCATAGATGTAAAAAAAACGATGGAAACAAAATAAAAAACGTCTTTTTTCAAAAAAATTAAAAACCACAAAAAACGATAAAAAACCGAGACGGAAATTAATTTTACTTTGCTAATCTAAAACCGCATTTTAGCCTTGAAAACCTTGATTAGGAACCTAAGTACACGCAGGCAATCTCTTAAATGATGATGTTAGACGATGAAATAATGACTTTAGTTAGCTGAATCCTTGAGAGTTGGCAGAAAATATAAGGAATATCAGAAAAAATAAAATTAAGGAAAATAATAACAGAAAGTAAATGAATCAATAAAGTTAAAGAAAAAATAAAAAATGATGGGAAAAATAAAAAAACGAAAAAACGACGTTTTTTGGGAGAATAAAAAACGGAAAAAATTGTTTTTTACAACTATGACATGGAGTTGTAGTCTGAAAAAAGACTTGACTATGGAGCCCTGAAGAAAGATTGATGAATTGAATCCCTCAGCAATTCTCAACTTCACTACTTGCTGGTAGTTGCAGGTGCAGGTTGTGACTTTTCCTGATGCTGTATTGTAATGTATTGTTGGGCGGTGTATTTGTAAGTGCCAGATAATGCAGTTTAAAGTTACAGTCACAAAAATATATACTTTGACTGATGGGTGAACTTGTGTCCTGTACAGTGGAGTGTGCCTTGGAACTCTCTACTTGTATAACAAAAAAGGAATTTTTGCTTAGAAACCTTTGTAGTATAAAGACTGCGTGGAGACCCTGAGTAAGTGAGAAACACTGGTTGTGTGGAGCCTTGAGTCAACGAGTTGTTGATATCTTTTTCACATGTGAACTTGTTATATTGCATACAAGATTTATAAGGTGCACTTCAAGTTGGATTGCCACTAAAGTCCTGGAGCTTCTTAACAACATGTGGTTACTCCTTTTGATATTGTTGGATCAGTTTTGAACTCTTAATTATCCTAATCCAAGTTTTTGATTTTCCGAAAGTAAGTATGTTGAAGAAGCATAGTGAAGATCTTATTGGTGGCATGCTTTTGTATGGTATTGCTGTAATCATTAGTGCAGACATAAATAATTGTAGAATCACATATGGTGTTAGGTGCTTAAAATTTCTGCATGTTTATGTCGTTATGCAATTGTAATTTTTAGGTATGGTAATTGCTCTCTCTTCAGACCTAGAGGACTGATGTTCCTAATGAAGTTGCACTCTTTTGGCCTAGAAAACATCATAACAGTGGAGAGTCCTGTGTTCCAAAACCAGGAGCTACCATCTGCTGTTCAAAAATCTTTCCTCCAAATAATATGGCTTTGCTAAAAATTACCCTCTGTTCAGTCTCCAGGTCTTCCATTGTTGTCTCAGCACACCCTTTCTTTGACCTCTTGTGAACTCAAGGCTGATTGTAAATAATGATAAAGAATGGACTGATATAATAAATTGACTGAAAATTCTCCTCTGACATGTTCTTCCTCCTCTATTGCAGTTTAACCTAGTTTAACAGGCAGCTGCATGACCTATGGTTGACCTCTGTAGCCTGGTCAGAGCAAGTGATCCTAAGTGCCTTGGGAATGAAATACAAGCACTGGGAAATCTTGTTAGTGTGTGTGGTGCATGTATTAGCATGAACGTGTGTGTATGTGTGTGTGTGTGTGTGTGTGAGAGAGAGTGTGTGTGCATGTTTGTTTGTGCCTTGGGGCTAAGATAAGAATCCATATCCTATGGCAACTTCACTCATTGAAAAACCATGAATTGCAATATCCTCTAGCAACAGTAGTTAGCCTCTTATTGTAAAGTATTTTGGGCTGACCTCAATTGAGTAGTAAATTTTTTCACTGTGCAGACGCAATTATAGCCTGCTTGGCCTTTGACACATGGATAATTGTGCAGAGGTGTTAATTTGTCACAAGAAAAATACCAGCAATGACAACATGTATTGAAATGTAGTGCTCAAGATACTGGACACATTTATATCTGGTCTCATGGGTTCCCACAGATATTTTTGCAGGAGGACTCAGGACAGAACACGATGGTCAAGGGTAAATAATTTAGCAATCTTGAGCTTGAAATATGCAGAGCAAGAATTTAAGAACACTGGTATTTTTCATAGAGGTTTCTAAACATATACTTTTCAGGTTTTTAAGGGTATCATTAGTGCTTTAGTGCTGAGAATTTGCTATTTAAACACCAAAGGTAGACCTAGTAGTTGAAAAATAGTTGTCAATTTTCCAGGGGAGCAAGTGCCCCTCTTGTCCGTGTGTGTGTGGGGACATTTATGTCTGATCTGTGCGGCACCTAGTGTAAACAGACACTTTATGTTTGCAAGTTGCTGTGCTATGCTCAGATTATGATTGGTGTGAACATAATGCAATCTTTTTAGTATTGGAAGCTTTTCTGCTTCTTCTTATTTACAAGTGTCATTTCTTTCCAGCTCGACACTGCACTTCCGCTTTGTCCTGAAGACGAGAAACTCCAGATGAGGAAGTGGGTCGTGACTAGCATACTGGAAAGCGAGCACAGCTATCTCAACATACTTGACATCCTGATGCAAGTCAGTACTTTGTTTAATTCTTTGCTCATACTCACATAGATTCCCCTTTTTCTTTTTGTATGTAGCCAGACTATGTGCTACATGTTAAATGTATCAATTTGCAGGGAATGCTTTCGGGAAATTACATGATGGTTTTACTCCCTGGATTGCTTCAGTGATCAACAAAACAAATCCTGAGAACCAGGAACTTAGTCACAAACTGGTATTTCATTTTTGGCGCAGGTCCTAAACTGGCTCAGACTGTGCATGAGAAAAACAGTACAAAGGTCTGAAAAGTAAATTTGCAGGAGCAGATTCAGAATGCATGCGGCAATAAATGTGGGTCAAATGAATTATTTGCGTATTTATTTAATTCCTTGTTGTGTTAGCTATTAAACTTGAAGTCCTTATGTAGAGCTGTGGTGCCTTGGTTCTTTTATTTTCGATTTTATTATCAAGCTTTAATTAACATTTGTATTAGCACATTTCGTTGGTGCTCTAAGTTTTGAATTGATGGTTAATTATCCAATTCATGAATATTTCATCTTAAATAGAGTTTGGGGAAATTAAATTATTTTGTGGCAGCCCAGATACTTACATGTATGCATTGAAATTCACTGTATTTTGTAAAAATTCACAATCAACTTAGATAAGAGTTATTTTTATTATTAGACTAATATTAGTAGTATTATTATTTTTATTATTAGTTAAAATTATAAATTATGTAAACTTTATGTCAAAATGTTTTGAACGTGATTCCTCAAGCATAGCCATAGGAATATGTTACTTTTTACTGTTAGAACCGATGTGTGTTTTGTTTCTATTTAAAATATGTAATATTAGCCTATAATGGGAGAAGGGGATCGGTAGAGTAGACCAGTGAATATGAAATGCAATACATGGTTAATGGTTATCCTATGATGATGCTACTTAATCACTAAAAATATGACCTCCATAAAGTATGGTTATCCTAAGATGATGCTACTTAATCACTAAAAATATGACCTACATATAGCATCGAGAATAATGACTCTGATGTAAAAGCAAGCATCATCTTATCATCTTGCAACATTGGCCATGTTTTGTTTGCACTTCCAGGGAGGTCTTGTTAGACATATATGTGTGTGGGTCTGTATGTGTGTTTTGTTAGACATATAGTTGGTATGCTTGACTTTTAATGTAGACTGTAGAGTGTGTGTGTATGTATAGTCGAGCCTTCTTTCAAATGGTTAATATGTAGGGACCTTGTGATATATATATTATAGATATTACTCATCACCATCAATTGTTACTTGTCCTTATTTGGTGATGCTTTTACGAACCCACAAACAGGTCCAGTATTAAGGCTAATAGTTTGTTTAAATGTATGTATGAATTTCTCTGTCTGTCTGCCTTCTTACCTACCAGGTATCTGAAGTCTGTGTTTAGATTTATGCACAGGACCTTTAGATGTCCTACGTGCTGGAACATTGCCATTTATCTGTCTTGCTAGAATTATTGCTCTTAATATTCTGTACCAGTGGTGATATGCATTTTTTTGGATTTTAATGAAGTTTGTGTTTTGTCCACTGATAGTATATGCAGACCTTCAAGAACCTTATCGGTTCAGCACAGGCTGTTATCTCTGCGGCCGATATTGATACGATCTTCAGCAAGATTCCCGATCTGCACATGAGTCACAAGATGTTCGTGAAAGACCTTGAGCCGAAGGTTGAAAACTGGAATTCCGAACAGCAGATTGCCGACATCTTCCGGAAACTGGTAAGACCATGAACCGTATTTCTGCCGATAGATTACATCGTGGAGATGAGTTTGGGTTTGAATTGCTAAGAGGTGAGACTTCGCAATGGGTGATGGACAGAGGAGAGAGGAGCTGGAGGAAGATGGTAGATTATTGACTATGACAGAGGAGGAGCGGAAAATTGTTTGCTTGTAACATGTGCGCATGCTATAGCGCCCCTTCAAGATTTCTACTCAGAAGTGCTCCCAACTACAGTGCGGACACTGAATCGAAGTTTCACACCTAAGTGCTGAGCAATTGCAAGTGAAGGACTTGCCCAAGGTCCCTACGAGGCGGTTTGAGGTGGATTCGAACCTGCAACCCTCCGGCTGCAAGGCAACAAACATGCCCACTATACCACTGTGCGCCATGATGTGTGAAATTCAGGAGGAAGATCATTCCAGGGATGTGGTGCAGTGTTGGATATAGCTCGGTTTTTAGAACCTGAGATGAGTAGTGAATCTGGTGACTAGGGTTCCAGAAATACTGAGACGTGAGGATGATCATGTGGCAAGGGTTCGTATATTACCAATGACTTTGAATCTTTGTCAGATGGTAGATTTCACATAAGACTTATTATAGTCAGAATCTGCTTGTTTGTCATTGCAGGCTCTGGCTGAGTATAATGCTGCTCCACTGTATCTCAAGAACTACCAGAAGGCTGTTACAACGATACACCGCTGCTGGCAAGAAAATATCCAGTTTGCCACACTCACAAAAGTCAGTCAGTTGATCACATTGAGTGATTCATTCATAAACTGAATTAATAATTTCGTCCATCCCAATTGCAATTCAATGTGTTTTCAGTCACTCATTTGCAATTCAATGTTTATTTCAGTCACTCATTTGCAATTCAATGTTTATTTCAGTCACTCATTTGCAATTCAAATGTATTTTCAGTCACTCAGTTGCAATTCAGTGTTTATTTCAGTCACTCAATTTTGCAATTCAGTGTGTTTTTCTGTCATTTTATTGCATTTCAGTGTTTATTTTAGTCACTCAATTGCAATTCAGTTTGTATTTCAGTCACTCTGTTGCAATTCAGTGTGTTTTTCAGTCACTCTGTTGCAATTCAGTGTGTATTTCAGTCACTCTGTTGCAATTCAGTGTGTATTTCAGTCACTCAGTTGATTTAAAAAAATGGATTAAACTGCTTTTGAGTACCTCAAGAAGCGCTGTTTATGGATGATGTTTATTTAATGTCATTTTTTATTGATTGACAAGTTGCAACTCTGTCACTCATTTGTTGGTCTGGAAGTCAATGATTGGCACCTGGGTCTTTCACACAGTTTATTCAGTTGGTTATTCACTGTCTCATTTTCTGATCCCTTAGAATGATTGTCTTCTAGAATTGACCCCAAGTTGTCTGTATGTTTCCCAGTGAAGTGGCCCTATAATTATACCTGATTGGTTTTGAGACATAGTATGCTACTGAATAAGACTTTCATAGGAAAGTACCAGTGAAGAATAGATATAATGTTGAAATATTGAAGAACTCTATTGGGGTAAGAGTAGTGAAATAGCAGAACTGTGTTTACAGAATGAGCACCAGTATACGTTTGTCTGAAAAATGGTCATTTGGTGTAGAATAGGAACGTACAATAATTGTGATTATAAATTACCATTAAGTGTAAAGAAAGAGATGCAAATTGTAAATACATGAGTTATCTGAACTTTGGGTTTAAGAGTATGAAATTCTGTATTAACCAACTGCTCTGAATTTCTTTTCTGTGTGTTTTGCTTACAGGAGATTCAGGTGAAGGGGATGAAAGAGAAGCCAAGTCTGGAAGGTTAAAAGAAATTAATAATAATTATTTATTGTTAATGCTGCTTCCTAAATTTTGGTTAAGCTGCTTTGCAGTGTGGACCATTTGCAGATCGCTTGTTATTAAGGAGTTTTTTTATTATTAAGACACTTTTTTATAGCACCCTTGAAGGTAAGCTACTCAGATGCACTCTCAGTTCAACCACAGCTATTTAGGGTAGTCTTTAAGTTAGCAGGAAATGTAGTGCTTTTGCCCTAGGTTTTATATAGAGTGTAGCAGGAACCCATTTCAGGTTGTAAGGCCAGAAACTGAAGCAGAGCACCGCTGCTTAACCCTCGGGCTACCAGGGGGGGTGGTATCCACCCCCCCTAGGTTTTCTCCAAATCAAACTTTTTTCGTTTGGAATAAAATTTTGACGTTTTAGGTAGCTGTAGAGGATTCATTTGCACACATTTTGAGCTAAAATGTGTGATGATATACCATACCATTCAAAAGTTATACCCGATATACCCGAGGCACCAGAGGGGTGGATACCACCCCCCTTAGATTATTGGCTGTATCTTATCCGTCCTTTGACATGAAGAGACACGAATTACACCACTCTGTAGAGGGAATGTGGGGCTACATTCTGGTGGTCACGGAGTTGTCTTGTGACAACCGGAAGTGCTCAAAATAAATTAAAATATATAAAAAGGTGTTTTATTTTCATAAAATTTTCATGTTTTTCCTATTAAAAATTATTCATAATTTATTTTTCAAGAGAAGTAAATTATGCCTTTCTATAGAGGGCATTTAGGGCTATTTTTTGATACTAATTAATTTGACATTTGATGACCAGAAGTGCTCAAAATAAATTTAAATGTGTGAAAATGTTGTTGTTTTTTTACAACATAAACCGACAAGTCTGCGTAAACGTTTTTTAGCAGCTAATACATGTTTTTTCTTTTTATTGTAACTAAAACTAACTTAATACTAGTTTTTATAGTTGGATATTGGACTTTATTATATGTAAACTATTTTTAAATAAATAAATTATGTTAAAAACACACAAAATCTAATATTTTGCTTATGCGAAAGTATGCATTTTGTGAAATCGACGGGTGCCTACGGGAAAAAATTCATAATTCCGGGGTGCTTTTATATATTTCAAACCTAAATATACCATTTTGTGCAGAAATAAATGCTGATTCCATTGATGTATTACAAGTTATGATATCTCAAACCAAACCCAAAATCCAGGGGGGTGGTGGTAACCACCCCCCCTTGGTAGTCAGTGTTACAAAAAAAGCTTGGTAGCCTGAGGGTTAATAGTAGTTGTTGAGCAAGCTACTAGGAGTTCAGCTTGTCCAACATAGTGTTCATTGCAGAAGCTAATTTATATGACAGACAGAATTACCTTCCTCATGCACTAAGGGCTAAACTAATGACTTGTTTTTCCTCATCTGTCTGTTACTCTTTAATGTATTTGTTTTTCCCTGGAGTTTTTGTGCTTGGAGCACCTCTGTGAGAGGCACTGTATAAATTTATAGATCAGTACAATGCAGAGGATTTTGTTTTGATGTTCAGTTATAGCTGAGGAAAGCCATTTTCATAAGTTTTAAATGACGGTTTTCTCCGTGTGTGTTAAATGGATTGGCAGGCAGCAGACATCATTGTGGTAATAGGTCTTTTCAGTTGTGTGTTGGCTGTGTAGTAACCAATGACTGGAGTTTGAAGACTCTCTGTATTGACCTTGGAAATGGTTTTGTGCACACCTTCCCTTGCCTCAGATCCAGATTTATTTGCTTTGTACACTTAATTTGATTGTGAATAAATACTAAAATATGATTAAGTTATTATGGCAAATTCATGCTTTTATTGGTTTGAGTAATGAGTATGCATGCTGGCCAAACATATCTTGTTAGAAAGTTCTACATATTTTCGTTAATTTAAGTTAGTACCGGTAGTTGTGTTTCTCTAAATATAGATAGAAATTTATAAATGAATTAATGAATTAATAGAATCTTTCTCAAAGCAGTAAATTTATGTTGAATTGTTAAAACTGTGTTTGAATTATTGTGTGATGGTTCTGTGTTCTTTCAGAATTGCTTCACAAGCCAGTCGTTCGATTTCAAAGGAACACTCTCGTAATTCATGTAGGTTACTTTCACTTTGTATTTTGTATGGTGTCTGTAAAGTTATAAAGCTACACGTAATGACGGGACCATGTTGTCGTTGAGATTAATATAATACGAGATCATTGTTCAATTTTAAAGTCACATGAGTTTCAATGTTAATGGCGAACACAAACCGACTGGTAATTGTTGTCTGTAATCTCTGTTGTAAACTGCTTGACAGGATCTGGTTAAATGTACGCCTACAAGCCATGCCGACTACGACACTCTGATGAAGACGTTGCAGCTGGCACAGAACTTCCTCGAGAAATTCGAAAACAAGAACAGCACTGACAATGTGCGTAATAATAATAATAATAATAATAATAAGGAGGGATCCTAGGTACCTCGGGTTAAATTTAAAAAAAAAAAAAAATAAAAAAAAAAATAAATTTAAAAAAAATAATAAATTAAAAAAAAAAAAAAAAATAATAATAATATTTTGTGGCACTTTCACCACTGTTGCGGAGGACGAGGCCTGATTCTCTAAACACTCAAAAACAGCTCCATGCATAATTTTTTTAAATCCCGAGGGATCCTAGGTACCTCAGGTAAAATAATAATAATAATAACAATGATAATAATAATAATGACAATGATGATTTCTAAGGCGCCGTAGCACAGCCATGCAATTACAAGGGTGCCTCACGTACTAAACTAAATTGTTAATTAGTTCCTCGGGTAACTGGAAGTGAATGAAATCTTCCGGGCAGGACCTTGCTGTTTACCTTCAGTTCTTTATTTCTAGGTTCTAAACGAGTGATGAGCAAGTCCAAAATGTCCCTAACGTTACTCTTGTTTTTATCTGTGTTCTTAATTGCAATCAATCAATCAGCCGTTTATTGACTTAACAACAACAGTAATCTCAAGTAAATTTAGAAATGAAGCAGAAAGAGAACGTTTGAGATTAATCTACAGTTGTCGTCAATAGGACCAGCCATAAACGATGAGAAAATCTGCAAATACTGAGCTTTCTCTTTTTCATTCATGTAGTTATTTATTAATGGCCAAGCAATTTGTTATGATCAACATGATTATAAATGTCAATATGCAAGCCCATGGTTCATACACAGAAACTGTTTCTTGGGGATTGAACCCTTTACAGCTAAGCACTCTATTCATTTATTCGCTGTATCCCCACGTGGGCCAACTGCAGTCAATTTAACTTTGACTGTCCATTTTCACTTTAACTGGGGCACAAGCTGTTAGAATCTTCCAGCATGCCATGGATAGTGCACTGTTTCGTCACTCTGCAGACTGTTAGACCACAATCTACTTGCTGCCTATAGGTCATATTAACCCTTTCCCGCCGGAATTGTTTTGATACATATCCTGTTAATCGGGTCGCGGGTGACCCGATCCGGCGGGAACGAGTTAAGTCATAGACAAAGCTACAAATGCAAAACCCAAAAGGTATCACAATCCCGCTAGGAGTTACACGTACTACATCCACAGTGCAAATTATTACCAAGTGAGATCGAGGAATGGAAAAAAAAAGGATTCACAGTGGAAAACAAAACAGTCATGGTAGAAACTTCACAAGCAAACTGACAATAGAAGCATCACATTATCATATAAAAGCTTATTATGATCTTAACTTGGAACTTAACTAAACATGGTACTGATGCACTTAGAGTAAACGATGCAAATAGGAGTAGTTGTGATGAGTTAAAGTTGCTCAGTAAAAATGAACCATTCCCTTTTTGAAATATATGTAGATTGAGATTGCATTGCGAATTTCATTTACAAGTCAATGCAGTCAGCTTCTTAACCCTTTGAACCCGACTGGCCGGTTTTCCGGCCCGTTATCCATAGTGTTACAGGAACTTCGGGTTCAAAGGGTTAAAGGCTTTACAATGAAGTTAGTCTATCATCATTGCTGCGTAGTCTGAAGTTGTGATGTTAACTGATTTTTGTTTAGCCTGAGAATCAACGCTACTTGGCCAAACAGGGTTTAGTTGTTGAGAAACTGGAGAATACGCGTAAACTGCGACATCTCTTCCTCTTCAACGATATCCTCATCTGTGCTCGGCAAAAGATTACCGGAAAGTAAGCCTAATATTTTCAATTACCAGTAATTACTTTTTAATTGGCCATTTGCTTCTACAGTATTTTTTTCTAAAAGAGACTTTTCAATTTTTGTTTTATGAGAGGATTCAGTGGATGATAAACAAGACTTAGTGTTTTATGTTTTTTTGGGAATGAGTTGAAATATTCTGATGGCCTATGTTGTAGAGTTGCATAATGTTGTGCTATAGGTAATTTTAAATAAATTGCCAACAGTAGCAAATGGCATGTATGAAAGTGGTAAGTTTCAGCACCATGCTAAGATATTTATTGGAATTGTAGGGTTGTGCCTTACCACACTGCAGAATGCCAAGTTATAAGTGTAATGTAATATGAAGTTAATCTGAGTTATGAATATTCCAGCACAAAGGACCAAGTTTTTAAATATCTATGATTATCAAGTAGGAGTTGATGCCTTTGACAAGAAGCTAGGTGCTGATCTTTGTACTTCAAACTAAAGTTTACTTTGTGTGCTGTTTAGGCAAAAGCTTCACTTTGAGCCGAAATGGTACATTCCACTCATTGACCTAACGTTGGACGACAAAGTCTGCATCGAAGGCAAGCAGATCATTGGATCAATTGATCCACTCTTTATTCATTGATTGATGGGGCATTGCTTTAGTTGGTTGTTGTATTGAGAATGCAATGTAATTAATAATTTTCTAATTGTACCGCTAACAGCCATAGCCATTCAGTAGCATGCCCAGTGAGAGAACCTGAGAGAAAAATAGGTCTTAAGAAGAGAGAGAGAGATATATAAGTAGATTGTGATCCTGAAACTGTGGGAGAGAATTCCATAAGGATTACCCAATGATGGTATTGTTGCCTAATGACATCTTAGTGTTACTAGGGACAGACACAAGGGGTGGGTGTGTAGAGTCCCTTGTCGTTTGTCCACCCAGCTGACCGTGAAATGTAATTACAATTACAATTGCTGTAGTGCTACAAGTAGTCTGTCCTCTTAGCTTGATGCCTGATCTTAGTATTGACTTGACTTAGCTAGACCTTTGAAAGGCATTCAAAAGGGTTTTGTGGTGTCGGTGTCTTATTAGGATGCATTGTAGTGATGATCACAGCTTGGTATTAGTCAATAGTCACATATAATTATGTGGTTGGCCTGGCAGTATGGCCAACTTATTAGCTTACTGACTTATTGCATGACTGACTTGTTGATTCACTGACTGGCTTACCGACTGGCTGTCTCACCTGTTAGTTGACTGACATATTATGTGGTTGGCCTGGCAGTGTGAACTGACTGGCCGAACTATTAGCTTGCTGACTTGTTGCATGACTGACTTGTAGACTGACTGACTGGCTTACCGATTGGCTGTCCGACCTGTTAGTTGACTGACTTGTTTTGTAACTGATTGACTGGCTCATGAATGAACTGGCCCGTCAATAGATTTACTGGCTGATTTCTTTGGGTTTTTTATATGCACAACTTGACTGGCTGACTTCATTTTGAGCAAATGTTTCATTTAGCAGAAGAGAAGCTGTTGGCTGATTGTCAGCAACAGGAAATTGAAGCACTGCAGAGGAAGGTGTCAGAACTTCAGCAGGAACTGAAGACAGAGGTTAAGCTCTCAAAGGGAAATGCTGATGCACAGGTATTATTGATCAGTCGTTCAGTGAAAAAGCCTTCATTTTCTCATTCAGTCATTCGCTCATTTTCTCATTCAGTCATTCATTCAGTCATTCACTCATTTTCTCATTCAGTCATTCGTTTGGTCATTCATTCAGTCATTTTCTCATTCAGTCATTCATTCAGTCATTCACTCATTTTCTCATTCAGTCATTCGTTTGGTCATTCATTCAGTCATTTTCTCATTCAGTCATTCATTCAGTCATTCACTCATTTTCTCATTCAGTCATTCGTTTGGTCATTCATTCAGTCATTTTCTCATTCAGTCATTCATTCAGTCATTCACTCATTTTCTCATTCAGTTATTCGTTTAGTCATTCATTCATTCATTTTCTCATTCAGTTATTCGTTTAGTCATTCATTCATTCATTTTCTCATTCAGTTATTCGTTTAGTCATTCATTCATTCATTTTCTCATTCAGTTATTCGTTTAGTCATTCATTCACTCATTTTCTCATTCAGTTATTCGTTTAGTCATTCATTCATTTTCTCATTCAGTCATTCGTTTGGTCATTCATTCAGTCATTTTCTCATTCAGTCATTCATTCAGTCATTCACTCATTTTCTCATTCAGTCATTCGTTTGGTCATTCATTCAGTCATTTTCTCATTCAGTCATTCATTCAGTCATTCACTCATTTTCTCATTCAGTCATTCGTTTGGTCATTCATTCAGTCATTTTCTCATTCAGTCATTCATTCAGTCATTCACTCATTTTCTCATTCAGTCATTCGTTTGGTCATTCATTCAGTCATTTTCTCATTCAGTCATTCATTCAGTCATTCACTCATTTTCTCATTCAGTTATTCGTTTAGTCATTCATTCATTCATTTTCTCATTCAGTTATTCGTTTAGTCATTCATTCATTCATTTTCTCATTCAGTTATTCGTTTAGTCATTCATTCATTCATTTTCTCATTCAGTTATTCGTTTAGTCATTCATTCACTCATTTTCTCATTCAGTTATTCGTTTAGTCATTCATTCATTCATTTTCTCATTCAGTTATTCGTTTAGTCATTCATTCATTCATTTTCTCATTCAGTTATTCGTTTAGTCATTCATTCATTCATTTTCTCATTCAGTTATTCGTTTAGTCATTCATTCACTCATTTTCTCATTCAGTTATTCGTTTAGTCATTCACTCATTTTCTCATTCAGTTATTCGTTTAGTCATTCATTCACTCATTTTCTTGTTCATTGTGATTTGCTTTTCAAATGCTTGACTAGAGTTAGCAAATCTGTATCGAATAGTTATGTAAGTCGTATTGGAATACGTCATTGCGTCTGTTTAATTTGTCAGCCATGATTTTTTGGTGTGATTCAGATAAAAGTGGTCACCCCTTAACCTTATATTCATCTGGGTTCTTTTTAAACCCACCCCTCTATGGTTTTGTCCTTGTAGCATTCGGATCAGCTGACTGTGAACTTTCTGATTTTGCTGGAGTTGAGCTGTTCAGTGAAACAACGTACCAACCTCTGTTATTTAATTTAATTTAAGCATCTCTAATACGGTGAATAGGTGAGAAGTGCTTCCAGTGAGTAAGGCCCCACGAGAAGAAGTAGTTTTTAAGAAGAGACAGATAGAGAAGAAGAGGGAGTGTCAGACAGAATTGTTGAGCAAACAGAAGAAGAAGGCGCATAGTTATGACTGCTGTAAGAATTCTTCTTAATGTTGAGACTGTTAGAAGAAGAAATGGCTTTATGCCCTGCAGCAATGATGGTCTGGTGTTTAAAACAGACCAGCCATTGTCTGTAGAAATCGTTCTTTCTCGAGTTTCTTTTAGCGAGAACAGCCACTGGCTGCTCTGTTAAAATGTGAATCTGTATCTGTCTTGTTCATGTGATGTGATGATGATGAGGCCCAGCATTCAATAACGACAAGTGTCTAAAGAGGCCTGTTTTCCAGAAATTGTTTTCGCCCAGAGTCTATTGGAGATGAGCGTTTGCTTGGGGCCTGGCATTTTTGTGAAGTTTTTTGTATACTTGACTTCTAGAATGTCTGAAATTTACTATAAATACCTTCACATGCGTATCAGCAGCTTGCTTTGTGCCCATGTATAGCTGCAATGCTGCATGCATCTGCAGTTCCACACGCTTTATAAAGTGCCTTTTAATTTTATGTTCCTTAGAAAAGTGCAGGTCTTGCCAACTGAAGCGAAGAAAAGGTTCATAAGCAAACAGAGTTTGGATAACTAGACGTTTTTAACTTTCAAACTGCCACATAAACACTTGAAAGGCTGAACCAACAGATTCATAATCATTTTCTATTGTCGGTTGTTGTAATTGTCATGTTGTTGTTGTTTTGTTCTGTTGTCTGTAGCGTAATTGGTCATTCCACAATCGATCGCGTAATCTTGATAAAATCAAGAAGAAGCTGATGGAGCAGGTAAAGAAAGAAACGTTTGCATTCATTGCGTCTTCAAGTTTTTCTGGTTGGAGCAGAGACTTCAGATAGGCTGGACATTTAGGTCGCACGCATGTCATTATTTTTCTGCTCACTTTTCTAAACGCTTCTGGATTACATCGTATTTCTATGGCTAGAAGATAGACTGAGTAAGCAATCAATTGAGTTGTCAATTAGAGCATATTTGAGATGTCTCCATCATGCAAAGCTGGGGCTTTTTCTGTGGTTGGCATGGAAGTATGCTCTTGAGTTATGCATCTTCTATTGGTCACTCTCTGAGACTCTGACGCATTCTATGAGCATTTGAGAACTCTCCTTTCCCTGTCCTGCATTCGGGAGTACCTCTGAGTAGTTTCCTTGAAAAGATGCGATATAAATAGTTGATTGAAATGAATCATATTATAGTATCTATAGATTTATTTAGCACCTATTTCAGGATGACTATTCAGAGGTGCTCTGCTGACCATCTGTTTGGAGAACTATCAGTTTAACTGTTAGCTTATGACATTTCTATGTTGCAGCACAAAATAGCTTTTTGTTTGGAGGACCATGAGCTCAACTTAGATGATCAATTTAACCCTTTGCTGACCAAGAATATACGACTTCCCATACCATTTACTACACTTTGGTTGGTAAACAGTTAAATAGATTACTGTATGTTGTTTGTTATAGCGCCCCTTCAAGATCTCTCTACTCAGATGCGCTCCCGAATGCAGAGCGGACACTGCATCGGAGTTTCACGCCGAGGCGCTGAGCAATTGTGAGTGAAGGACTTGCCCAAGGTCTTTACGCGGCGAGGTGGATTCGAACCTCGAACCTTCCGGCTCCAAGGCAATGACGCCACCACTACACCACCTTGCCCCACAAGAGCAGTGCATTATAGTGACTATTGTTGTTTTCCTTACCAGCAAGCGGCGATGATCAAGGCGTCTCCTCGTCTCTTATTTCGTGTTCACAATCGACGTGTTGGTCGCCAGTACACCGTGCTAATGGCCTCCGACTACGAGAGGTCGAGCTGGAGAGCCACAATCGCCGGCCTTCTTAGTCGTGGTGAGTTGCGAAAGTCCTGCGTGAATTTTAACCCTTTAATACCAGAGGGTAAAGGATTTCCCATACCATTTACTGCCATCTCGGCATTAAAGGGTTAAGTGGTGCAGTGTGGTTTGCTTCAGCCAAGAGAACAAGAAAAACACTGTATCATTTCAATGTAGTGTGGAACTCATAAGTAATTATCAGCCTGAGCTGATAAGACGGTAACAGCAAAATACAGTTATATTGCATTATATAACAATCAAGGTAGTGTGAAGTGAGGCAGTAGAAGGTAGTGTACGATGTAATATGGTTCAGAGAGGTTGTAATAGTGACCTTGCTGTTGCGTAAAATGGCCGTACAGAGAAGCTGCCTTTCCCCAACGGAGAAGTTCTCTCCATTCTCCTGAGCGGTTCTATATTAATTTGAGAAACTCGATTGATTTGAGTGTGCTTTGATTTCTGAGGTTATACTGACTGCATGCATGTTTGAGTTGTCATGTTTATGTTGCATTTTAATTGTTGCTTTACTCTAGCACAAGGCAACATCAGTCTGTCATCTACCGATCTGCAGAATCTCATGAACTCGCAAAAGGTAAGGAATTATTGGAAGAAAAATTTATACGGTTAATATTAAAGTGGCTGCCAATGGAAGCTATTCATTTCCGCTATATGTCTTGTTAAGGTAGTTTTGGACGAAGACTGAATTCGTACAGACACTGCAGTTAACTTTCTCCTTCTGATGCTGCTCACTGATAAATTTACTACTTCGAATTTGCAATTAAAACTCATTGTTATAATAATTATAGTAATGATTTACAGTTGGTCTTCATGAGCAACTTGTTAGAAGCACTGTCAACTTTACTATTAAACCAAACAACGCTTCTATTAGTTGGTTTCGGTGTGGTTACAAGTTTATGGTGTTGTTGCTATTTGAATAGGTATGTATGACATGTATACAACTATACATGTATGTATATGGATATTTACATAGTGCCCTACAATAGGCTCACAAAGGCGCTCAGCGTGGCTACCTTACAGTTCAAAAACAAATGTAACTCCTGGTGACTTTGAGAATGTTTCATGAGCTGCAAGCAATGCAGTATCGCAAATTTGTTAATGGAAGACTGTCCCAGCATGAAGGTTCAATTCATGAGAAGTCGTCATGGTGGCCCCTCATCAATGTATAAGAGCACGGGACTATCAAGTCCTCATGACATGTCCTAGTAAAGTTCTCTCTTCTCTCATAGTATGGTGTTTGTGTCAGATGGTGTTTTGTTTAGCAATGGTTTGTGCATTGTTTTTTTAGCTGCCAAAAGTCAGCACACTGGCCGCTATTATCGGGGTCGAAGGTAAGGATTTATTAATGATGTGTGTTGATGATGCTTGATGATGATAAGGGATTTTATGATGATGATGCTGATATTGATGATGATGGTCGTGGCACAATAATGATTATCTTGCTGACAATGATGAGGCCTAAAAAAAAATTTTTGTGTTTCCGGTAACAGTGCTAAAAAAAATTGGGTAGGTAGGTCGGAAAATATTTTTATTTTGTAAAATATTTTTATGCAGTGACTATCCGAAAAAGTATACCCCACTAGTCTTTTTTGCACGCTGAAACAAAGTACATGACTTGTTCTAAGCAAGTATAAACTGCCTATTTCCCGACTGTCTGCACCTAAAACTGCTCTAGAAACAGTCCTATTAATTTCATTTTGTTGACGTCTCTTATGTTATGTCAATACAAATGTTAAAAAAATATTTTTTGAAAAAAAAATTAAATTTTTGTTTTGAAAATTTAAAAAAAAAAAAAAAAATTTTAAATAAAAATTTTTTACAAAAATATTTGGGTCGCGGCCGTAAAAATGGGTCGGTCGCGTTACCGGAAACACAACAATTTTTTTTTTTTACGCCTGATGGTACAAGATCTCAACAGGGCAATGGTGGAGATAATTGTTAGGGAAAAATGAAGACTTTAGACTTACGCTTACACCTTCGGACTATACCAGTTTTCTTCCTCTTGAAGCTTACAACTCTTCTTTCTTTGGGCATTCTGGTGTTGGGAGTGCCTCTGAGTAGTTTCCTTGAAGGGGAGCTATGTAAAATCCCGAGCAATGGATAGCAGTCAACACAAAACAACTGTGAATGGTGTGTGAAAGGTATATAGCATTGATTGATTAATTAATTAAATAATTAATTAATTAATTAATTTGCTATAACTTGATAGTGACCCGTGAAATGGTAGTCATTGAGGGAGGTGAGGAATATTAATCGTCATGATGATAGCTGTAATTGATATTAAAATGAAATTAATCACGGTTTTTGACATGCATTATGAATCGTCTTTTCATTTGCATGCATCAAGCTTCATCATGTTCACTTATAGCACTATGTGATGTGCACTTCCACTAGATATCTCTGGACAGGCACTCTAACAGAATGCAGCACTCATGAACAAAGCTGGCAATCTGTGCTTAACCACTGAAAGATATTACAGAGAAATGCAGGAAATTATATATGACATTGCTGTGCAGAGAGCATTTTAACTGAAGCAGTTAACTGCAGAAATATTACGTGAATGTTTTGACATTTTTGTTTGCCTTTGAGGATGATGCAGGATGACAGTTGAACAGATGGGGGGGGGATTGATGATGATAACTGGGACAGCAATTAGAGGACTAGAATGAAAATGGGAATGTTGGTCCTGATAATGGTTTTTATCTTGATTGTTGTGTGTCATAAGCATTAAGCAATACATTTTGACAGTGAGCTTTCGTGCTAATTATTATTATTGATATATTCTACAGTAGAGGAAGTCTGGAAATTCAATAAATATATATACTCTACTTCGATATTATGAAAATATGATTGATTAGGAAATAATTATATGATGTTCATGAGAATTTCTAAACCGTCCGCAAGATGGTTCATATTGATTATTATTTGAATCAGTCATAGGGTGAATAATGCTGAGTAATAGTGAGTATGTAATATGTATGTTGCCTATGCTAAGATTGTAGGATGCTTAATATTGATAAGAACTTGCATGGTTGATAGGATGATGTACACCTCTGATAAAAGTATATCGTTGTGTGATTGTGGAATCTACATTGCAGTATTTCTTGATTACAGACCTCAGTCTTGAGGAAGAACATCTCTTTGGAAATCTCATTATAACGATCTATCGGTTACAAGGACTGAAACAACCAGCAGGCAAGGCGACTGCAGTCTTTTTCTGAGCTATTCAATTCAATTTAAACTGTTCGCCAAATTCATTGAAATTTGTCACACCGTTCTGTGATTTTGCTTAGCCACACCACAGCATAGTATACTATTTTGTATAGTATATTATGGTATGATTTTGCTTAGCCACACTACAGCATAGTATACTATTTTGTATAGTATATTATGGTATGGTATTGTATGCCATGGTATGATATAGTATATTATAGTATGGTATAGCATGGTATGGTTATAGCATGATATGGTATGGTATACTAATTACATTATGTTATGCTATACTATTTCTTACTTTACCGTAGCCATACTATAATACCGTACTGTGATATACCTTACTATAATATGCCATACTATATTATACTATGCTATGCAAAACTATTCTATGTTATAGTATGGCAAATCTACAACAGAAAGTGACCAGTTGCAACAAATTTCCATTTAATTTGGCCAACACTATTTCCTAAACCAATTATAATACATTTATTTTCAGTGAACATGATGATAATCATTATTTGTGGATGTCAAGGGGAAGCCCATGAGGGATGGACATTGGGCAATCCTGCTAACAGGGCCACCCAGTAATCATGTCAAATAAAACACAGCGCACATGACAGCCAGATCATACAATTCCAGGAACACATTAAAAACCAGGAAGAAACTTATTAATTGAAGATAAATGACACTTGTAACTTAATTGACACTTAGCTAATATACGCCCAATAAATAAAAAGTAACTTTAGATGCGTATACTGTAGACATGCCTCGGTTCTTAGTTGGTTTAGTGGTTATGTCTAAGTACTTAAATTGCTGCCTTACCAGTTACTCACTGCAAATTATGCATCACTACCATTGACCCACAACCTAGGATCGCCTTTGTTGAGAGCTGCTGCTCAAGTGCCTCTTTTTGTTCCTTCCAGTAATGATATTTGTTTCTCTTATTTTCAAACTCGCACAATGTAGTATGATTACAATCTGTAATGAATGGATGACCATAAGTTATTACAGAAGTCGAATCTAGCTTCAGCAGCAATGCAAGGCATGCGTCACTAGACTGGTCCACGATACAATGGCAAAAAATTAAGTTTTTAGAATTCTTTCTCCACAAGGCTTATATTTGTCCACTTGGGTTAGATAGTCTTCCTGTAAAATTTCAGCCTGATTGTGCAACGTTTAGAGGTCAACCCATTCTGAACATTTTACTTGAGTGCTAATAATGTCTTTACGTCATGTTAACCATCAATTGTAGACTAATATGGCTTTGTCTAATCTGAGATCAGACCCAGAGTACTGGATGTTGGAAAAACCAGTCCCTCGGTTATCTACTGTAAGATTACCACAAGCCTGGAATGGATGCTCAGCAACTGCTTCAGTTTCATCATATCACTAAAGGGAGGCCCCATCCGGAAAGTTAAAAAATGGCCTGTGATGCAGTTGTTTGTATTTGGGTGCTTGCCAGAATACCAACACAGCTGGTTGACTGGTGTGTCAGGAAACTGTCAAAGCTTCATCAGAACTACGTAACTCTGAAGACTCACAGACCATTATAAAGAGCAAGTGACAAGATAAAGAATACATGTTAAATAGTGACCTTCACAAATTGTTTGATATTGCCTCAAAGGATATGATGACAGAAATCCAGCAAGAAGGAGAATTTCTTCGAATGCAAAAAGACGTATTTTCCAGTAGCATGAGAGGAGCAGACCTAAAGACAGCAGCAAAAGAGAGCAGAAAAAGGCAACGACAAGAGAATGGTGAAAATTGATATGAAGAACGCAAGACAAAGGCAGTAATGAAGCAGTAGGTGAACTTTCTGCTTTGTCATCTAGTCAGGATTCAGAAGAAGAATAAGCTTAGCCTACTGTTCGATTTAATGCAATGATGAGTATCAGACAACCTAGTCATCTTTCGAGTACATAATGTCTACACTCTACAATGTATAAGCAGCTGCTACTAAAGTCTGCCTCATTATCAAGAAAGATCCAAGAACATCTTCTTTAGTTTAGTTGTTGGTGCCTTGTATAGTGTTGGCCTTCCAGACCGTTATGCTGTGTTTGTAGATGGAGCTGCCACACTGCCAATTGGTTATGACATTAATTTCAGAAATCACATATTCTAGAAGTTCATAAAAGAAAGAAAAGAAGCAGCTGCAATGAAAGAACAAGAGTGCACACTGGAAGACCTGCTATTATCTCTCTGAGAAATCAAAATGTTGCCCATGCAGCATCGACGGATAAAAGGCACACATGAACCGCATAGTTATTATGGTTCTCACTGGAAATTGCCAGGAAAAACTGTTTGGCAATCCCAAAAATGGTGAGCGACATACAAGGTGACTCTCACGCCAACACCAGTGTTGAAGTAATTGAGAAATGGAATCTCCCTAGACTCAATGTCGCTCAGGTCGTACATTAACCATTGCGGAACAATGTATCTACTTCTGTCCCAATTACATAAAAAGTGTCAAATGGGTTGACCTCTAAATTTCATTTGTTTTCATTGAAATTTTTTGTGATTATTATAATCATGATAAGGACAAAAACAAGCCTTGTGGAGAACTGAAATCTGCAAGATTATTTTTTTGGACCACTCTAATGCGTCACGTCCTACTGCTCAGTTTACTGAAGACATATGGTTAGGATGCTCAACCTGTAATATGAAGAGTTCAGTTTTTACCATTCCCTGAAATGGTTAAGGTGTAGGAGCCTTGAGAAAGGCAATTTTTCAATTGTTTTAAATTTAAATTTATTTAAATTTATTTAAATTCTTCCCATAAAAAGACAGACAATGATGAGTACATGCAGTGACTAATTGTAGAACTTGGCAATTATGATAACATAGAATTATTATTTCGTATCATCTGGAGCAATAAGATATACCCAAAGAGAGTGCTACCGCTAAATAGGACCTACTTACCAAAACATATTCGCTAATATAACATGGTAACAGTTTATATAAACAGATAGAATGGTGGTAGATTGGGAACATGCATGCAATTGCATCAGGATGCGTTCCATCTGCCTTAACTCAAAATAGATTTTTTTAAAATAAACACTGGTTAATAAAGTAGTTTAGTTGACATTTTTATTGTCCTGCACTTTCAACTGATAAGCACCAGCGGTTGATGCTGGGTCATTAGATAGTGACTCCTAATAATTTATTTCAGTGTGGTAATATTTACTTAGATACTTCAATGTGCAATTGTGCACTGCTGAGTTTTATAATGAGGGCATTATCAAATTTCAGTTGTATTGTATTGTATGATATCTGTCCGCTGTTATCTGACCTCAGTTGCTGGTGGTCCTATAACCTGGAAAGGTTTCCCTGTTACACTGTGCTTAGTGCCCAGGGGTCACTCCACTCTGTTTGTGAAGAATACAAAAACTGTTCTATTTAGCCATAGTTGGGCCGTTAGTGCCTCTGAGTAGCCTGCCTTTAAAAGTCACTATTTAGACTCCCTAGATAATAATGATGTGTAAAAACAATATTGTAGTGTTGTCATTGTGCCTTATAAAAATAATAACTCTTAGATCCAGAATTAAATTACCAATCTATGTTCTCAATTCTGTTACAGCAGAATTTTTCAGGTAATTGTAACAGAATCTAAATATTATATAATATGTTTCGACTCTGTTTGCATCTGTTTATCATTGATAACACAGCACTGGTAAACCTCCAAACGACTAACAATGTTCATTGTATGGGAACGTTTTTCTGCTTCAGTTAATTGCATGCTTTGTGGTGCCTGTGAATTTTTGGGATTGGCTAGGCAGCTCAAACCAGTAGTTTGTTAATTGTTCTAATGTCTGGACTGTTTAGACACGTACTGCGCTGTTGAAATCGACTCCTTCGGTCATTTCTTTGTGAAAGCAAAAACAAATGTTGTTGCTAAGAGTATGGAACCCGTCTGGAACGAGGTAAGGCTTCAGCTTAATTGGTTATGTATCAGGCGTTGACGTTTATTAGTGAGTTTCCATGTTTATACTGTCTTAATGTTGATTTAATTACTAATTATTTTGCTAATGAGCATGGTGTCTCTGCCTGATAATAAATACAGTGACTCAGTGTACAAATAGCTTTTGGCTTTTCTCATTATACTTTGTGTTTTATCAAAAATTGCTGACTATTTTGTTTATGGAAACTGCAAAGTATAGTACATTTTAACAATAAATGTTGATTGGGGAGGTGTTTAATGCTACTTATTGCTTCGATCGTTACTTACTTACTTACTTACGAAGCCACCTTCATTCTGTCAAAATTTAAGTAGGAATAGAATTTGCAATATATTATTTAAATTTGCTGTTACCGGTAATATTATTGAAAAGCAATATAAATTATACAAGGAACTATTTTTTTAGAGAGTTGTTAGGCTTCGTGAGTTATTTCTGGACTCTATGTAAACTTTGCAAATTGACCTTTAGTTATGATGAATGTTATTTGTGAGTTTAGTTTATGGAGTGATGCGTTATAATGATTGTTTTATAACCCCTATAAAGTTATAAATAACTCTTCTATAAATAAATTAGCCGCGGTGCCTCACTTTGCATGGTCAATGAAATGATTGTGCATGTTTTCAAGTGCATTGTCATGAAATTGACGCTATAATGAAGGACAAGGTTTGACAACCATAATACAAAGGACAATTTTATATTGTATTGTATTGTATTGTATTTAAACATTTATAAAGCGCCTCTAGTAGGGTGAACCGTTCAGAGGCGCTCCCAGTGCGCAAGGCCCAGCGAGAAGAAACAGGTTTTGAGAAGAGACAAAGCAGAGGAGAGACTACCAGAAAGAAGTGTAGAGCGAACAGAAGGAGAGAGGGCATTCCAAAGAGAAGGACCAATTGAGACAAATGATCGAGACTGAACCATAACAGTTCTAGACCGAGGAACCAAGAGGTCAAATTTGTTGGATGAACGAAGTGGACGGTGGGAGGAAGCTGAGTGAGGACGAAGTAAAACATTAGTGAGATATTTTGGGGCAAGACCCCGTTGAGCCTTTATGATCAGAGTGAGGATCTTAAATTGTGTGCGAGCACGGAGAGGAAGCCAGTGAAGTTCATGAAACATAAAGGTAGAGATGTGAGAGTACTTGGGAAGGCGAGCAATCAATCTAGCAGCTGAGTTGAGAACCGACTGAATCGGTGAAAGACGAACTTTAGGAAGACCAATGAGGAGAGCATTGCAATAGTCAATTCGTGAACATATAAAAGCATGAATTAAGGTAGTGAAGATGGAGGAGGAGACAGAGTGACGAATGGCTCTAAGACGTCTTAACACTTTCGAGGCGGTTGTCGACAAAAGTCGACACTAGGGGTTGAAGGCGGTTGTCGACAAAAGTCGACATCAACAGGGATGGGCTATAAAATATATTTATGGATATATAAATGTATGTATATGTCAATATATTTATATGTTTATGTATAATATAAGTATATATCATGCATACATACATATACACACATTGCCATACATATATATACATATATACACACATATATATGCATGCATATGTAGCCTATAATTATATATATATACACATATATATAAGTACATACAGCGATATATTTGTATATACATATATACATGTATGCATACATAAATATATATACATATACACGTATATAATGCATACATGTGTATATACATAAATATATATACATGATCGTATAATTATATATATGCATATATATATATATGTATATATATAAATAAGCATATAATATATGTATATACATATATATATATTCATATATGCATATATGTATATGTGCATATATATATATGCATATATATATACATATACAATAATACAAGTATACATATATGCACATGAACAGCGTAGAATGTATAAATGTATATATATATATACATACATACATATATACATATGTATATATATACATATATGTATATACATATATATGTATACATATGTATTTACATATGTATATATATATGCATATATACATATACATATACTTATATTATATGAATATAATTTATGCATATTATATGTATATATATACATAAACATATATGTACATATATATATATATGTATGTATGTACATATATTTGTATATATACACATATTTATACATAACATATATATTTATACATAACATATATATATATATCTCTCAATATACATATGCATTATACAAGTATACATAAATATGTAAATATATGGGATATATGGAAATATATTCAGCCTATGGAACATAATCCTAAAAAATTATTTAGCCTCGAAAGTGTTAAATGGAAATATGACGAGCGTGTCACATTGGAAATATGCTCAGTAAAGGTAAGTGAGCTATCAATTACAACACCCAGATCCCGAACACTTGAAGAGAAGGAAAACAGCGGAAATTTTTCAGAGAGCAGAATGAAATCAAGCTTCTGGAGCTGCTGGGGAGTACCTAGCCAGATGAATTGAGTCTTTGAAGTATTAAGCGAAAGGCGATTTGAAGACATCCATGAGTGGAGATGAGTAGTAAGGGATTCAATAAGAGCAACTAATAGCAGCTGGGAAGATGAGGGACCATGGACAAAAGCCTGAACATCATCAGCAAATAGATGGCCAGCAGCACTACAAATCGGAAAAAGAGAAGAGATGTCGGCCGTGTAAAGAATAAATAGGAGAGGTCCAAGAACTGAACCTTGAGGAACACCCAGATTAACATGAACCCATTGGGTTCGAGAGTCACCAGATATAATCATTTGAGTTCTTTCAGAAAGGTACGACTGGAACCAAGATAGGGGAAGACCTTTAACACCATAGGACAGCGGCGCCGCCAGGATTTTATTTCTGTACGCACAACTTGCACAAAATAATATGAAGCGAACAGCGATCGATACGAGCTTATATTCAGGGGCGGGTCCAGGATTTCTGGTTAGGGGGGCGTAAATACTACCAATCCAATCCCATATATATAAATATATATATATTATATATACAGTGCTTAAAGTGTAAAAAGTGCCAGGACGCTGTATTGTAGGCCTAATTGTTCGTCAGTGGCGGCGCCGAAGGCGGGAAGTTGCGAGTGCCGAAGGCACGAAGCCCATCCTGACTAGGGGGTCTGGGGGAGCGTCGTAAGCTCTCCCAGCGGGGTCTGGGGCGGAGCCCCAGCGACCAGCGCATTTTTGGCTGTTTCGACCTTAAATGGAGCCATTTTTAGGCTCTTGTTTGCCAGCTATTTTGTGAACGACAAAGTCGCGAAACTTTTAAGAATAAGTCGTTTTCAGTGTCGCAAGCTACCAGGATAACAGTAAAAATCAAAATGTTATTGTGAAAGAGAAAGGTTTTGTCTTTACAGTAAGCTCCCCAGCGGGGTCTGGGGGCGGAGACCCAGCGACCAGCGCATTTTTTGCTGTGTCGACCTCAAATGGAGCCATTTTTAGGCAGTCATGTTGAACCTGTATGGGCCTATCTTTCTTTGGGTGCATAACGTATAGGTAGGATAGGATCTATAGGATTCTCTCGTGGTAATATGGAAATTCAAACTGTCACCCAATAAATTTAGACCATGTGACAATTATATAAAAGTTTGCGCCTCTAGAAAAATTCCTGCGGACGCCCATGCTAAAGGCTTCAAATTATTACCCCCTTCTAAACATTACCCCCCCCCCGCAAACTGTAATTTGCATCAATCGTCGCATTTATTGGACTAAAAATATCAGAAAAATAATCCCGCTTCTTGTTTTGGTCTCAAGATTTTCATCCGTTATCCCACTTCGTGGTTTGGTTTGTTATAAATATTTTCATCTGTAACTAAAATACTAAATCGCCGCTGAAGTTACATGGAGAAATGGCTTCGAGGCTATTATTTTTTCCGAGTAAAATATTGATAACAAACCACAGTGGGATGACGGATAAATCTATGCAAATCTAGTGGCCGGTACAAGTTACCGGGGGGTGATGTTTAGGAGGTGCAAATTGATACCTTTACACCGGCATATTGCTATGCTATCGTCGCCTTGAAGCCGAAATTTTCCAGGTTCGAATCCACCTCGCCGCGTAAGGACCTTGGACAAGTCCTTCACTCACAATTGCTCAGCGCTTCGGCCGGAGTAGAGAGCTTGAAGGGGCGCTATAACCAGCGGCGGATCCAGAACTCTTCCAAGGGGAAGGGGGCAAAAATCTTAGAACCTGGGATGGGACAGGTGAAACAAATTTCGAAATTTGGTTGTTGGTCGAAAATAAATAGGGATCAGTCTTTGGCTGAAGTACTTTTCATCCGCCAAAAAAGTTGATGAGGTTTTTTTTTAGTCATCTGTCAAATTTTTTTGGGAGAAAATCATACCATTTCATCCGCCAAAAAAGTTGATGACCTTTTTTTTTTTACTCCTCCACTTGAAAACCGACTGGGGGCCACGTCCCATGCCATTTTCCGAAAAGGGGGGGGCAATATGCCATTACACCCATATGCATATTGCTAATTTCATACCAAATGGGGGGCCACGTCCCATGGCAGTTTTAAATGGGGGGGCCATGGCCGGATTGCCCCCCCCCCGGATCCGCCCCTGGCTATAAAAAGTGCACATAAAAACACATACAAACAAAAATTAAATTTAAAAAAAAAGTTTTAACGGTTTTACATCCAGGAATCCCAGGATCCATAGATCTCTAGGGCCTAGGCGGCTATATTATTTTAAGACGCTCAATGCCAAGACGGCTTTCTATTAGAGTGTAAGTAAGTAAGGAAGTAAGTATATTCTATGGATTATAAAATTTCAATAGAATTTCATCGCTTATAATGAATTTGCAATTTGTGAAAAAAAATCCCTTTCCGCGCTGTACGCACTTGCGTAAGTGCGTACGCCTAACGGCGCCCCTGCCATAGGAGGTCTCAAGACGCTTGAGTAGGATATCATGATCGACCATGTCAAAAGCTGAAGAGACATCATAGAGGGCCAACAGAGAGACCTCAGACCTATCAACAGCAGAATAAATTTCAGATAATAGAGAAAGGAGAGCTGTCTCGGTGGAATGATGGGCCCTAAAACCAGATTGATTTGCAGGAAGGAGACCAGATTGCTCAAGGTAAGGTAGAAACTGCAGAGAGTGTTCAAGTGTCTTAGAAAGAAAGGATAGATTTGAGATAGGCCGATAATTTTGGCAAAGGTTGGTGTCAAGGTTAGGCTTTTTTAGTGAAGGAAAGACAAGGGCCCGTTTCTGAGAGGGAGGGATGCAACCTTCAGAGAGGGATCTATTAAACAGGTAGACTAAAAAGGGGCTAAAGTCATCCAAAATGTCATTGATAACAAATTGGGGTAGTGGATCAAGTTCACATGAGTTTAAGTTAATTTTATGGTGCCTTAACACAAAACCTGGCCATTTCAAGTGCGCGTAATCCATCTTTCCCTTGTTCTTGTTTATGATGTGCGTAAAACCATCCTCCAAAAAGAGTTTATGATTAAATTGTTTAGTTACAGACGGCTTAAAAAACGTTTTAAAATTATTTATTTACAGACAGCTTAAAAAACGTTTTAAAATTATTTATTTACAGACAGCTTAAAAAACGTTTTCAATCTGTCACAAGACAAAATCTTTTCGGTTAGGTACCCTGGCAAGTTTCATTATGGTGCTCTGTAAATAACCAGATACCTACACACATACATACACGCAGTTATGCATGCATACAAGTCATACATGCTATAATTACATGCATCCAGGTTGAGTGTATAATGTATTTGTCATGTTTGGACCTAATCATTGTGGGGTGTTTGGCTTTGTCATACTGATGCTTCAGTTTTTACGTTTTGTTCAGGACTTTGAAGTTGACTTGGAAGGTGCACAGACTGTTCGAATTCTCTGCTACAAAATGAACGGTGACGTTGGGAGTCTCATTGGAACCTGTGCTCTTGAGGTTCATTTCTATTCTTTGTTATAGTCAACTGTCCAGCTGAAATCCTGTTTAGGATGATGAGCCATTCTACCGGTTATCTTATCTTGTCTAAGGACTTCTACTTTGCTGTTACTTTAGTGGGACTCTGTAGCCGATTGTGGGACAGAGTATCGGAATTTGTTAGAATGGACACCTTGTAATGCAGAGAATAATGGTTTGAGGTGGTTACTGTGTGGAGCAATTACTGTGTTAGAACCTTGAACTTGGTCATTATAAAGTGGCACTTTATGCATTCAGGAAGGTTCTATGTACCGGTAAGTAAAAAATGGATGATTTTGTGTGTGAGCTCCATTATCTTGAGAATTGATTCAGAAATACTGGTTTGCAATAAGATGCTTTAATTTTATTTTAGTCGAATTGTTTGAATCTTGTTTAAGCCAGATGTTTTGATGTTGTAGTTGAGTAAAGCATGGTTGAGAGGTGATTTTCAAGAGAAGAATGTCTCTGTCAATGAAGAGGTGAGTGTTAGTTTTATTATTTGGTAACTAAACCTTGTCTGTTCTCAACGTTTAAACATCCCACGTATTTGTTCTGTCATGGGGGGGCTGCTTGAATTCATTATCTCCATCTCATAAGGCAAGCGCTCTAACGAATCGAAAATTGAACTATTGAGAAAGATGATTGGCAGAATAAAACAGGAAAATGTAACCTTGACACTTGCTATTCAGCTCTATTTCTGTTAAATATCTGGCTGCAGTTTTAATGTCTTTTTTGTTGTCTCTGTTACGGGTAAAATGTTTTCATCCTGAGCAACAATCTATCTAGATGTCTGGTTTAGAAATAATAAATTGTTAAATTTGTTTCATGATTGTATACTGTGCTATTTGAGTTTAATTATGTGTTACTTGTTAAATGTAATTTTGTTGCTATGACTCCAGAGTGAATCTCATTTTGGATGATTTTTTTATTTTGTACAGATATCTGTGACACTGTCGCTGCGGTATTGTTCAAGGGAGCAGACCCTCAAAAGAGCCCTTTCCTCGGTTAAGGGTGGGATCTTTGGAGCAAAACTTCGAACAGTCGCAAAGTAAATATCAATCTTCTATTGTTCACAACCACGCCATAGCGTTCGCACCAAACGCTGGCTGTAGATACTATATTGACGCATGACGTTCTATGTTTTAGATTTGCTATAATGAAGCTGTTGAAAATATAATCTTATATCATACTCAACCTTCCGCTCCCAACTGTAAAATAGAGACTAGGATAGATGGTGCCTTGAAGGCTGCCATGCAGTTAAATGCAACTTCTGCTGCCATTACCACAACTTCATCCCCATGAATATTATTATTATTAAATGCGTTTGATCACTGGGGGTTTTGCTATGCATAGCAAATGTACGGTGTAGGCAGTGCTTGTTTGGATGCTAGTAATTAAAAAGAAATTTTATATTACTTGTAGCTAATCACTTATTATCCTTTTTATCATTCTGTGTTGCATCGTGATATTTAACTTCTGCTAGAAGTTCCATGTGTGTTGGTGCATTTGCCAACAGTCATCATCCAAAACTTCATTTCTTCATCATAAGTATTCCAGCTTCATTCTCTCAAACTATCAGAAGTCAGTAAATGGCGCCAATTTCAGATCCGTCAGAATTTGTCTTGAATTTGCTTTTGATATGTTTTACAGGCGTGAAGGCAACAATGTTCCACAAGTGATTCAGACGTGCATTGAGGAGGTGGATAGAAGAGGTGACCAGTTGCTTGTACAGTATTTTAGAATATCGCTTTTTATATCATCATTACTGGTAATATTTTAGGATCTGAGCACTCTCTGTGGATATTTTACAGATATTTTTGTTGCCATAGTCATCAATGAATTAAATTTCATTGGTAGCTCTCACACAACTTTCTGTCTCCTGAATCATGTTGGTCCAGATAACGTCTGTGTTGATGCTAAATTTCCTTATGTGTGAGATTTATAGCACACAGAGGAATTTCACCTTGAATCTGCACACTGCCTGGATACAATGAGATTTGAAATTATTGTGGCCATTATGTGAAAACAGACAGAGACGTGCCAACATGAATGGCGATGACACTAATGTGCACAGCATGACAGAGATCACTTGTAGGTTTTTAATTATTTCTATAGTTTCTGTGTACATGTTATATCTGCTTCTGTTTTGTCTGTTTAAGGCATGAACGAGATTGGCATTTACCGAGTTTCGGGCGTATCTGGAGAAATTCAAAGACTCAAGAAAGCTTTCGAGAAAAGTAAACAGATTTACAGTATTTTTTCATTCATTCGGAAATTTATATGGCGCCGATGTACATGAAACAAAGTTTGAAAGTGAGTGGCTAGCAAGAGAACTGATAAACTGATGGAGCTGTTCCTGCAATTGCTATATAGGCAGAATGAGAGCAGTTTGATTAACTCTATCGCAGCTTAGTTGTTTTTCATAAATATAGCCATAATTTGGTCATATAAAGAAAAACACTTAAAGTTTGTGAAAATATTGACATGTCTTATATCATTTTGTTCGCATTTGATTCCTCAACAATACCGGTATTCTGTCTTGAAATAGCAGATCAATTGATGAGTTTGCCTTAAAATTTATAAATATATTAAATATTTAAAAAAAATTTAAATTAAATTTATTATCTACTAAGGCTATTACAATGAATGAATTGACCTTTGTGAAAAACTACAATAGACAGATTGAATAACAATACAGAACTGTGTTCCTGTACTTCTTTCCTCATCAGATACAAGAGCTGCTGTCCAGTTGGCCAAAGAAATGGACATCAACGTTGTGACAGGATTGCTGAAACTCTACTTTCGAGAACTGCCGGAGGCGCTCTTCACCGACAATTCCTACTCGAGTTTCGTCAAAGGCATGGGTGTGTACACTGTACACTACACTGTATAGTATACACTGTACACTACACTGTATAGTGTACATTCATTGTGCATTTTCTCCTTATCTTAAAATGCACTTGTTAACCATTTCGGTTCCTACCCATGTGCTATTCTTTCATGAAGTACAGCAGATGCTCTAATAATCTTCTACTCAGGACTATGCGTCATCCACAATATTATGTACACTGTTTCCCTTTGCTTTTCTGCTCAGCATAAACTTTTTGTCCTCCATGTTCATACTTCTACCAGGCAGCGATGCGCTCTCTACTACTGGCACTTTGGTCTGGAATGGGTTGCCTCCATACCTGCGCCTGCTGCCAAGGGTCTCCTCTGACACGTCATATATCGCAATATTAAAATTGTGCTCTTTAGCCAATGCTCAGGAGCACTCCTGAGTAGTAACATTAAAGGGACACTAGTGAAGAATGAAACAAGGGTTTATACATGCATAGAAACATGCACACATGAATACATACATACATGCCATAGATACCTATAATTCTATATATATCACTGATGATTTTATTGAGGCATGCTCCTGTTGATATATTAGTCTGTCTTGTGTTGCTTTTTATCCTCTAAGGCCTCTCTGATCCGGAGGCAAAGCAGAAGTACATCCAGTCAGTGTTGGACTCCTTGCCAGAACCGAATCGTTCAACTGCCTTTTACCTCATCGACCACCTCATCAGGTATTCATTCAGTCATTCAGTCATTCATTCATTCACTCATTATAGCGCTTCTTTAAGGCAACTACTCAGAATCGCTCCCAACCCCAGCACGGTATATAAGATGCTGCAACACACGTTCAGCTTCATTATATAAATCACCTGCATTCTGAGTACCTCTGTTTCATTGTAGCAGTTTCTTTTGGCTATATCGGATATTAATGATTGTTTAGGTAATGATTGTTAAGAGGCAAAAGTATAGTTCAGATTGATATCTATCAGGTAAGCAGCTGTATAAGTATAAATTTTTGCTCCAATGTTTATTACGGTATGTTCGGTTATAATCAAAAACTCACTGTTTAATGTTTATTGCATTCTCATGTCTGGTTTTAAATAGTCTCTCTCTACTATATTATCTTTACCATAATCAATCCCACTGTTGATCTTATCTGAATGGTCAATGTCTTTATCTATCTGATATCTTCAGAGTGGCTGCATATGAACCTGAGAATAAGATGACTCTGCAGAATCTGTCGACTGTGTTCGGCCCGACGCTTCTTCGTCCTGCAGTGAAAGAGGGTCAGCAGCAGACGCTTGAGGAGCTCTTCTCGATCGGAACACGAGACGCCATGATGCAGACATCAATCCTTCTCTACATCCTTAACATCCACGCCAAACAAACATCTGTTGTTTAACCCTTTACCCGTTTGCCCCGAGAATATTTGCTGAAAACACGGGCTTAACGGGAAAAATGAACGGATAAAGGGTTAACATCGTTTCATTGGATGCTTTGTTGAATCTTCTCTGTTTTCGTCTGAACTGGAGTGTTCATTCCACGTTGAGGGTTGATGATAAGAAACAGATGTAACACACTGCAGGACAATCAGGAACAGACCACGTGTCACTGATGATTTCCGTGAAACTGCCAGAGTTTCTTTTGATTGTATTGTATTACACGTCGTACAGACTACAGAGTGACTTTAAGCGTTCCGTTAAACTTTGCACAACAGTGTAACTTTAAGCATGCTGTGTAACTTTACACATGCAGTGTAATTTTGCACATACAGTGTAATTTTGCACATACAGTGTAATTTTGCACATACAGTGTAGTGTTAATGTGAGTACTTATTAAACTTAGTAGTTATTGCACCGCTGATGATTTGTTAGTTTGGCTTAGAATTCTAGTGACATGTTTATGGCCAGATGTTTTGGTGTTACTGTTGAATAGAGATGAGGTATGCTCTAAGCTTCTGGTCTTAGTAAAAACTGAAGTGTTGCTGGGCTTACGATTCAGACTGAATTGTTCACATTCTGGTGTTAATTGCTGGACTTTCTAGTGTTGCAGGCGATATTTGAATGAGATTAGTTTGATCTTTCTCCGAAAGGTTTCGTGTTTCTATGGCAATTGACTAGGTTGCGTTGGCCTACTTGTTGACTTAATTTCACTTCTGAAAGGCTTTTGCTGAGAGTAGCGCTTTATAAATGGTCATATACAATACAGTTTTAATGTTCTGGGTTGAATCCCATGCAGTGTTTAACATGAACATGACATTTCCAATTTCGTTTGACCAACATGACTCACATGGAATAGTCACGGCAATGTGTCCTACTTTTCTCATATTATCTGTTCACCATCCTTGGGAAATTGGTGTTGACTACAATTGGTAATGGCGTGTAATTGATTGACAGTTGACTTTGAATGGCCATAGTGAATCCCCTTGGTGTATGCTATGATGCGGATGTTGTTTCTTGTCTACATTCTTGACATTCGAGCCAAACAAACGTCTGTCACTTAACATTCATTCATCTGATGCATTGTTGAATCTTTTCTATTCCTTCTAAACTGGAGTGTTCATTCCATGTTGAGGGTTGATGACAAGAGGCAGATGTAAGACAGTCAAGACAATCAGGAACAACCCACGTGGTACTGATGATTTCCATCAAACTGCCAGAGTTTCTTTAGATTGTGTTGTATTACTAGCTTCCAATGGAGTTTTCACAGATGTTTCTTTACTGAGGGGAAAGTGAATCATAAAAATCATTGTCAGGACAATGTGGATGCAGGTTTCTGTATGGTCCATGCAACATTTTGACAATTTCCCTTTTTATACTTAAGGGTTTGTTCACAAACTGATATATTTGGTGTGCCTTATTAATGGACCATTATTGCTTGTTGTTAGTGACTGTTTATGCTTCTTGTTGACTGTGCAAAAAAGTGTGCATGTCTTTTAGTAACCATGTATGCCTTTTAATGACCATCATCAATGCCTTTTAGCAACCGTTTATGCCTTTTGGTGACCATTTATGCCTTTTACCAGTCAATCAATCAGTGTTTTTTTATTGAAGCCATTTTAAGGCACGGCATTCCTAATTAGGATGTTGATACAATTAAACAGGTACAAAAGGGATACCCAGAAAGGATAATTATTATCCCGCTGCTAGGGCACCTATTTTAGTGACCTTTTTGCCTTCAAGTTGCCACTGATCTCAGAAATTCTTCATTCTGGAAAGAAATAAAATTGCTGTCTATCATTCATTCCACTTTGTACCACTATCATTCCTAACTTGAAATGACTACCTTTTTAAATTGGGTATTTGATGTTGTTTGTAAATATTCCTTTCTTGCCATCCAACAACTGGACAAGGTAATAAAGGATTCTGTGTTTCTATTTCTGTGTTCAGCAAGTTTTATTTTTGTATTAGATGCATTACTGAGTCTTTTTCGGGTTGTCAGTTACATCAGGTTGTAAGTTTCATGGATATGGGTTTTAAAATATGGATCTAAACTAAACGTGTTCAATGTATGGGACTATCATTCAGTCCATCTCTGTTGCTCTGTTACTCTTGCCCTCTACTTTCTCTGTCTATTATATTTTGCTTCAGACCTCCCTGTCCCTCTCCCCTGTCTGCCTCTCTCTATGTCTCTCTGCCTCTTTGGTAGATGCATTAGTGGAATTTTGCATAGGCGACTTAACAGTGTCGGCAGCTTAAGCTATAAGTTTTCTATGGTTATAGAAACTTGCAAACTAAGCCGAGAGTATTAGTAATAATTGTCATACTAATTGTCATACTAACGATGATTCTGTTGATGACAACAATATAATTAAAATTATAATGATAAAAAATTAATGATGGTGAATGGAGGAATGCATGTGCATTCTTGGGTTAATATGTTTCGAAACAATTGAATGATTTTATGGACGATGTTATTACATGATTTGATATTATTTTAAACAAACTAATCAAGATGATTGCTTCTTACAGCTTGATGACAAAGGTTTAACAGCTGTCTCAGTATAATAATTATAATCAAACGAGTTGACTGTTCAGTTAGTCTTCAATTCAGTCTAGTTATTCTATTGTTATCTCGTAGTTATTGTTGGCTTTTAAGTTGATTCCTTTATTTCATTTAGTTTGATTTTATTCTCTGGTCGAAAATTATTTGTTTTAAGTCTACTGTTGCTTGCTGGTCAGGTTTCTCGAGGAAATGAAGTCAGCTAATGGGTGTTATTACTAAATATTGTTAATATAATTTTTCTCACAGTCACTGATTGAAGTGTTTCACATTTATTTCTGAGCAAGATTTGTTGCAACTTGAAGTATTTTTTGCTTCAAGTAAAGTTACAAGCACGCTGAAAGCATACCCAATTACCCATGCCTTTGAAACTAGAGAGTCTTTGGCAGAGAGGTTGAACCCTTTAGTGGTGAGTATGCAACAGACTTGGAAGCCAATTCAGTGCATTGCTAAAGTGTTTAGTCAGTTTTAGACTTTTAATTTTAATTAGACTTTAATTTTAATTTGACTTTTAATTTTAAATTGGTTCTACAGAGAATTACATGGTTACTTACAATGAGGTCGTGAGGGCACACCTCTGAGGAGCACCTCTGAGGAGTTTCTCTCGAAGTGGTGCTATAAAAATTTATGATTATGATTACAGTTGGTGCTTGGTTTACAGAATTCCAATAGATTATGGTTTTATGTAGTTTGATCGAATATTAATATATATTTTAAATGTTGATTTGTTTAAAAATGAAGGCATTGTATTTAAAATGTATATGAATTGTATTGTATCTGTGGATTAATTAACTTGTATTTAGTTTCTTTCTTCCTGGAAATGTGAGCTGGCGATTAAAGCTGTCTAAACAGTAGAAGAGTCTTTTTAATTAGAGATGGTTATACATAAAATTTGAGTATTAAATTTATTAGTTAGAAGTTAATTTAAATTTACTGTTGGTGCAATTAAATATAATTAATTATTACATTGGACAACTGGACTTGCCATGTAAATACCTTCTTGGAGTGTGATGATTTGAATTTCATCATTATGTATTGTATTATTTCTAAATTGCCTCTCACAGTGTACATCAGTTATAGGTGCTCCCAGGGCGCATGAACCAGAAAAAAGAAAGTAGTGAAATTAAAATTTCAATGTGGCCATATTAGAGGAAACTCTAGCAAAGTTGAAAGGCTAATTTGCATGAAAAGCTTGCAGAATACTTTTTGTGTACTGCTTGGTTGATTAATGAAAAGGTAATTTGTTCATTACTAATTATTATGTATATTGTACATAATTATGATGAAGCACCACATTCTATTTTGTAAATTTTTGTTTTTAAACCTGACTCTCATCCTGCTTTGAAACCAGGTGGTTCCGAGTTTGTCTTTTTAGTAGAACTCTAGTTTTTTTTTGACAGTGCAGTTTCTGTATTCTACACTCTGCAATTTAAATCTTTCATTCAGAATAGCATTTTAAACAAGATCTTTTATGTGGTTTGTATAGCATTGGTTTGTGTAGCATTTGGAGACAGTGTTTTTCTTGTCATCCAAGTGTGTAGTGCCTATTATATTTGTACTGATCGCTATGCGGTGTTAGGTTTTAAATATTTGTATCTGATGCAAACATCAATTATAGAGATTGTATACTATAAAGTTGTATTTTGTTGCCAATTCTTTTAGTGCAACATGATTTCTGCAAAGCTCCTTTGTCTTTCTTTCACTTAGGTGACAGGTCCTACCCTTCAAAGTGGTAGGCCTACAGCAGGTAAGCCAGTTGGTTAGTGCACTTCCCATGTAACAGAGCAAGTAGGCCCTAAGTAAGTATAATTTTTATTCCTTATTATGCCCAGCTGCTTTTACCACACTTTGCCTGACATGACCTTCAAGGCTTCAAATAAGGTAGAGAGAGACTCCTTGTCAAAAATGATTTCCATTCTAGTTTTTACGCCCTAAAGTTCAAGCTTCAAAGGGATGGTTGGTAAGTAACCTATGAATCTTGAACAAGTCCTTCACTCGTAGTTGTTTCAGCGCCATTTATCAATTCGTGATTCATAATTTAGATCGTGGCGCGTGCTAATTTCATCATCATCATTCGCCGCCTGCTCCACCAATGGGAGCGTTGCACAATGAGTTTAATAAATGTCTCCACAGTGTTCGATTCTCCACTGGCGGAGACCTAGGGGGGACAGGGGGGACGGTCCCCCCCAAAGAATGTGGTGGGGGGGACGGTCCATGCATTTGTTCCCCCCAATCGTTAAGTGTAAGAACATGGACACTTGATGAACACACTGCAGGCGACTGACGACGTTACAATGTTAGAAGGAGATTTTCGAACAAATTACTAAAAAAATCTGTTCAACGCATAAGAGCGATGCCATAACAGAACCGAGATACATGGTCCATTTTTGAAAACAACTTACTTGGACACCCTTAAATTCTTTCTTCATAAAAGCTTTATAATTATAGTAAATATACAGAATTCAAATAATTTGATTTTACCCATCAACTTATTATAAAACATCGAACGAAACTTTGAAAAAACCTCTCGATCTAATCATGAATTGAGTTTAATTTCAACTTAGCCAGTGTGGATTCTACAAGATAAGATCGGTTTAATTCAGATCTATAAGTCAATTACAACCAATTCATATTATAATCAATGAAACCATCTAATTTTCGATTCGCTCACCCACTTCCATCAAATCCTTCCCATCTTCTTCCACAAGGCCGTAGCCTGGATTTGAGTTGTGTGGAGGGGATTCCTTTGGCGTAGACTTTCTGACGACCATTTTGTAGTCGTCCAAATTTCTGAAAACACCTTTTTTAATTGTCTCAATTACTGGAGACACCTTTTCACCTTTTTTAGTCGTCAAAATTTTTAAAGAGACCTTTTTTAGTCGTCATAATTTCTAGACACCTTTTTTAATCGTAAAATTTCTGAAGACACAATTTTATAGTCGTCAAAATTATTGAAGACACTTCTTTTTCGTCTTCAAAATTTCTAAAGAAACCTTTTTGTTGTCAAAATTTCATAAGACACCTTTTTTAGCTGTCAACATTTAAGAATACAACTTTTTTAGTTGGCAAAATTTCCAAAGACACCTTTTTTAGTCGTCAAAATTTTCAGAAACCTTTCTCTAGTCGCAAAAGTTCTGAGAACTCCTTTTATTAGCTGTCAACATTTCAAAAGACATAGTCGTCTAAATTTCTGAAGACACTTTTTAGTGTCAAAATTTCTAAAGACACCTTTTTTTAGTTGTAAAAATTTTTGAACTCACTTTTAAAGCTGTCAACATATCTGCACACACCTTTTTTAAGTCGTCAAAATTTCTGAAGACACTCTTTTTAGTCGTCAAAGTTTATGAAGACTTTTTCGCTCTCTCTCAGTTCCTTTCATTCCTTTCGGAACATCGTGCGACAGGACTTCTCCACTCGGCGACGAAGACTGTTTACTAGTCGTCAAGATTTCTGAACACCTTTTTTAGTCCGAAAAAATTCTAAAGACATCTTTTTTTAGATGTCAAAATTTCTGAAGGCTTTTTATTAGTCATCAAAATCTCTGGACACCTTTTTTAGTCGTAACAAATTCTAAAGACATCTTTTTTTTATATTTCAAAATTTCTGAAGACTTTTCATTAGTCATCAAAATCTGTGGACACCTTTTTTAGTCGAAAAAATTATAAAGACATCTTTTTTATATTTCAAAATTTCTGAACTCTTTTATTATTGTATTGTAAAAATTGCTTTGGGTAAAAACAGTTATAAAGCGCCTCTCATTAGTCGTCAAAATGTCTGGACACCTTTTTTAGTCGTCAAAAACACTTTTTTTTAGGCTTCGCGCTTAATTAAGCGATCGTCCTTCGGCCGCTCGTCCGTCCCCCCCAAAGTTCGGACCAGGTCTCCGCCTATGCGATTCTCAGCCACAGTGATGGCCATGTTCAGGTCCATGCCCAACCCTGCTAAGTCTACATAAATCATTGCAATCCATGTAGATCTAGGTCGCCCTCTAGGGCGCTTCCAGGAAGGCGGAGCCAGCGCCAGTAGTGCCTGTCTCGAATCAGAGTCTGCCGGCATACGAGCAATGTGCCCAAACAGTCCCAGGCGCCTCCGTCTAATTGTACCACATACCGTTCTTTGTTCAGTTCTAGCGTAGACCTCTTCATTGGAGATGAAGTCGGACCACTTGATGCCGCATAAGGCCCTTAAGCAATTAGTGCCAAACAGCAAGAGCCACAATCGAGAAAGCCCCATTCTGTCCGGTGGCGTGCACGTGGAACCACAAGGTTATTCCGAGAGGCCGAGTGTGGCGGCCAGAGCTAACCGATGTTAAAATAAAGAGCCCCCAAGATATTTAAGCTCAATTTTTCATGTAGAATCTCACTCGTCATCTTCTGAATAGGTAAACAAACCGTTGCCTGCTCAGTGCTCCGAGTCGTAGGCCTACTGGTAAGGGGCCGTCCATAAAGTACGTCACGCTCCAGGGGGAGGGGGTGTAAGAAAGTGTGACAGTTTAATTTGTGACGGGGGAGGGGGTCAGGCCATGTGTGACGTCACACATTTATATTTTTTAATGATGTGTATTATATAATTGTCTAGTCTAATTTTTGCAATTTTTGTTTTCAAATTCAATCTACATTGAGTTACTGCTTCAATGAATAACTGTGACAACTGTTGACAAATAACTATTCTACTATTAAAGTCATTTCAATAATGTGATAGTTTTTTTAAGTGGAAACTTTACAGTTTAATAGTGAAGTGTGTTTTAGATTAAATTTGAATAAGGTGTTAATTTTTAAAAAATTCGAAAGTGTGACGTACTTTAGGGGGGGGGTCCGAGAAAGTGTGACGTAGGCTACTTTATGGGGGGGTCCCGAGACTTGTGACAGTTTGTGACAGAGGGAGGAGGTTAAAAATGGTAAAAAATAGCGTGACGTACTTTATGGACGGCCCCTAAACAAAGAAACGAAAATTAAAACCTGCATGCTAAAGATTTTTTATTTCAAGTGTAGGCCTATGGCATAGTTTGTTTTCGGTCAAAACTCAAAAGTCATCGCAAATAAGGCCTAGGCCTAAACATTGAGATTTCGACCGTTGTGCAGAGAACCTGGTGAGAGCATCTTCAGCTTTCGTAATCATCGGAGAGGTCTTTGGTCTCTGTCCAAACAAAACACAAACTAATTTAATAGTTATAATGCCTACCGTAGGCTATGTCGCTTGCATAGAGAAAGTAACATACGACTATGACTAAGGCCAACGTGTAGCTTAAGGGCGAAAATTATTTTAAGATGTTTTAGGCCTACTATTTATTGTCTTAACCATGTTTTCTTCACCCATAGGCTATAAGTACTTCTACTAAGTGCATAATATAGACCTATTTCCATCCCTCCCTCAGGCGCTTCTAGTAGGACCAAAAATATTTATAGTAGGCCTATGTAGGCCTAAATATCATTTTGATATGATAATTATAATAATTGTCATGGCCTACTATAGTAATTCTACATATAGCATTGAAACAAATAAGTTGTCCTACTCGACACGTAATTAGGTCTAGCTAGGCCTGTAAATTAAAAAAATTAATATTCTACACAAAAAAACAACTGAAATCACATTCTTTCAACACCGCTTCTACGGTCTAACTCTATAATCAAATTAGAAGTGTCAATAACACTCACAAAACAGCTTCAAGTAGGCTACCATCTCGCACATGGTAGGCAGAGCATCAGAGTCTCAACCTCTTATAGTCTGCGAGTGCAGAAAGGTCACCAAGAATAACAGCCTAGTCTGGCTGTCTAGACCTAATAATTAGGGCTGTTGATTTAATCGCGTTAACGCGTGCGATTAACGCGTTATTAAAAAATTTTGCGATTAAAAATTTTAACGCATTAATCGTACGCGTTAATTAGATCTGATTAAAATGGAATCAGAGGCAGAAAAACTCGTTTTAAACGTAAAACTAGTGATGCATTCTTTGGCAAATCTTCCAAAAAAGAATTTGAGTATTATCGTAGGAATTCGTTGCTCAATTATCACCTGCATGTGAACCAAAACATGCGTTAAACGCTAACGATGAGCCGTCGACATCGGCCGCATCGCATCGTCCACTAAGGTTGTTTTCTCACCCCCCATCAGACTACATTGATTGAACTCCATGAGATGACAAGACCAATGGATCCAGGTTTCAAATGATAAATGTTTACAGAAGGACAACTAAGACGAGGTTTGGCAAGAACCGCAACATCTTGTGAAAAATTGTGATTAAATAATGAGGTTCAATATAATAGACCTACTATTGTTAATTAATAAGAGCATCCATTGAACCGACCAATGTAGGCAAAATAAACTGGTCTGCCTATACAATTGGCTGAATAAATTATTAATTTTGATAGTAAAAAAACGGTTGTCTAATTTTCACATTTAGGTCTATATCATTTTATTTAAAAGTGGCTGAAATGAAAAAAATTAACGGAATTTGAGCAGTTGACTGATTTGAACCGTGTTTCAATTCTGTCTCTCTTACAAAACTGTTCAATAAATTAAATGCAGAAATTCAATAGGCCTAAGCCAAAGGTTATTGAATAGGTTTGCAATAGAAAGAATGCATTTAGTCATTAACGTTTTATGCTTCAGGGGTCCTTAGAAAATAGAAAGATTAATAGCCTATATTTGACGAAAATGTATTACGATTAATTTGCCGTTAATTGCGATTAAAAAAATTAATCGCACGATTAATTTCGATTAAAATTTTTAATCGAACAACAGCCCTACTAATAATGTCAGAGGACAGGGTCATGTTTTCATAACGCGCCTCTGTGATTGCGAACTCGACAATTATTAATACCTATTAGTTCTAAGTTTTAATAGCTTACTGAGCCTTACTCGACAATGATAAAGTTTTTATATTTTACTTTTATGTATAGTATGGCTTGAGGAACTTCGTGAACAGCTGGCCATTCGTGCCGGGACAGATGCACCTGTAACACAGACTTAACCGTAAAATTATATCAACCTCGAACCTTCATAAGATGAACTTGAAGGCCAGTGCATGAATACATTGAACATAATCCAATCAATAAATCGGCATTTCATCGTCGCTGTACGAAGTGAAGCCTAATAATGCAGCATGTAAAAATTAGGCCTAGCCTAGGCCTATATACATTTAAATCAGGCTATTAGGCCCTATGCTCAATGCAAATTGAAGAAAAATTCTCGCACCAAAGATGCTTCGAGAAATCAATAGGCCTAATATTATGGAGGACGGGAAATAAAGGGTTGTGCAGTTCTAAACATTTCTTAAAAGGACCTCCCAAAATTTAGGCTACTCCCAGGGCAGGGCTGTTTTTAAGGAATTTTTAGAACTGCACAACCCCATCTTTCCTTTCCCATCCTCCATGGTATATTACTTCCAATCGCTGGACAATGACCCTTTTTGCTAGTTTTAACTGTACAGAAGTGCTTCTACAACAATACTGCCCAAATCCATTTAGAACTGCACATTTTGTGTACAACTTCACGTTAAAAAAGCCCTGTCCCAGATGTCCTTTTAAGAAATGTTTAGAACATTTCTAGAGCTAAACTTTCTTAGGATAGATCAGTCTATGATAACCATCACGTGTACGGTGTATGACTCAGCTAATCAACATCTTTCGTGCAGACTATTATACAGGCCTATAACTTAATAATTCAGCAAATTGAACTAGTCTTTCCCGGCAGGATCAATTTGCTGAATTAAGTTATAGTCTGATCGATCCTAAAGAAGTTTAGCTCTAGAAAGACAGCTAGGATGACGCCTTAAATGGTACCGTATGCAATTTATTTCCGTCTAGTCAAGCAGAATTTGCTCATTTTTTGTATTGTGTTTAATTGTTTGCAATTCGCCTCCAGTAGGGTGAACCGTTCAGAAGCGCCCTAGTGCGCAAGGCCCCGCGAGGTGAAGCAAGTTTCGAGAGGAGAGAAGACAGAAGAGAGACAAACGGAAGTGTAGAGCGAACAGAGGGAGAGAGCGCCTTCTAATGAGAAAGACCAGTTGAGACAAAAATAATAATGATCGGGACTGAACCATATCAGTTCTAGAGCGAGGAGCCAAGAGGTCAGAGTTTGATGGTTCTATCATGTAAGATCCGTTACCTGTACACAGGTACATCGGAGCATGGTCCGTTTTCTGTGTAACTGGTGCCGTTAGCCACGACACCCACAGAATAGTTGAAACCTGTTGCGAGCTTTGGCAAGACGGGGCAATCCGAACACAGGATGTTTGTATACACCGTCCCGGTCGTTGTGTTTGTATACTGGATTCTGATGACGTCGTTTCCACCAGCATTAGGATCGCACTGCCATGTGCACAAGATGACAAAAGACTTCCATTATTTTCAGAGCAATCAATCGATTGTTTTATTGTAGCCAAGCGTTGGTACAGGACCAAGTCATGACAACAAAGGCCTAGTAGGCTAGGTCTATTAGTTTCTGTGGTTGCAAAAGGAAGTGCCCAGAAAGGACAGACGATCCCGTTAGGCCTAGGCCTACTTAGGAACACTCCATAATCCATATTAAATGAAATCTAACATCCGAACAATCTATGCAAAGAAATTTTTCTTAAAAAATTTCATCCAAGTAACCTGTACAGTTACCAATAACTTATTGGGCCCGCGGTGTTTTGGAAAGTAAAGCCACGGAGACCTAAGTGCCCAATGTTCTGCCCATGTGCGGCAAACACAGCAGAGATTTTCGAAAGCTTCTAAGGCTAAGCACGTCTCGTATTTATTTAAGGTTAGAAAAATCTCTGACTTCCATTTAAGGTCAAAGTTGCACAGTCTCGAGACTGTGGACCGCTCTCGAGACATCTCGAAATAGGTTTGCTGATGTCTCGGCCTCGGAACCTACAGTAAGTTGTCTCGGGCTTGGACAAGCGCTCAGTTTGTTTTTCTCTTTGGAAACTGTCTTGAAGCGAAAGTCTTGCTCTCTTGTAGAAGTGGTTTCTATAATACTATTTCTCGCATGCAGTAACTGAACTTATGGTAACTCGACCCGGACCACCTTGAACTATAGCTATGACCTCAACTGTACACAGGAACATTTTATAGTGAAAGATTGTCAAACTAACAGTAGGCTACTCATAATCTCCAAACTTATAAAGCGCTACTCAAAAGCCAGGGCGGGGCACCAGCTTATTCACTAGCGCTGCGTCAAGTCAAAAGGGTTGTAGCCTACGTAAGAGTATATAGCGACATTGTAGCGATTGTTAGAGCAGGCCTGTTTTGGAAGCTAGATAGCTGAGCCTGGGTAGAACCTCAAAATAAAAATGGCAAATCTGAAATTTTAGACATATCACCAGAGTCATGATTATAGTCTATTCGAAATTTCACTGTGTAGTGAAAAAAGCGGCGAAGCTGTTGTGACTTAAATCCAATTGTACCAAAATTTTGAATCCATTTATTCAGTGATTTTAACTATTTAATAATTAAAATCACTAAATAAATTGATTCACTTGTGATTTCGTGGCCTAGATAAAAAAAAAGTAAGGACAAGAGTAACAGAACTCACAGAGCACTGCTTCACCGTATTGGATGCTCCCGACGAGCCAAACCACGAGATAACTTTCTGTGCGTAGCGAACCATCCATGACGAGTTCATTCTGATGCCTGCCATGACTGCCTGACATCTCACAGCGTCTGACGCCTCAACGCTAGTTTCTTCTGACTTCAGCGTAAGAAAGAAGACGGCGAATAATTGGAAGTAGTGATAGACCTTTGCCATGTCGTCTGTCAATTGTAGTGTACCGGTAGATGGTCTTCAGCTGATGACTGATCGCTGCTGCCAATGATGCTTTATATGCAGACACTCGACAAAGATATATGGCATTCGATCGAGGAACACCTGTTGCAGTCATTGCCTCGTACATCATTCTCAGCAGTTCTCAATACATCAAATGGACGCCGTAATAAATTACGCAACAGAACAGATCCTGTCCACTGTGACGTTTTGACGTGGTTCCTGTGAAAGAACTCAGATTTAAGTTTTTCATAATTGTGCAGGCTACCATTGATTTTCAATTCTGTGATTTATACCTTCGAAAGTTAATTGTCATGGCGATGTTTCATGTGAACATAGTCTACAACGTGGACCCGATATGAAGTGAATATGAAAGTTTTAAGATCGGTCGCGCAAGATTAAAAGTACCGCAGTGTAGAGCTATAATAGGCCTACTAGCTGACTAGCTATTCACTAGGTTATTGGGTAACCTACGCGTGACATTGCAAGTGGTTTAGGCCTAACTGAGTAATTAAGCTGAGCAGTATTACTTACTACCACAAATTGTCATAATTAATAACTGACATGAATATACATGTGGGGCGCGGTGGTCTAGTGGTGGCGTCGTTGCCTTGGAGCCGGAAGGTCCGAGGTTCGAATCCACCCCCCCCCGCGTAAGGACCTTGGGCAAGTCCTTCACTCACAATTGCTCAGCGCTTCGGCGTGAAACTCCGATGCAGTGTCCGCTCTGCATCGGGAGCGCCTCTGAGTAGAGAGCTTGAAGGGGCGCTATAACAAGTGCACATACAAACAAACACGTAGGCCTATAGGCCTAGCCTAAATTGCGTTATCCTCTTATAGGCCTACAATGATTCCAAAATTAATAGCATCTGGCTTCGGTTATTGAGACTTTTATATCAATTCTAACAGACATGGTTGCTCACTTGCTAAATAAAATAAATTTGGTTTAAAAAATCATTGAAAATAAATTCGCTGGATTGGAACACGAGTTAAGCAGTGCGTGCTCTGTAGAAATAAATCAACCAACACAAAGACAGCTTTCGTGTTGTCATGTAAGCTTATAGATCTACAATATCTAAAAATTTCCTGCCTTTATTTTAATGTTACACATGCTTCCGAATCAAGAGACATAGAACTGACTTTTCCAATTGTAAGCTTATTTTTATTGCCATTTTTTCAATTGAAGCGAACGCCATAAGATAATTTGGACATAGCGATGATGACACCATAAAAGCCGTTACGTTGGGACGGAGGATTGCATTAACTGTCTGACATAAAAATGTTCTAACAAGCGAGCAATCAAAATCGATTCTTCTGGGAAAGATATTACAAAGTCGATGTCTAAACCTCTCTCTACATGATTGTAGCTGTTGTAAAGCCAGATGTTCACAGTGAACAAAATTACGACAAGTCAATGCTCTCAATGTTTGAACTGAAATCAATAAATTGCCCCAAACACTTCTCAAACGCGAAGAAACGCTATAATTACCAGAACACTAAATATTAGGGTGTGTCAATTTGAGGGGTCAAATCAAAAAAATTTGAAATTCAAAAACGGCTAGTGATAAAGTGTGCAGTTTTGCATGCTGAATCCAAATATAGCTTCAGAAACAGTTTTTATGGAGAGCTAGCTACTTCAATTTACAGTTGAAATGAGCTATAAATTGCATACATTTGATTTGAACAAACAATGAAGCTGGGGGAAAACTTTGGCCACACAATGTCATATCAAATGCCATTTGTCATCAAGTCAACGAAATTGTGCAAAATCAACCAAAGACATCATGTCCTGCTTGCTTCTGTTTCGGCCCATGGGCTCTCTGCTGACCATTTGACCTTTGATGCAGTGGGTCATCCTCTCGCGACTGTACACGTGACTAGCAGCCTCGGTTGTCTTTTGTACGCACCTTTCCACAGACTGTGTGTGCAACGGCCAGTTGGGAACTACCATTGGGTTGCCTACAAGTGCCTTGATCTCTGCTGTTGTTAAGATGCAGGTGAGAAGGGGTTCAGAGCCTCCAGGGCTCCAGTCAATCAGGTGCGAGATTGTAGTCGCTTCAGGATTGATGTTTGGCGTTCTCCTGGGTCTCACTCGGTTATCTCCAAGCTATGTTGTCTCAACTATATGATCTTCATTATCTTTTCCACTGCATCTCTTCTTTCCTCTTCATTGTCACTGCACAACATTGCTTGCAGCACACACTCACTAAAACTGTACCAAGCAGACCTCTTCCCTGTAGGCATGACAATCGTTTTCACCTCTTCACTCTTGTCTTAATCAGTTGTAGCTGGAAAACAAGATGCCTGCGTCCCTGTGTCCAGTTGCTATTTATCTTTATGTTGAACCAGTTAACAATGTATACTCCAACACAGAACTCCACAGTCCACAATCATCCTCAAGTTGTTCAGATTCTTTCCTTGTAGATTGTGCTTAGATATCCAAATTCTCATGAACCTCAAAGCTGTTGCGAGCCACCTGCTGTGGGAGACAGGTCCTATCTCCAACAGACCCAGATCCTTTGACAAATTTTCTGTCCTAATTGCGGTAGCAATCCTGTAGCCATAACTCTGATCTGTGCTTAAGTCTTTCACTACTTCATCGCTAAGCTGAGTGAGACCAGGACCAACAGAGACTTTTGTGAAAGCAGGATTGATGTCCAGGTCAGTAGCAGAATCCAGCATTTTTCCTAAGGCTCCTGACCACTTGTTGTTGCTTAGTGTCTTGTCATCTAGACTCTTCTAGAGCAGTAAATAGTCTTTCTAGCTTCTCCTCGACATAATGCATTACTCCTCCTTCCCAACCAGTATTTACATGACAAGAATCACCTCCAATAGCTTGAAGAGTTTTGTCTGCTCCTCTTTCTTTCAACCACTCAACCAGATTGTCGGGAATTATTTCAGCATGTGATATCTGTTTAGTTGCTTTTGCAGGGACAAAATGCCATAGATATCTGCTTCCTGATTCCATGCAAACTGTAATGTGTTCTTCTTTCACCAGACCTGGATACATTTTGCCATTCTCTTCTGCTTTCAACATGATCTTGGTTTCATCTCGAGGCCCATCAAAGAAAATACAACTTATGCCCTTCTGCTGAATTTCGTCTTCAAACTTTGCTTATCACTCTCCACTATCCTTTTTTTCAATTGCTTTCTAGTCTCTGTGAGGTCAACTCGTCCTATCTGATGAGGTCCAATGCTTCCAACCGTTTCTCTTTGACCTCTGATGAAAGCTAACTCAATCACGGGAATCTTTTTTTCTCTGCTGCAGTCACAAAATATGTGCACTCCACCAACACAGGGAGAACTGCAACCCACATCAGTGCAACTCTTTATGTCACACTTACAGGTTAGAATGTCCACGAGTCTGTCAAACCTTTCCATAAACCTATCTTTCTCCTCCAACTTCGCTCTGCCGGAAGACACATTGTCTCCTTGCTCCCACGTGGATTTCAACTTTGCTTTGATTCTTGTATGACCGTTTATTTCTGACCCAGTGAATTTAGGATTTGCTTTGCACCACTGAGCAAGAACTCCAGTCATTAAGTCAGTGACAAGTTGGTCATTGCTGTAATTTCGTCTGTCTTGGTCACTCATCTCTCTCAGGTACAACCCATATCTAATGACATCCATGACAGTTGGTAATTCAGCTGTAGGAAGCTGTCTGCCTGAACCTACTAAGTGATGTAAGTGAGTCCAAACTAGCAATCTTGTTTTTATATTGTACATTTTGACTATCTAATTTAAGGAACACACAAACAGTGACTGTGAACAATCTAACATGCAATTAGTTGCAATACTATTATTATGTTGCACACATTGTACAACAGATTGATAATTAATTGATGAGTACAAATCACTAAATAAACTATGTTAAACATCAAACAATATACATAAAATTCTAACAGGCAAAAATTTAAATTCTGGAGCATTTTAAAATATTTCTGCAAACTCCATATTAAAGCAGGTTATTTTCGTATTTTCACGATAATTCAACTGCAAATTGAAGTAGCTAAATCTCATTGCAGACAAATTTTATACTTATATTTTGACTTTTCACATGAAAATGCACTATTTTATCCCTAGCCGTTTTTAAAATTTTGACCTTTTAAAAATTGACACACCCTACTAAATATTATAGTTAGCCTATACATGTACATGACTTATATTATTATGCTGATATAATGGCTATAATATTTTATGGGCGCGGCGAGGCAACCAGTGGCGTCTACCAATGGGGGGGTTGGGAGAACGTTCTCCCACGGTTTCTGAAAGTGGGGGGTTTGACGTTTTTGAACGTAAACTGGGGGGGTTGGCGATTTCTAATGTGATATTTCGGACCAAAGAATCCAAGGTTCACTTGAAGTAACTGCCAACTCAAAGGAACATGATCAGTGGTGAAACACATAGACTGGGGTGGACCTCTTAACGCTTCAGATAACACCTACTGAGGAAGTCAAGTGGAGGCCGAGCCATAGCAGGTGATGAAGACGACATAATCAAGATGGTCAAGGGTCATTAAACAGCACAGACACGTCTTGCTGTGCTTAGCCTATGTCCCACAGTCTTCGGGCAGAGTCGGGTTCTTCCCCTTGTGAAGCTAATGACATTGATTACACTGCAGCTGCTTCGCGTTAGATGCCCGGCCAGCAAATCTCTGTTGGCCCAGTGACTAAGATCAGCCACATTTAGGATGTAAACACGTGCCTTTCAATGTTAGAGAATGATGCAGTCGAAAGTGTTAAGGGTAACTGGTTTCTGACGGTGATAATCCTTTTGCTATAGACTTAGGGATTTCACTGTTTTTCGCAGTGAGATGCAATAATAATATTAAACATAAACATCAACCGAATTCTTGACATCCAGCCAGAGATATAGAAAATCCGTGGGATGAGTTCGGACTATTAATTTCGTGCTATTAGGCACAATATTTGCAGGTAGGCCTACTATGGCCAGCAACATGAAATTTCTCGGCGGTGAGTTATAACAATTAACCCCCCCCCAACGTTCCCTCTAAGGTGCGCGCGTGCGCGCAGTTGCTCTGATCGTCCGGCGCAAAACAATTTTCATCAGCCCAGATAATAATTATTTAATTCATTCACTCTTCGAATTGTACTTGATATCTAACTTCTGGAACATGTCTTAATGTCTTAATGCAACAAAGATCGAAAAACCCAGTTCTAAGCAGGTAGTAATGGTTGAATTCTTGGTATCCGATCTCCAATAAAATAATATGCAGCTATAATGCAGTACTGCAGAGCATAACTAATAGGGCTCATTAAGCCCTCCTGGCGATGCTCTGCATTCCTCTTCCATTGCTTTACGACATAATTCTTAAGCTTTCGTTGAGCTTGTGTATAAATTCAGCCACTGACAGTTGACACCCCCGAGTTGCTCTCTGTTTGCATCTGTTTCACACTAAATTGTATATATATATATTAATATATAATGGTATAATATATATAAGTGTCACTGGGTGAACGTCCTTTGAGACTAGCCTTTGATGATACCAGCAATGGTGTGGGCTCAGCCATGCAGTCAAACTCCAGAATAGCATTCTCCTCTGTAGGTTTGCCTGGCCGTGTTAAGATGTGTAGAATTTATGACCCTCCTGATCTTTATCAGTAGCTCGAGGGATTAATTACCAACTCCGAATCTCATTCACCAGTCCCTCCTCTGTAGGTTTGGCGGGCCGCAGAATCTACACCCCTCGCTGTCCTCCTCACCATCATCATCGTCGTCATGCACCGTGAGCCATGTACGGTACTCGCAGGTGTCCGGCGTAAGCTTCGTCCTGTCTCTCTTGTTCTGAAAGGATCATTATATCTTATTGGTGGCGCAGTTTCCAAAACGGGCAGAAAGAAATGTCATTGTATAAGCCAGTTAATTAAACGGAAAACTCATGACGATGAAGACGGTAAAACGCAGAGGGAAAGAGTTGCCTCTAGGCTAGGCCTGTATTCAAAGCCTCGAAACAACGAAATCGACTTGAAGGCAATCACTTGGACATGTTGATGAGGATGAAATTTTATCTGACGAATGGAGGTGGACAAACAGTTGACCTGGGTAAGGTGTACAATTATTGGAAAAACAACAAAATCAAAAGAGAAAAATTATATGATTTTTCAAAACATGTGATATACGTTTATTTGATCTTGTTTGACAGAGGAGAGACTCCGAGTAGCCTATAATTATATCCGAGAGAGGACTTCTGAATTAAAATGGATTAGACCAGTCTACTTTGCACACTGCACAGCTTATTAGAACATTTTAAATTTTATATCTTGAAAACTCTTCTGTAAAAGCTTTCTTGCATTTTCTAAATAATGTTTCAATTTCTCATAATGGACTCGGACTTTGACTAGACTAGTCTGCTTTTCGAATTAGACTATTACAAACATCACATGACAAGTCATTGCATAATTAAAGACACTTATTTTCAAAAATTAAAACTGGTGGCTATAGCCTATTGTTTATGATTGGTCTACCCTTTTCTGGGCCTACCTAATAAGCTTAAATATTTGAAATCTGATTATTTGTAAATAAAGTTCTATCGGTAACCTATCATCGGTCCACGTGGGTTTTTTAAAATAATAAAATTGGTATTTTTATTATAAAATTTAAAAAACCTCATATAATACCATTATGAAAATAATATTTAATGAGCAACAGTTGAAAATAGAGTCCTGATAAAAAAATTGTGCTCCGGTAATTTTTTAGCTTGCTCAGTAGGCCTACTATCTGCTCAGCGCGCAGCAACCTTCTACTACACAAATTCTCGACTTATCTAAAACTAACTAAACCTGTTTATTTAGTTTCAGGTCGGCCTAGGCTCGAGCACTGCGCATTGACTTAGCCTAACTTAGTTCAAATTGAAATTTCTTTAATTTCTGTTCGATTCTTTTAGGAAATAGGCTGTCTGCGCTGAACGTTCATAGCAGATTTCAAGCTGTTAGCAATTGTTACACTATTGTTCTGCATGGTCAAGCAGTGGCGGAGTCTGGGGGGCTAGGGGGCTAAGCCCCTAAATGCGCTTAGGCCCCCAAAATTCCGAAAATGTCTACAAACACGGGTGCGCAGCTTACACTCACCTCACAAAGAGAAAAACCGGGGGAAATAAAGCCTAAAAACTCTAGCGATCGTCATGGCCAGCCTTCTCCATTGCTTTCTAAAACCATTGGATGACTAAAAAAGTTGTCACAATTTTCGTCCGAGTCAGCCCCATAGTTAAAATCCTGGCGCCGCCACTGAAGTCAAGAAAGTTAACCATAAGCCTAATAGCAGATAATTGGCTGTAGTTTATTAAAAATCGTGTCAAGCTAGCCTGCTTATTCTGTAAGCTTATGCACCAAATAGCGGTCGTCAACGAAAGGCGGCAAATGCATGCAATTCATGGTTAATGTTGCTGACAAAATTTGTCCAAGTACGCGAACGCCTACAGGCAACAGTATTTTCTGTGCCCTGTAACCCGTGGGTCACATACGTTCAAATCAACATCAATAGAGCTTAGGCATATGAGTATCAATCTTGGGCCAGTGGCGCACAGGACAGATTAAAGAAATTCCATGCGCCTAAAAGAGCAGTCTATCACTCTATCATAATGGTCCCTAAGCTCTCTTGAAGCTCTATGAATTTTTTATAAACAAATTAATCTGCTAGAAATGTGAGTAGCCTACGACCTACGATAATAATATTATAATACACACTGTTATACTAATTATAATAATTAGGCCCTATAATAAATAAACTATTATTATAATTTTACTCAGTTGTTAATTTGAAGTTTAAACTGATTGATTGTGTTTACGTGTCGGCAATAATAATAATTATTATTATGATTATTAGGCTATACATAAAAACTTAAAAGCATTATCATTAACTCTGTAACCCCGGGATGCATATTTCCAAAATGTACATGGCAGGTGCAACCGCAGGGTTTTCAGCCAATCACGCGTCATGATACATATTTTAACTGTCAGCGCTCCACAACCAATAAGAAATGTCGTTACTAATCGTAAAATAAGGATTCCTTTTCAATAATCTTCACTGTTTAATGTTGGATATTTTCAACTTCTAGCAAAACTCTTCCTCTCAATTTTTGGCCTATGAAGCTGAATAATAAATAAAAAAGGTTCGCAAATGATTTCGAAGTCTAGTCGCAATTCGCAAACCAGTAGGCCTAGCCTATAGGCGTGTAAATAATCTCAGCCGTTCCCATGCGTCGATTGCTTTAGCGCTTTAGTTATTCGCCTGGGACAACGTAATTATATTTTTCAGTCCTGCATGAATCTTTATAATCTATATCCAGCTTTCATTTAGGCAAAATAGGTTTCATCGCAAATTGATTTCATCAATCCGAATAATATTTAGCGACAATTCGTTTACTCAGTCAAACTTTCACACTATGCGACCGAATAGATTTAAAGCGTTAGGCCTAAAGCGACTGCATGGTTCATCTGCATCTTACCCACTTATTTTATCATTACAAAACATTGATTTTACTTTAGCGTACTAATTTTTTTTCATTGCTATTAGGCCTATCAGGCCCGTGTAAATAGAAGTTTGACGAGAAAAATTATCCCTTTCATAAATAGAAGTGGGATTGATTCAAGAATATTTGTTCATTATGAAACTCACTGAATCAATTAATTGCGAAAGCCACTGGCTTAACCTGGCACTCTGCCAAATACCGATAACATGAATCAAAATAACAGTAGCCTAGGCTATAGGCCTATTATTAAATAAGCGAAAGAGTTTATATTGGTTTATATCCACTTGGAAATGAATTTCTGTCTCAAAATCTAATTTTATATCTCCATAGGAATACTTTTTATGACAAATTATTGGAACTGGCAAAATCAATCGTAAAAATTTGAAAGTTATTTGCGATTAGTTACGACGATTCACATTGGCTGTGGGCTGTAAGCAGCTTAAAATATGTATTGTGACTTGTGATTGGCTGAAAAACCTATGGTTGCAGCTGCCATGTACATTTTGGAAATATGCCCCCGGGATGTAATTATTTCAGCCCAGTCCCGAGCCTCTAAAGTCGCTGGGCCTCTGGGTTGGCTATTTGCCCCTCCCGCCCCCAATTGTCTCTGAGGAAGCCAACGCCAGGGAACTACGCCAATCATCTCGTCTCCATGGTAACATAGAAGCCTATGAACCTGGTTAGAAAACTCATCATTATTATCTTCAGAATCGTTGTCATCATCATCATCGTCGTCGTCGTCGTCGTCGCAGTCGTCATAATCATCATCGGAATCATCTTCATCGTCGTCGTCATCATCATCATCATCTCTATCATCATCTTTATCATCATCATCTTTATCATCATCGTCATCTTTATCATCATCATCGTCGTCGTCGTCGTCGTTATCATTATCGTCATCATCGTCATCGTCGTCGTCGTCATCATCATAAGCATCATCATCACCACCACCTCCGCCGCCGCCACCGCCATCTGATTATTTTAATTTAATTAAACAGTGCAATCAATCAGTCGAAGGAAAGGTTGACATCGCCAGAATTGATGAGTTCTGAAAGCACCGTAATTTCCAGTAACGTGTGTGTGTGTGCGCGTGTGTGTGTGTGCGTGTGTGTGCGTGTGTGTGTGTGTGTGTGTTCCAATTGCCGTGGAGTAGAATTTATGGCGACTGCTTAATATAGTCTCTACTTTTTGTTTGGTGGTGAACAACTGGTTGGCCATAATCTGCACCGCGTTACTTGTATAATAATAATTGTTCAATCGAGTCCTCAAGCAAATCCCCAGCATCGTACGGCCTACCCTTCACAAAGTTTTTTTTATCTCAATAATTTAATTATTTATTCCTTCAAACATTCATAAATATTTATGGCGCTTTTCAGAGGACTACTCAGAGGCGCTCAAGACTTCAGAAGTTGGGAGTAGAATCTTAAAAAATTGCTCCAGGAAGAGTCAAGAGTCCCAGGAAGCAGGCGCATCTCCTGGGGAGCACATTCCATGGGAAAGGCTCTACATGTATATGGCAGGGTTGCAGTTCATGCGAGCAGAACCAGAAGCACCCACTTCTGGGAAAAGCGAAGTAGAGACCTTGGTTGCCCGTGGTGCAACAAAGCACTTTCAAGTAGTTGGGTCGAGACCAAGATGACATTATCAAACCGAAACAGGGATCCAATACTCAAACCATGGGCGGAGACTTAGGGGGACAGAGGAGGACAGGTCCCCCCAATGAATGTGTTGTGGGGACGGCCCATGCATTTATACCCCCTCCAATTGTTAAGACACACACTGGGGAAGAGATTTCGGGTGGATGACTAAAAAAGGTCAGCAACTTTTTGACGGGAAAAAGAAGTATTTTTCTGAGATTTCGGCCGGATGACTAAAAAAAGTCGTCAGAAATATTGGTCGACAAAATTGGAAATTTTCGTCGACGACTCAGCCATTTTCGATTTTCGTCAGTCCAAAACCTTGCGTCCTTCCTTCGGCGCTACTCATTCGTCCCTCCAAGTCTCCGCCCATGCTCAAACGCTGCAAAGTAGAGCCAGAGTGATGTCTCCATTGCTTGCTGGACGCTGGTGTTCAACGATCGATACTGCGTCATAGCAATTTTGATTAGTGTCGCCCTCCTCCTTTATTTAGGCTTAGGACTGGCACTTTTAGAGTGTGAACAGAGTGGCGGAGTTGAGTGATGTCTCCCGCGTACTGCAGCCTATGGTAGCCTATAGATACGATTTCCTTAATAACGCAGGTGTTTGTCTATAATTGTCTCATATTGGCCATAGACGATGGCAATAAAGAGCAGCAAAGAAAGAAATGTAATAAATTTCATTCCTCTAATTAAATCTTATCGTTTCCTGTTGGCCTTTAAACAGATGTCAAAATTCTTCTGAAAATCGGTTTTGGATGTTTCATTAATCCAGTTAGAATAGGTTATTATTCATACCAGAATTAATTGTGTCACTCTGCGTAGGCTATATATAACGGCTGTGTGCATGGTATGCACAAAATACGACTTCAGAAGAGATTTGACAAGCAAAATGGCCGTCTCCTATCTTCTGTGTCTCGTTGCCTTCACAGTGCTCGACCAAGGAAGGTTTGTAATGGCAGATGACTCTAGATGTCGAGACATAGAATCCGCTTTGAGAAGATATTCTTTCTGGAAGGCAAACGATAATCAGAAGATCGTTCAGTTTTACCGAGATTCGACTTGCTCCTTTTATCAAGTTCAACCTTGCAATGTAAGTACATGTAGGCCTACGTAGGCCTATAATGTGAGAAAAGTAAAGTAAAATCTTTTTAGCTGCACACATCTATAGCCTACTGTGCTACACAAGCTGTCAATCAATTGGTTTGGTTTGTTTTATTAAATATTTTTGACACAATTTTTCCCGTTAAATTAATTTAAACAAAATATTAATTATTAAAGGTTCTTTGTAAGGATCAATAATAGTCTAATTCTAAATTCGCCGCCGCGCACTTCTCTATTCAGTGACTTAGTGTCCCACTCACCCGGGCGGTGCTGAGGCAATGCAAAGCCGTTCCCTCTCTGTGGTTGGTGTCTACCAGGAACAGACTCCCATTGGCTATGATTATTATGATGCCTCCCAAACTATTCTGTTTCATGAACTGTATAAAACTGTTCTTGTTCTGAGCTAACTAGGCTAGCCGAAGTGAAGTTAAGTGTCATAACAACAAGAAAATTTCATCAATTAGCAAAATAATTGTGTAGGCCTTTGTATAATTATACGCCTAATAGTTGCATTAAAATTCAATTGAACACAGTGTAATTCTGCGAATGGTGGATTGGGTAACGTCAGCAGAATCGATTTGGCTGTGGCGAGCAACAGTCTACTTTCGAACAGAGTGTGTTCCTGCTGCGCTGGAGTAGAAGTCATCGACGTAGAATACAAATTTTCTGTAGACGATCCTTTGGGCGGAGGAACTACGACAGGCAGCTTTGCACCGTGCGCGGGAATAACCATCTACAGGTCTGGATAATAATAATAAAAATAATAATGATGATGATGATGATGATGATGATGACGACGACGACGATGATGATGATGATGATGGTGGTGGTTGTGGCGACGACGACGACGAAGACGACAACGATGATGATGATGATGATGATGATGATGATAATAATAATAATAATAATAATAATAATAATAATAATAATAATAATAATAATAATAATAATAATAATAATAATAATAATAATAATAATAATAGCGCCTACATTTCGCGGTGCCTTTCCAACGCAGGATCTCTACGACGATTCTATTGGTGCCGTTCAAGATGTTTTATGTCATGTCATGTCATGTCAGTCACCGACGTCGCTGCGCGACGGTTGGTCGCATGCATGGACTACAGCTCTCCACTGCCTCCTATCGCGTGCAGCGGCGAGAAGATTGGATCCGGAAAGACGGGACCAAGCAAGAATGTTGTCAATCCAGCTAATACGCGGTCTACCCTTGCGTCGACAACCTTCCACGTGACCCAGCATAATGGCTTTTTCCACGCAATCCTGGGGAAGCCTGATGATATGACCGAAATAGGAGAGTTTGCGAGCCTTGATGGAACCCAAGAGCTCTGGTGAAGTTCCGGCAAGCCGATAAACCTGCTCTGTGGTAAGTTTGAGCGTCCAAGAAATGCGCAAAAGCTTACGGGTACATTTGTTCTCGAAACTCTGTATCTGCTTTTCCTCCGCCTTTTTAAGCACCCATGATTCGCAACCATAGGTTGCAACTGACCAGACCAAGGATTTCATCAAACGAAGCTTGGTTTGAGTACTAATGGACTTGTTTTTCCAGACCTTCGTAAGCTTCACCATGACCGCCATACCCATGGCCAGCCTGGACTTAATATCGACTGAGCACTTTGCATCGCTTGAGATTTTGCTGCCTAGATATGTGAAGTTAGATGTTTTATGCTGTTCTTAATTAATATTTAAGTCCCTGATGGATCCTGAATACCTCGGGGCAAAAAATAATACAAATAACGAAAAATAATAATTCAGCAACGTATGTCTGCACGGCAGGCTTGGTCTTTAGAACTGGTGATATTCTAAAGATCAAGAGATGTCGTGGGGCAAATAACCTAATTTTTCCTGCAGATTTGAACACAACGCATTGTGGGGCGCAGTGGTGCAGTGGTTATGTCCGTTGCTTTGCAGCCTCAAGTCACCTCGTTGTAATTCGTGATAATTGCTCGTGCGCTTCGGCGTTAGACTTAGATTCAGTGTCCGTGCCGTAGTCGGGATCACTTCTGAGTAGGATCTTTAAGGGTCACTATAACAAGTGTACATACAATGTCATACATAGGCCTACATACATTGTCTAGGGATCGCCCTGTAGAATAGGTCTAATACGATTTCTATTGCCCGGCATAAAACAACCTTTTAGACCTAAGCAGTAAGTTTCAAGTGTGAACCCAACTCCTCCGTGTATATGTAGGCCTACTTGTAGGTGTAGCTGTCCAGTAGCGGCGACCACCAAAGCAACGGTGACTCTCCGAATAACGACGCCGCCTCTCATACCGATATTCAACTACTACTATTAACGATGCTGGTATGCATTCTAAATTCAATGTCTCAACAGTTACTGCATAAATCACATGGGCCGAGACTTGGGCGGAAACTTGGGGGTGGGGACGAAAGAGTGGCGCCGACGAAAGGACGCGAGATTTTGGGCTGACGAGTCACTGAGTCGCCGACGAAATTTTCCACTTTTGACAACTAAAATTTCTGACGACTGTTTTTTAGTCATCCGGCCGAAATTTCCTGAAAAAATACCCGTTTTCCCGTCAAAAAAGTTGATGACTTTTTTTAGTCATAACACTCAACAATTGGAGGATGGGGAAAATACATGGTCCGTCCCCCAACACATGGTCCGTCCCCCAACAATTGAGGGGACCGTCCCTCTGTCCTCCTTAAGTTTCCGCCCATGATAAATCATATCTCGCCGCATGGACGAAAAAGCAGATCGATCGAGTTTTAGGTTGGCAATGAAGATAGGCCATAATAATATTATTATCATGTATGAAGAGAGTTTGGAAAACATTATTCCAAGCAATATTAGCCTATATTGAAAACTGTTATGCAGTCACAAAGTCCATGCAATGTGCCCTTTAACAGTGTTATTTCTAATAACTGGAACTGGAAGTGAAATAGCAAAATAACTAGAAAATATTTGACAGCTAACTGTAACGAAAACTGAAACCCAAAAGTGTTGAGCAATTGTAACTGTAGTAGAAACTGAAAACCATAACTGTAGCCTATAACTGAATAATCACTAAGGGTTGACTTTAAAATGACACATGAGTGTTTCTACTTACTTTATTTTTTAGTTATTAATTAATTTAATTCTTATCTATTCTGCACACGTAGCCTAGCATGGCATTTGAAGCTTTTTCATGCGTGCAGTTCACCACTAAATGTGTTTATCATTAAAATGTATAAGAAATATCGGAAAGTTAATATGATCTCTGTTTTAGACGTGCGCGGGGAGCAGCGGAAAAAGTTTCTCGCCCACAGTCCAGCACCTTCTGGACGAAACACAAGTTCTGCTTAAAATGATTTTTTCAATAAATATGTATCATAATTAGACCAAGGGCAAATTAAGAACAATAACATCGCGGCATCGATTTGTCGTTGTATTGAGAATCAGTGTAAGCCTAGGCCTATAGGCATATTGATGGAAATGTTAAAACAATAAACTTTGAGCATTTTACGCACTTTTGGTCATTTCCCATGTATACGAATCTTACTGTTCACTTTCTGAACCGCAAATACGACGCTACCATTGTTAATCCCAATCCGTTGTTAGTGAAACAAATACAATGAAGACAGGAACACATTCGTATGCTGCAGAAATTCTCTTTGCTTCAAGTGTTACATGCGGGAACAGAACGCTACCACGTACATTACCCCGTGTCATAACACACCCTTGTCATTACCTCACCGTCATTACCCCAGTAGGATATCCCCCTTGGCTTTTACCCCCCGGCATTTAACATAAGCTTACGTGTTAGGCTGTACATATTTCTGCCCACATAGGGTCTATAATACATACATACATAAATACTTACATCAGTGCTTAAAGTGTGGAAAATAAGTGCCTGGACGCCTTATACCTTTCCAAAAGAAGTGCCTGGACGCCCCTACCTTTCCAGGCTGTGCTGGCCAATAAGTGGCAGGACGGCGTTCAGATTTTAAAATAAATGCATGGACGCCGTCCATGACCGTCCAACCACACTTTAAGCCCTGACTTACATAAATTTTTATATACGTGTATATATACAATTATAGATGCATGCACACATACATGTACATACAAACACGCATACATAATATGCGTGCATTCATGTGAGTGCTTGCATGTATGTGTGTATGGTAGGCCTACAAACTAACATGTATATTAAGAAGAAGTAATGGTTAGGTTGTAATATCCTACGGAGGGTGATGACGAGGAAATGGCAGGGGGTGATGGCAGGGGGTTATGTCCGAGGGGTAATGTCCTAGACCCGTTACATTCATGTTAGATATTTTGAAGTGTCAATCAAAAGTTCTCCTAAGTAAACATTGAGAGTTCGACCGTTGTGCAGAGAACCTCACGAGAGGAATTTCGGTTTCTCATTCATACGAGAGGTCTTCCTTCTCTGTCGAAACAAAAACACAACAGCAATTTTACGATTGAACAAAAGAATAGGCCTAGACATTTTGATAATCATAATATGCTATGACATATGTTTCTATTCATTAGCTGTAAGCTAAAATAGTAGATCACAGTCTATATCCTTTGAAATAACCTAATTCGGAATAGGCTAGGTACAACAATTTGTTAATTCCGTCTAATCATTCGAGGTGATTAATCAATTGATCCATTAAATCAATGACTCATGCGCTCATTCATTGATACCACCAAACACCACATAGGCTTATCTTTCGTTCATTTCATCTATAACTTCATTGCACATTTCCAAATGCAAGGCTGATCGACTATCAAAATTTAATGTATGTCCTCCTAGCGCCTCTAACATAACTCTTCGAAGAAACCTTCCCTCGTAGGTCTTCTGGAAGCAATAAGAAAAGATCACCGACTCTTCCACAAATACATCCTCCATATCTTCTCATCACTTTTGGCTAATAATCAAAAACATGCATAGGATATAATCTCTTCTCAAAGTCTCATTTTAAACCTACAACTTTGTAAAATAGGTTTAATATTATACCTTTAATGATAGTACGGATTGACAATAGGTTTAATATTGCACCTTTAATGATAGTATGGATTGATATATATCGTCGCCAGAGTTGGTCCAGTGACGGTTCTGGCTGTCGTAACTCCTGGACACATGCATCTGAAACGAAAACTTAGCCATAAACTTAAACAACCCAAACCTTTATTAGAAGAGCTGATAGAACCCAGTGGGCGCATAGCAAAATTCGAACAATAGGCCATGAATTTAGATTATTCTCGTTGTTGCATATCATATCTTGCATTAGATCAGTTTAAACAGCGGCGCCGCCGTACGAGAAGTCAAATGCGCAAGGGACACGTTTCTAACTAGTTCAATTGCCATTGGCTATCAATGCCTATCATATCATTTCGTTATCCCTATATGACACATATCGCCTATCAAATACAGTATTCCAGTAACCATTAGGCTATAGCTTCATGCCAATAACCATTATTCTATGGTACTTTCACGTGCTGTGATACATGTAAAACCAGGTCATGTAGGAGGAATAATTTCACATAATTAAAAATATAGTGTTTGCGTGACATAGGGGCCTACGGTACTAGGCCGACAAACCAGTCCACTCAGGACAGCTTATGCCATTTTCTTCTTGGTCCACAGCAATTTAGGAGTAAAATATTATAATGGACCAACTGAACTGTCTGCGAGGAGGGAGCAACTTGCCGAACCAAGACTCAGACAAGTCTACGAGAAAGATGCTGATTAAGGTAGCTAAATTAAATAGGCTACGTGCTTATCATCATAGCCCGATCCAGACTTAGGCAGACTGGCTACATAGACCTATAGGGCATAGACCTCTAGTTGTAGAATGATAGATCAAATTTCATCCTAATTGCGAAGAACTTTAACATATCACGTTTGACATTTGATTGGTCCAAAAACTTTACCTGTAGACAGGTATATCGGAACATGGTCCATTGTCTGTAGAGCTTGTGCCGTTAGCGAAAATACCCACAGAATAGTTGAAACCTGAAGCGACCACTTGCACACCAGGACAACCCGAGCACATGGTGTCGGTATATACCACCCCAGTCGTTGCGTTTGTATACTGGAGTCTAGTGACGTTTCCCACTCCACCAATTCCAGGATTGCACTGTAATAAAACGCACCAAGAAAATCTTTCAGAAATCTATGACAACGCTTTGGGAAAGATTAGATCTAGAAATCGCAAATAGAGTAGGCCTAGTGATTTTCAAACATTTTAAACGGTTTCATACAGTATGTTTAAGGTAATAAAAATTGTCCATCTTCAAACAGGGCTGAAGGCCTAACTGGTGTAATTTGAGGTGAGTACACGCTACGGTCGAAACGAAATTGACTTTTAACTCATCGGATTTTCTTATGAATTTTTTTTGTCGCCAGCTGATTTCTGATGATATTTGGCCTCGTAGTGCGTTTACTAGCCTAGTTACATGTAGCTACATCGGTAAGCGAAAGCGGCAACGTCTGTTGGTTACAACGGACTGCGGTTCAAGCCCCGGGCTGGGAGTTGACATTTAGATATTTAGATATCTCGGGCTAGCACGCATGGGACGCGGTGGCGCAAGCTGCTGTGGAGCGACCTTGGGCAAGACAGTTGCTTAGTATGCTTACCCATCATTGTCTGTGGGAAGGCAACGGGAAACCACCTCATTCATCTCATCCCCAGGTGGCGCAAGCCATAGTACCAGCCTTCGGGCAGAGAACCATCATCATGATCCGTGCGCTTACCACGGCATGAGAGTCGCTAATTGTCATCATCTTAGCAGTTTTATTTCTTATTTTGGATTATTGTTTCAGTCATCAAAATTGCGAGCACAGCTTTCTCTTCGAATGGAAAATTTTCAAATCAGTATGTAAAAAATGCAAATTTCGCTTTAGGCTTATCGAAATTTTACCCTAGGCAATATTTGTAGTCAATCGATGAATGAAGTTTTGCGATGAAGATCATGATATAAGATTTTCTGAAAATCTTGAACAGACGTTATAGGGGCTGTCATACAAATTGCTGAATAAATTAATTTAACTGTGCTTTTTGAGGCTAATAATTAATTATCATATTGCATGGATTAAAGTACTAAAATGACTCACATAGCATGGTTTCACTGGAGATGGCGGACCGAGCCACGAGATAACCTTCTGGGGATAGCGAACTGTCCACGAAGAGTTCATCCTTATGGCTTGCTTAACTGCTTGACATCTCAGATTGTCCTGTGCTTCAACATATCGTTTGGAGTCCAACGTCAGACAGATACAGGCGAATAGGAGATAACAGGAGACCGTTGCCATGTCGTCTGTCTGTTGTCGTTTCGACGGTCTTCAGCGGATGCCTGTTCGTCGCTGCCAATAAAGGCTTATATATAGACTCTCTGCAAGAAAAGCTCTCAATCAGAGAACACCTGGTGCCTTCATTGCCGCATTAACACACAGCGTATACTTCTTTTAAGCACCCAATGTACAGTCTTAAAAAACTGTCACATATGATTTATTTTTGCGAGGTACGTAGACTGAAAGAGCCCAGTCTCACTAAGAAGGTTAATTAATTATCATGCGGAATTATACTTTTATGACGACCGTCGATTGTATGGCTCCTGTCAGTCTTTTATGACATCGACCATACTTTATAAAATGATTGATAACTTTTCTGTGAGGGAAGTGGTCCTCAAGCCTTCAAATGAGTCTCAATGGAAGAAAGGCACATTTTCGATCTGTATCAGATGGTCTTTTGTTGGAGCCGTTTATGAAACTCCCTTTTTCATTCCACGATAGTCGATAGGCTAACCCTTCAACCGCAACCTATAAAAAGTCGTGTAGGTCTGTACAAATCGGTCACCAAGTAGGCCTATAGGTAGTGGAGTTCATAGAAAAACTTCAAGTCACAAGCGAATGAACTCTTTCAGTACTAACAAATTAACACTGTTGTTGGCATAAGTTTACTTCTTTAACCCTTCTAATACAGTAACCTAACAAAATCTAATCCGTATTCTGCTGTCTGTTCATTGAGCATAGTCTAGCCTCGATAGCACATAAATGTCCATAAATTTATAGATTCAGTCTCTGAGAACTCTGGAGTGAAATTTTAATTAGTCGCCTTAATCGTCTTTGCCCTGACATCGGCCTGAGTCACAGAAAGTTTCTCCACCTGACAGTGTGAATGTTAAAACATCCGCAACACCGCCCTTTTTCTTTCTTCACTTACCTTCGGAAGACGCGATGCTACGTCTGCGTGACTCGCGAAATTCAGTCGTGTTTGGCCTTACTAGGTCAAGCTGGGCGCATTGAATATTATGTGCAGGTCCGGATTAAAAAATGTGAGGGCCCTGTTCGGAATTTTTTTGACAGCATCTCCGACCTAAAAATCTGATGACCTTTTTAGTTGTTTTGGTCGAATTTTGTCATAATAGGCCTATTCCAATTTTTTACAAAAGTCCGCATGTATGGGGCCCTCTAAAGTGTGGGGCCCCTGCTCGGCCGAACACGTTGAAAATGCCTTAATCCGACCCTGATTATGTGTAGCCTAATCGTAATCGTAATTCAAATCGTAGCCTAATATGTTTACGGTACCTGGCGGTAGCCTACCAGTAGCCTATTTAAATTAAATGTGTGTAGCCACTGCTGCCGTTATTGCTGGAAATGTTGCAGTAGGTCAGAGATAGAAACCAGCGGCTGATGATCCGTGACGGGAATAAAGTGAAGCCAACTTTCGAATGATCCAAGTTCGCAAAAAATAAACAATTCCTCAAGATTTTAGGTCGTTAAGTTTGCAAGAAATTCACGGTTTCAAATTCGCGAGATTCACCGTTTGCAAGAATGACAGAATTCAAGAGTGGATGACTTAGACTAAAGTATTTCAAGATTAGACTAGGCCTGCAACTCGGCAAGATTTCAGATTTTGAAGATTTAAAGTTTGCAAGAATCAGGATTTGACGTTTTCAAAAATAATACGTTTATTAACTTTCAAATTGTCATAATTTCGGGATTCCAGATTTTCAGATTTGTAAGGTTTCGAGTTTTAAAGAATTGTAGTTTGCAAGATTTAGAGTGCTCGAGTTGCCTACAGAAAAATGAAGATTTTCGTAGTGGAGAGACATGAGGTGATATTAATTTTACTTGGAGAACTTAAGCTTTTCTATAATAATAGGCCACGACGAGAGATTTTTAAGAGTTTGACCAGTTCATTTATGAATCACTAGGCCCCCCCCAAGACCGGCCCACACCTCAACGCGGTGGGGGTGACAACAGCCAAGTAGGGAATTGCCTGTTGGGGCTATGCCATCAGTGGTGAAGGCTAACTCAGCCGAAGAACCACCTAAGGCGTTTCGCGAGGTGGACAGACCCAACAGGAACCCTGAAAAGCTGGCTAACGTGGGCGGCAATCAACTCCCCAAAAAGGGTTTGTCAGATGTGTGGCGATACGCTGACAGCAAAAATGGAAACACGCTTGAAGCCTAATGCCATTTAAAGAGGGTGGTGTTTGGAAGAATGGAGGGAGCCAACAGAAGAGGTAGACCGCACAAGGAATGGCTGGACAACATAACCGACTGGTGCAGAACGCCAATACAAGACCTGACACATGCGGCAATGGAACGACAAAAATGGCGAGGAATAATGAGGATGGCAGCGGGCACCTACGGGCACTGGTCCCTCGGTTCTTGATGATGATGATGATGATGATGATGATGATGATGATGATGATGATGATGATGATGATGATGATGATGATGACGATGATGATGATGAGGCCTAATTATTTGCAAGAAAAGGCCGTTGGGAGTTAGAACTGTTGTTAGACTGTTGGCTCGGTGTTGGGGTGCAAGGACTCATGAGAGGAACGTGATCACCAAAATATCGGTTGCTTAAGCTGAATGTCTGATTGAATATTTGAATGGTTGAATGGTTGCATAATTGAATGGTTGAATGATTGATTGAATGATTGAATGAATTGCGCATAGAACTGTCTTTTCCACTGGGTTATGATGCTTAACTTGCCATGTTATTTGAAACGAGCTTCTTCTGGTTCTCTGCCCCTAGGCAGGTTCGGCTGTCCAATGTCGCCACTCTTCCCTCCTCTGGGCACGAGCATCGATTGACATTTTGGTCATTTCCATGCATTGGATTGCACATGTAAGTGCGTTTTAACGACATATTAACATTGGATAGGAATAGATAGTAAACTTTTGAGCAGGCAAATTACTTAGCAACTGAGCAAGCAGCATGTGATCTGTTTTAACTGATTAATCTTTATAATCGATGTAAAAATGTGCTGTTAAGTCACGTGGCACAGAGGTTCATTGCGAACGTGATTACGGGAAAAAGTGTTTCTCAAAATTAATATTGCACTCAAACCAGCAGACAGTATCAGACAAATTTAAAATTCACTGACTCGCAATTTTGTCAGCAATTCAAATGTCATGCATAACTAACTATGTAGGTTCTTTCAGACATGCATCTGTGCAATGTGTGCATAGCTACATGTAGGGCTAATTGTTCATCTAAAATCTGATCAATTCGATCATTCGGCTGCCAAGAGGCGACCGCAGGAATACTCCCACCCTGACTGTAAAGTCACTGCGGAAACATTTCTACATAATGAACACGATGAAATTCCCCAGCATGGGCGTCCGCAGAAATTTTTCTAGGGGGGCGCAAATTTTTAAATTATTGTCACATGGTCTAATATTTTAATGGGTGACAGTTTGAATTTCCATAATATTATTACCACGAGAGAATACTATAGCCTACCTATACGTTATGCGCCCAAAGAAAGATATAATTTTATAGGTTCAGCTTGTGGAACGAATCGATAATCACATTGAAAATCGCGTTGTAACAACCATAACCAAATATTCTAAATTTATGTGCAACTATGTGAAAAATCCAGGGGGGTGCACTTGCGCCCCCTTGCGCCCCGCTGCGGACGCCCATGTTCCCCAGCTGAAAACAACAGTCAATCATGGACGAAACAAGGGAGTATGTATATACGCACATGCTATTTACATGTAGGCTAATTATTAGCCTTGACTGCATGGTGCCACAGCTGCGGGTCCTGATGGACTGACAGCATGGCTGCTCAAGAAAGCCGCACACACATGTACATGTAGGCCTACTTGAACAGCGTGTCGCCGAGTTATGTTTGTTTCTTTTTATGTGCACTTGTTATAGCGCCCCTTCAAGCTCTTCCTGCCTGACATGCATTGCGTTGAACCAACTCTTCCCACCATTGATGCCTCAACCTTATTCCATGAGGCCAAGATTGCACGATCGAATATTATCCCTAAGGCGAACAACCTAACAAGGAAATCGTTTCACGAGGGCGCTTTATGTTATTTGAATGTCATGCCATGTAAACCAAAGTGCAGTATAAATAGTTGGTCCTTAGCCTATAAGAACACATTTAAATTGGATTTAGGATTTTGTGTGCTATTATGAAACATTTGAATTTTGATTGGCTCTACAGATGATGTAGGCCTACGTACGTAGGCTACGTTTATTGTACCTTGTCTGTACACCAAAATGCGGAAAGCAATAAATTGGTGCATTAAAGAATAATTACTGCATGCTGCCTGCTCTGTAGGTAGCTAATATTTATGTCTTCTGTAATTTGCGTTCTTCTGAATTGTTTCAACTGATAACTGTACAGTGTGCACTGTAACCGGTTGCGGTATGTCATCCAGATTGTTTCAAACTTTCAATAAATAAGCCTATTATTATTATAGTGGGCACTTATCATTGATTTTCAATCAATATCATTAAATTTTGTAGATTAAAATAGGTTATTGTGGCATCACGTTTTCTTTCGATGGCAACTTCTCTGCGTTGACCGGTTTCAGCAGTTTCGGATGCTAGGCCTATTTTATTTTTAATTTAACGCGGGTTATTATTGCTTAACCTCTGAAGAGGTCAATCCGCCGCTGTTATTCTCATGTCCAACATATTGTTGCGCTTCTGAGTAGATACTCTTGAAGAGGTGCTATATAAATGTCTGAAATTAATGTATGAATAATGTTATGAAATCAAAATAAAGAACAACACATCCGCATGCTGCAAATTTTTTCAAATGTCACGTTAGCTTTATACAAGTAAATATCTTGTCAATTTTAGTTCAAAAATCATTCCAAGTAATCGTTTGAATTTCGATCGTTGTGTAGAGAACCTGATGTGAGGATCTTCGGTTTCGCAATCATCTTTTTCTGTCCAAACCAAACACAATAGTTATTTCACGATTGCACAAAAGAAAAGGAATTTACAATACGAGAACACTACGAGAAATGTTTCCATTAATTGGCTCGAAGTTAATAATATAGTCGTCCTTGGTCCATCACCTCTTTAATCAACATTGCCCTATAATTAGGATAGGTAACGCTAGTTTCCGTGATTCCTAATAACGTGTAAATGGCGGAGGTAGCCTACATAGCGATGTCATTGATAAATTAATCAATCAATCCATGTCAAACCAAGACCCAGACTTTGAACCTCAAGACAAAGACCAACGACCAAGACCTTTGGTCTTGAGACCAACCAGGCATTTTTTCTCAAGACCAAGACTACTCGATCCTCATAACTGTCGAGATCTCCATTCAATGAGCGATCTATCGATACCTACCTTGATACCGGATCGATCTACCCCTCGATGCGTTCCGGCAATTTCGGTTTCCATACTAATATCGCCGCTCACTCATTCCTATCTTCATCATGAACCTCTGTTATTATGTCGTCCCTCAAGCTTTGACCGTAAAATCGAAGTCTCTTCCCTTCTCAGTCACAACGAAGTCTGAGAGTGACTTTGTCCAGCCAATTTGACCTTATATAATATACTTGACCCTAAATTGACTCTCAAGTAATTTTCTGTAACTATTTGACTTGAGGAAGGTGAGGTGAGTTGCACCCAGCCGAATGGACCCGACTCGACTTGGGATGACGAACAAATTAATAGATTCAGTCGACGTATAGATGTGGACTCCGATGTCTAACCCAGACTCATCTGGCCCATCTTCCTCTTTACACCCTCTCTCGACCTGAAGAAGTAGCCTACCATTCTATCAACTCCTCTGCCTTCACTCTTTCTACTCTGGAAAAATGACTTTATTCCGAATGACACGTCTTGACAATCCCTCTAATTATTTTGATACAGCTCTCGTCGTCGATTAGTCGGCGTTCTGCGATGCTTAATAAGTGCTTTTGCTTATGTTGAGGAAATCGACAATAGGTTATTTATTGTACGCCTACCTATTATAGGCCTAGAAGTTTAAAATGACAAAAGCAAATTAAAAGCGGAATAAAACGAAAAACCGAATCGAAAAGCAATTGAACTTTGTTGCATCTTGTATCACAGTTTAAATTAAAAACCTTGCTCACACAATTTCATTTCAATCAGCAACCAAATAATAGAACTTCGATCAGTAGTAAATAGGCCTACTAAGTAACACGGTCGAATAGTGACCTGAATAAGAGAAATTTTTGGAAGTACTAAGTAGGGCCTACGGAGACAGCGCAAAACGTATTAAGGAAAGTTAATTAAAGAAAAAATAAAGAAGGAAAACGAGATTAAATAAATTAAGACAACGGGATTTCTTATGAGAAGAATAAAAACGATTTTCTACAACTATTATTTTACCTTCAACGATAGTATGGATTCACATATACCGTCGGCTCTATACTTGGTACAGTGGCGGGCTTGGCTGTCGCGGGTCCTGGACAGCTGCACCTATAGCACATACTTAATCATATAATAATTAGCCTATACCAACACAAACCATTACGAAAAAAATAACACCCTAGCGGACTCATGGCACATCTCGAGCAATAGGCCATCAAATTTAATTTTTATTATTGTCTCATTGTTGCATTTCATAATTATGCAGACCTGATAAGTTTTTGCTTAGAAGACGAGTTTAATTAGGCTAAACAGCGTCGCTATATGAATTCAAGTGCGCAATTTAAATGTTTTTGGTCAGTTACAATGCCATTGCCTACTAGTCTAGGCTTATAATATGTCAGTTCTTGTATAGGCTATGTCACATAATTATGGCCTATTAAATACAGTGTGCCAGTAACCATTAAAGTTTTAGCTTTAAGCGTCGTGAGGCACGCTAATAAAACTGTAAAACCAGCTTAATATGTCGGAATAGGCTACTTTCACAAGCATACTGTGCTGTGTTTTGGTAACATAGACCTACTAGGCCGACTAACCAGTGAACTCTGGGCAGTACAATTTTTGTCATTTGCTTCCTGATCAAGAGCCAAATATAGGGAGTCGATACTGAACTTTTGCCAGGATGAACTAAAAAAAGCTAACTAAAACAATTATAAGTCCAACTGAAATGACAGTAATCACTGTTATTATAGTAGCCTATTCTTCCGACACGAGCAGGATTTTTACTTTAATTATTTTGTTTACATTTGATGTAAATCCATTACCTGTAGACAGATATATCAGGACATGGTCCATTATCTGTGTAGCTTCTGCCATTGTCTATAACACCCACAGAATAGTTGAAATCGGTAACTGACACTTGCAGACCAGGACAACCCAAACACAGGTTGTTGGAGTATGTCGCTCCAGTCGTTGCGTTTGTATACTGAATCCTAGAGACGTTTCCCAGTACGGAAACTGTTGGATTGCACTGCCACAACACAGCAACACAAGCCACCAATCATTATCCAATCAAAATAGGTTTACAAATAGGTCTTGAGACGCCGCAACAAAACGGCGCAGGACAAAACGGCGCCGACATAACGGCGCCGAAAAAACGGCACCCACAGAACGGCGCAATTCAAAGCACCCCGACAAAACAGCGCTTGACATAACGGCGCTGTACAAAGACTACGATACCCGTTTAGTAATTGTTTGCTTATATAGGCTTTCAAAGATTGCCGCCCATCAGCGTTGCCACTCCTTGGGATTTTTCACAAGATCTTGGATTTTTTGCTTGGGTTTTTTCTATCTCCGAACTTGAAAATGGGGTTTTTCGGGAAGAACTTGGGTTTTTTGCTTGGGTTTTTTCTTTCGACTAAGAAAATCGGGAAATTCTGGACATTTTGGAGAGATTTTGGCCGGATGACTAAAAAAGGTCCTCAGAATTTTCGGACGAGACGAGAAATTGAAAGATTTTTTGGTACAAATGACTAAGAAAGAGGTCATAAAAAATTTTCGGACAGGAAACTGTATACATTTTCAAAAATTAGAGCAACTTGGGTTTTCTTGGGTTTTTCGACCCTCCAACTTGGGTTTTTTCACTTTTTAGAGTGGCAACGCTGCCGCCCATCGTTACAAGCTCAATTCGAACATAGACTAGATCAATAAGATGATCAGTTGATTATATTTAGTAGTTTATTATATTTTTAGACTTCTACTACCATACCGGGTAGACTAACTTTTGTTTTTGAACTTCAGGAGTTTATTCTATTTCCTAGTTTATTATATTTTTTTACTACTTGTAATACTATAAAAAAAACTGCTGTTAACTATATTACTTGATGAAGATGATCCGTTGATTCTAGTTTTGATGGAGTATTGTATATATCTGAGTGTTTCTACCAATTAAACAAAGTACTAAAAAAAAATTCCCTTTGTAACGGCGCCGTTATGTCGGCGCCGTTTTGCTACCGCGCCGTTTTGTGGTAACGCCGTTTTGTCGGCGCCGTTATGTCGGCGCCGTTTTGTCCTGCGCCGTTTTGTCAGCGCACCAGGTCTTGATGATGGTTCCCTGCCCAAAGGCAGGTTCATTGGCTTTTACGCCCTGCATGGTGATGAGATGAGTGAGGTGGTTTCCGGTTGCCTTCCCCACAGACAATGATGGGTAAGCAACTTGCCCACGGTCGCTCCTCAGCAGCTTGCGCCCCTGCGTCCCACACGTGCTAGCCCGAGATATATAAATCTCCGCATGTCAACTCCCAGCCCGGGGCTTGAACCGTAGTCCGTTGCAACCAACAAATAGGTCTTAGGGATAAGTAAATCTAGATAGGCTAGCAAATAGAGGAGGCCTAGTATAAAAGATTAAATTCACCCACCTAGAAAACACATGAAATTCACCCACCTAAAAAACACATGAAATTCAACCACCTAAAAAGTAAAAACTTAAGGAGATGGGCACGACTGACAGACATCTGATTGTTACATTTCAAAATACACCGTTCAGTCAGCCAGAACCAGTCGTCTTTGTGACTGGTTCTTTATTTCGATAAAAATTGTGAAAGGTCGTAAAATTTCGTTTTCAGTCACAGTTCTTGTCAAAACAAAGATGATCTGTTCTGGAATTATGGCAAGTTGACTTTGGTGCTAATATTTTTTTATCTCTCAATTTCTATAGCGCTTCTTCAATCTCACTACTCAGAGATGCTGCCGACTACACCGCGGACGCTGCATCATTAGTTAAGTCATTAATTAAGAAATGTTTTTCTTGTTGATTTAGCTGCAACTGTTCGATTGCTTATTAGGCTAATAATGCTTGTGTCTCTCTCCCTAATGATATCTACATTCCTGCAATTGAATGTGCTATCATGTGATTTAAAAACAATATTTTTACACGAATAATGGGTGGCCCTATTAGCGGGAGTGTCCTTCTTTTCTGGGTCTCCCCTTCTTAACCAAATTATATTAAAGTATTGTTCACTGCCATAATTGTATCATTTTTGTTTGTTGTTTTGGTTCAGGAAATTTTTTAAAAATAAATAAATAAAAATAAATAAATAATGGTTCTCTGCCCGTAGGCAGGCTCTATGGCTTTCGCCACATGGGGATGAGATGAGTGAGGTTGTTACCCGTTGCCTTCCCCACAGATGGGTAAGCAACTTGCCCAAGTTCGCTCCGCAGCAGCTTGCGCCCCTGCGTTTCACACATGCTAGCCCGAGATATCTAAATCCCTGAATGTCAACTCCCAGCCCGGGGCTTGAACCGCAGTCCGTTTTAACCAACAGACTATGCCGCTCTCGCTTACCGGTGTAGCTAACTAGACTATTTAGCACTTTGATCACATATTCACCGTCTATGTAGATTGTAGATCAATAAAGTTGTGCGTTCGACGCTTTTAACGTAGAATTTGTAAATTAAAGTAATGCAATGACTCACAAAGCATGCAGCGGTTGTTCTCGGTGGGCCCCACCACGAGATAACCTTCGGGGCATAGCGAACTGTCCATGAAGAGCTCATTTTTATGGCTTTCATGACTGCTCCACATCTCAAACTGTCTGACGCCTGTACACATCTTTCAGAGTTCGGCGTAAGATATAGACAGACGAACAGGAAATAGTAATAGACTCTTGCCATGATCATCAGTACTGTTGTCTCTAGAACGCTATTTTACTGATTACTGTTCGCTGTCACCAATGTAGACGTAAATATAGACTCTCGACAAGAATGGCACTCAATCGAAAACACCTGTTGCTGACATTTTAGACAAGCTATACTTCAGAAACACACAACCTCCCATACCCAACTGCCAATCATTCACTTGTGTTACACGTGGCAATTGATTGTGCCCAGTCTCGCTAAGAAGGTTTCTGTAATTATTGTCCAGGGGATTATTTTTATGACAGCTTCACTTAGAAGTGACTGTCAGTCGTTATCCAAATCGAAAAGACTCTGGCGGATGACATCAATGCTTGAGTGAGTGGTTTTTCAAAAAGTTCAAAAGAGCTTCAATGGATGAAAAGCACATTTAATTTTCGATCCACATCAGATGGTCTTTTATTTGCAGTGTCTTCTTCATTGTACAATTATAGGCTAAGCTCAGCTCTTTATCCGATGTGGCCTATAAGACGTTTTTGTGCTGCTGCTGCTGTACAAATAGGCCATCGTGCATTATGATAGGACTAAACAAGTGGCTATTGGAGTTTTATAGACGAAATTTAAACCGCAAAAAGAGGATCATATGTATTGTAGGCCTACTGACAGGCCCCACTGTTGAGTCCAAACATCATTAAAGTCTGATGCATAGGCGTATGAGTCGGGAGTCCAGAGTGGGCAAATGCTCCCCCACCCCCCCAAGAAATTCTGGCAAGTCTGGTTTTCGGGCAAGCGCTCTCTCGAGGACTACTTAAAAGGTCGTCAACTTTTTTGCCCTGAAAAAAGTTTTCCCACCTCGAGATTTCAACCCACGAAGTCATTTATTCCGGAGATATTTTTCGGGCAGATGTCAAATCCTTGCCCCCCCCACTGCTGAAATCTCCCGTGCGCCTATGGTCTAATGTAAATCTATAATCGAATCGCGAACATTATAATTTTTATTGCATTGCATGCTTCGTCAAATCGTTTATGCCAGCATCTTTCAGCTGCGGGTCACTCCGATTAATTATTATGTATGATTGTATAATGTATATACCACGTTCTACATGTATACAGTTTCCACAATCCACATGTTCCAGTTTGAAATCTGCCTCAGGTCACAATAAGATTGACATAATTATTATACCATAGGCCTACACAATTGATTATAGATTTATAGATTGGTCTCTAGGACGACTTTCTTATTCGACACGGACAACGTCCCTTCCCCGACCGTGCCTTGACGCGCTGAAAGTATCTCCACGCGTTTCAATGTGAAAATATCCGCTCCATGCGGCTTTATCGTTTCTCCTTTCAAATCATCGAAAGACGTGGTAGAACACCTGCATTGCCATGTCTGCGTGTTAGTGACTTTAAATGTTCTGAAGTGGTCTAAATCAATCAATCAATCAATCAATCAATTCACTTTTTTGCAAGCAGAAAACAAGATGACAGCAAAAGTAGAAAATAATATTTATACATGTATTGGCTACAAAGGAGAGCCCTAAAGGGATGGACATCCCGCTGGGGAGGGTCACCCAAGTAGAAAATTTCCAAGAAAAATTAACCAAGATAGCCGAAACGAAAGACATTAAATCAAATTATTTGATGACAGATTGCAGAAAAGTTTAAACTGACAAGAGCATGTAGAGAAACAAACTTAACTATGTAGGCCTACTTAGATCTAAGTAGAACCTTAACTACATGTGGTCATGTGCACTTCAAGTAGCTTTAGTACATGAAAGTAGAAAACCATGCTCTAAGTGTTCCAAAAGCAAAGCAAACAAAATTACCTAGTACGAAAAACCTACATGAAAGTTAATCACTATGTTTTGTGGCTTTTAGAATGCACGCTGAAAATAAAATGCAGCATTCTTGCATAGACTAAATTATGCCTTCTTCTTCTTAAACCCTTTTGAGGCGGTTTCTTATCTTTGAAAATCACTACAGGTAGCCTACTCTGTTTGCTATATATTGCACTCACTTTCCAAAGCGAACGTTAATTTCAGAAAAGCTTTCACATTGACAAATTTATATTGACATAATTATTATGTCACCAGGATCACTATGATCACATGTTCTCCTATAGGCTACGTAGATCAATAAAACTATGTGCTGAAAATCGTCATGCATGTTATCACAAATTATTAAAGCTAATTGCGGTTGGTCCTGTAAATTACTGGATTAATAAAGTCAATAAATTGTGTTTTTGAGGACTTAATATGTTGTAGAACAACTCACAAAGCTTTGGTTTCAGTGCATTGGATCCATCGGCCGCGCAAAGCCTCGCGATAGGAAATGCTTCTAGGTATATAGTGTGGTCTGTGCGGACCGTCCATGTGGAGTTCCCTTTTTGTGCTTTCCGTGTCTTACGCCTAAACAGTTCGTAACGAGTTCGACTTAAGATAGAATAGGAAGCACATGACATTGTAGTAATAGACTGTTGCCGTATTGTCAGTAATCGCTTGGACGGTCAATAGCCTATCTGCTACTAATACATGTATGGTGTCTTTTATATCGACACTCGACAAGAGTAGAGTCAATCGAAGAACACCTGTTGCCATCATTGCAACAGTAATACAACGTATACTTCTTAATTCTTAAACACCAAATCCTGATAGAATATTCCCAACTGCCAATCATTTATTTTTTAGGCGCTATGTGAAAGATGACAGTCTCACTTAGAAAGGCAATTAATTATCCTGAGATAGATATTTACGTTTAAAGACGACTGTCACTAACACTGTCAGTCATATTAGGCCTATATCAAATATTGATAGGACTTTGTGGAATGATTGATAACCTTTTCTTTGAAGTCACTGTTCTTCAAAAGGTAAAAACTAACTTCAGTGTTTGAGAAGCACATTATTTTTCGATCAACATCATGAATAAATAAAATCAATCGCATTTCATTGGCTTCATTTTTCTATTCTGATGCAGCTCTTCATCCATAGGAAATGGAGGGCGGTGGCGCAAAGCGGCATAGGATATAATAATATTATATCCTATAGGATATTCCCCCATAGGATATAGCCTAGTACTTTGTAGGCTGATAATTAATGGCGCATTTGTATTGCATGCCGTCTGTTCTGTTTTGAGACTAAGCTTAGTTAAGATTTGTGATTTGTGGTTTTTGTTCTTGTGAATTGTTTCAATTGCATAATTGTACGCTGTAACCGTTTGCGGTCTGTCAACCGGATTGGTCAATAAAGAAAATTGTTACTAGCATAGGCTAATTATTTGGAATTTTGTGTGGGACTTACGGTCATCATATCCTGACCATATCTATGTAGGGCTTGTAGGCCCTACGGATATTCGAGATCGTAGAAAAAAATTCAAACCGCAAAAATAAGATCACATGCACGTTGTCTAATCGGATCATGATTATCTAATTTTGCACATCACAATAAATCGTAATTAGATTGCATGCTCCATTAAAACCGTTTCTCTCAACGTCATTGTTTTGCAGGCCTTCTCAATTATTAGGCCTACGATGGCCCGTTTTATTCCAGCTTGTCATAATTATGTCTGCAAGCTACAATCAGTTTTATCATGAATATTCATGAATATTCAAGAATTTTGAATAATTTCAGCGTATTCAGACGTTGCAAGGGAAAGAAACCTCGTATTGATTTCAGAAGACAGCCGGACCAACTTTAGACCTGCAAAGCTACAAGATAAACTTAACTTTTTATTAGTGGCCTATTCAAAATCAAAACTCGGAAACCAAACGACAAAGGGCTTCCTTAATAATGCAGGTGTATGTCTCATAATAAGCAATAAGCTTAGACGACGACAACATAAATCTTCAAACAGTGAAATAAATCTCTCATTTCTTTAATTAAATTCTTTCATTTCCTGTGGCTGCGAATTCTTAAAATAAATCGAGTTTTAATGTCTCACATACATGTAGAATAGACCCTGCAGATCAAATGTTGCCACTGTGGACTTGTGAACTACTTATAAAGCAGCGTACTAAATGCAGAAAGACTCCTTCAGTCGTTAGCTTACCTGAATATATAGCAAAATGGCCGTCTTCTATCTACTGTGCTCCATTGTCTTCCTGTTGCACGGCCAGGGAAGAAAGTTTGTGATGGCAGATGACTCTAGATGCCAGGCCATTGCTTCAGCCGTGAGAAGTCATTCCTTATGGAAAGCAGACGACAGTAAGAAAACTCTCCAGTTTTACCGCGCTCCACCTTGCCAAGTAGGCCTACACGGAAACGTAAGTATAGATGACGATTACTGCGATTACATTACCGACAGAAAAATTGAACTGCGCATGTCTGTAATGTTAGGCTCAGGCTACAAATTGCTCTGGTTGTAATCTCTAATTGGTGCTACATAACTATGATCCTTGTTATGAATGAATTAGGCCTACATATATTAGGCTATGTAGAGTAGAACTTTTTTTTCTACCGGCTTATGACTTTTAATTTGGAGCGAACATCGATTAGTATCCTACTTTGGACTTGACGATAACTTTTGGGTGCAAAATTATTCAACAGATGATGAGCGAGTGAAAATCGCATTAAGCATTTCTAGGCTAGGCTACATTCTGCCGGAGAAAATTTGTTTAATCATCTAAACTCTAAGAAATTTTTAATCATCTGAACTCTAAGAAATTTTTTAATAATCTAAACTCTAAGAAATTTTTAATCATCTAAACTCTAAGAAATTTCTAATAGAGTCTAATCTTCTAATCGATGTCCAAACCCTGCACCAAGAACTAACGATTCAGTGTGAACATGATTAAGTCAACATTGCTCAATGCTGTCAGACATTGAATTCAAACCAGCCTGAAACCCATTAAGAACCAACCAACCCGTTATATCACCAGAGCTCTTAATGTAATACATAGCGTGAAATTATAATCACGAATTCAGCTGCTTTGTAAGGCGCCTTGTAAGTTGTAACGGCATGACTGTGTTACTGCGCCATATAAATTTTCATAATTAGTATTATAATCATGAATTCGTATAGGCCTAATTCTGTGTAGGCCTATACAATAGTATACATGTCTATAGATCTAAAAGTTCATCTAAACTTCATTATTTAACAGTGTGATCCTGCGTACTCTGAATTTGGAAGCGTCTCCACCATCTCTCTATATAATGCGACAAATCTGAACTACACTATCAACAACGTCTGCTCCCGTTGCCCTGGATACGAGTTCTACGACACGGAATACAGATTTTCCACCGACGATCCTTCAGGTGGCGGAACCACGTCGGGCAGTTTTGGACCATGCACCAATATTGGTGTCCACAGGTTTGTCGAGTTCTATAGGCGGTAAACAAGAGCAACATCTTAAGGCTCATAAGCTATTCGATTATTATTTATTGTCACTTAAGTCTAAAAGATAGCTGACACACCGCAACTGATTAACAGCAATCAAATTCAACAGAATAATAATAATATAGAATTGACAAAAATAAATTTTATATCGAATTCATAAAAATGGAACATTTTTAGTGCTGACTGTTAGGGCTATAGTTCTACAAACTGATAAAATTGTTGTTCGCTATGCTCCAAAATCCGGGACAACATGATGGGACCAATCGGGAAAACTGGATGTGAATTAAGACCGATTTCGTGACTGTTCAGGCGACACATGAACAGTTGGCAGCCTTAGAAAGCCTATAGGACCTTACAGGTCTAATATTATTGTCAAATTATTATCACGGTATTAAAGTACTTACATGTTCATACGTCAAAATAGAAACATATGCTAATTTAGCATCCTAAAAAAGATATTTTATATAGTTCGGCTCTGTGTCTATATTCTGAACAGGTGTCACTGCAATTATCCAATCCCGCCAATGACTGGAGATGAAACTATATACATGTAGGCTGGTTGGTAAGTTTTTAACTACGATTTGGATACTAATACTATTGCTATGGACCCATCAATCAATCATAATTTTTATAGCGCTCTTCAAGGTACCTACTCAGAGGCGCTCCGGGGCCGAGATCAAGCATGTGCAGAGGTCCCGCATGGACCCCTTGTTCGTCTTAGAAAGACCGATAACTTTGGGTTTTTTTAATCAAGGTCACCTAAACCAATCAATGACATTTGCTATTACCTAAAACACGTTACACAACTCAAGCAGAGAATGAACACGAATGCTGCACGAATGAGACGAATAAATTAAAGTGCTATAAAAACTGATTTGATTCTCATCCGTAAGGTCTTAGGTCGTTTTACGGTGCGGTCCACAGCACCCTCGAAGCAACGTCTTCTTTCAACTTATTCTAAGACAATCTTTGCAAAATTTGATTCATAAATTCCTACTTCTGGCCAATATTAGCAAAAAATTCATAGGGAGTCTTTTTTGTGGCCCACTCTTTAGAGTTTAGACCTATCCAACTTGAGAAATCATAGTACAATAACAAAGAGATTTTGATTTGCGACTTACTGCACAGAGTAGGTCCTATAGACGTGAGTTTTTACATCTACATGTAGGCATTTGCCTACATCTACATTACATCTACAATTGCATCTAGGTCCTAGATGTGAGTTTGCACACCTAAGCCCTCCCCAGAAACAAATTGTAATCAACGGTTCATGGGCATACTATGACTTCTAATGCTCCTGACGTGCATCAGTTAGAATTAGACCTAATGATCAACACGAATTGGGAAAATAATGTCTATTTGGTTTACAATGTGGGTCTGATTATATAGTTTAAATTATCTGTGTTCTTATAGATGCGAAGCAGAGGAAACGCATCCTATCCACGGACTAGAACTCGGCTTGACCTCCCGGATTTTGATCTGGCACCGGAACAAAAAAGGCAGCTCTGGCTATTGCGGACTTGATTTTATATAGCGCCTGTGACTAAGCTGGTCTCCCTGACGTGGCTTTGTGGGCGCAGAAAAATTCTCGAAGATTTACATTACGTTACAAAAACCGCCTTGACCGCTTTGGATTGAAACCATGGTCTGCTTGAAACGAATTTTCAATTATAATATTTATTTATTTTCATCCTATTCATCCCAGCCAGATCATTGCAACTGCCTAAGCATTTAATATGGAGGTTAAATTATATTTTATGGATTTTAGAATGCAAGATTATAATAAAATTTAGCATCATTGTGCGCAAAAAACTTGATTGCTTGACGTCTGCATGCGTTGTGTTTTTCAGATGCTAACAATAATTTATAATATGTAGGCTAGTTCATTAAAATAAATAATTAAGCTTGCCACTTTGGAATCCTATACATAGCATATGAAACCATAGTCCATCGCCCATAACTCACATAATATGTGAGTTATGCCTACATAGGTTGCAGACATCGGGTGCTACAGTGGTAATTAATCGGTGATGATGATGGTGGTCGGTCATGTGGTGGAACCTGAATAGAATCGGGATGGGATAACTTCAAGAGTTTTGGTTTTTAGTCGTTCATGGAAAGTTGCAGAGAAGATTGCAAGCGGAGGAGTAGCTAAATTAGTAAGAAAGATAAGAGGATGAGTAAAGAGGCATAGGTATTTGGGGAGTCATTTCCAATACAAGGAATTGGAGCAGCATGGACTGAGAAGTGGTTGCAGAGAGGGTGAGACTGGAGAACGAGAGAGAGAGAAAGATATGATGATTGAAGAGCGAGTGAGGGCGGGATTAAGGTATGTTCAATATGTTCGGCCGAACAGGGCCTCCCACTCTATGAGTCCCACACATACAATAGGAATATTTTTCCATCGTTCTTAATAATTATTATTGTAATAGCAAAAATGAGTTTAAACCTCTGAACAAATTATTCGAAAACTACAGATTTTAACATAATATTATGATACAACTTTTGTACATGACTGTGTGGGGCTTTTATTGATCTTGAAATCAGTCAGAAATGCTAGTAAGAGTGATAATGTTTTGTTTATTTAAACACCTACTACCTCATCAGATCGCAACTCAAGTAGGCCTAGCCTTCATGCCGTGCAAGGCACTATGAAAATTTAATGACGTCATCATAATTACATGTATAATAATTATTATTGTGTACGCTGGGGCCTCAGAATACACTTAGTCCATGCACCCTGTTTTTTAAGAATTCACACGACCAATCACATAAATTTAAATAGCTCCCATTATAGAATTCTACTCAGAGGCGCTCCCAACCCAGGCCTTGTCAAAAGGAAATGCATTAAGAAAGACAAAGGAAAGAGCCCGCAGATTCACGGGGAAGCAAGAGGAGACCCACAGGGAGGCTATTCCAGATAGCTGGAACGACTATCACGAATGCTCATCACTGCATGGTGACAGTAGGCCTGCGCGAAAATAGACTAGGAAATCTTCACAGGTAGCTGAGTGCAATGAAAGGCGGCCCATGCAGAGAGACAGTAGTCGGGGTGAAAGGCTCACATTGGAGGGATGGAGCTTGAGTCAGGGTCTACCACTTTTGAAAGCGCGGAAATATAGAAATATGTGTTAGTATGTAGTAAGTGGCAGGGAAAATCAGGACAATGCCCTGGCTAAACAACTTGTCCCTGCCATGGTCGTTGTCCTGTCGCAAGATTGACGGACATTTCCTCTGCCAAGAATTTATTTTGGGCATAAAATCGCTTCCGCACAGTTTACTTGTAGACCTACATGTATAGGCCTACCAGTGCACTGGCTATGCCCTGGTTAGAAAAAAATGTCTGACCGTAATAATAATAATAACTACTCTTCAGTCGTAAAAAAATTAGCTTACTTTAACACTAAACTCGAATACTAAAAGACAATATTGGTGATGTTGTAAAAGTAAAAGTTATGGATTAATAATATACGAATGTTGATTCGTGGTATGGGGCGCGGTGGTAATTATTCAGACGTTGCAAGGGGTAGAAACCTCTTATTGATTTCAGAAGACAGCCGGATATTAGACCTGCTAAGCTACAAGATAAACATTTAAAATCAAAACTCGGCACTAAAGGACACGACAAAGGACGTCCTTAGTAATAATACAGGTGTTCGTCTCATATATCATTTAAGCAAAAGACGACATGCATACAGTGAAATCAATCACTCGTTTTCTAATTAAATTTTTCAATTTCCTGTGGCTATGAAAGATAACAGAATGCTCAGAGGAAATATGTTTTCAATGGTTCTTTCATCCATTTAGACCACATGTATGGCATCACTGTGGATGTTTTGAACAATATATAAAAGCCTATGCGACAATATGGTATTCGCAAAATACAACTTCAGAAAGATTTTATTGGCACAATGTCAGTCTTCTGTCTTCTGTGCTTCATTGTCTTCCTGGTGCAGGACCAGGGAAGAGGGTTCGTGACGGCAGATGACTCTAGATGTCAAGCTATAGATTCAGCTCTGACAAGATATTCGTTCTGGAAAGCAAACGATAGTCAGAAGATTCTCCAGTTTCACCGGGTTGCGTCTTGCTACGTAAGTATAGCATGATAGTTCGGATCACATTACAAACACAGTTTAGACATTAAACTGCACAAATCTACATCGTTTCATTGCAAACTACCAATATTACTCTACATGTAGATTGCTTGATTAAAAAATACAGAATACACTGGACCTATTATATGCGTGTATTGGTCTAATACAGTGGTTCCCAACCTTTTTTGACGCTAGGGCCACTTTTTATAATTTGGAGGACACGCGGGCCACTTTTTCTTAGTTGAAGAACATTAGGGGGCCACAAGGCTAAAATTTAATTAACAAAAAGTATATCAAAATGTTATTACTAATTCAAAAAGAATGTTTGATGTTGTTTATAGATTTCAAAATAAAATAATGTGTAATAGAAAATAATTATGTGTTCTATCCTGTCCAAATTGTCAATTTTTTCATACATTTTTGTTAATTTTTTTAGAGATGAGGGCCATTTAGGAGGACTGGCGGGCCATTTTTTGAAGCCTCGCGGGCCACTTTTGACCCGCGGGCCACGGGTTGGGAACCACTGGTCTAATAGCTAATCTATAGGGTGTCTCGATAGGTTGTGAACGATTTTGAATGCAGAAAAATATATGTTATACACAATATAATGTGGAAAGGTCTATACTGGCGGATAGGTTATTCAAATGAAAATGTTAATATAAAAAAATTAGATCACTATCTCACTTATTCAAATTTTAGCGCCAATATCCATGACGTCATAAAATTCGTGCCAAATAAACGTCCAGTTAAGCCGCAAACAATATTGTACGACCATCATTGTTAATCCACACATAATTACTTAATACAAGTTATCATTTAGTATTTAATAATGTTTCCTTTACTCTTTATTGCAGCCTCAAGTCGATTAGGCATCGAGCCAATTCGATTTTTCAGAGTTATCAGAGGTAGGCCTATCGATGTCCATGCCTTACAAAGCCGACGTTTTAAGGTGTTCAGTGTCTGGGATTCGGGATCGGCATAAACAGTTGGATTAACAAAGCTTCATATAATTCCAAATAGAACTTCAGTCTCTTTGACTTATATTATTAGTTAGATACAGGAGAAAGAGGTGAAACTCGCATTCTAGCGACGTGCAGTCTGCTCTCAGCCAACAGCCACAAAAATGTTTCATAATAACGGCGAAGGATTATTTCAACAAGACGGTGCACGTGCACACACATCAAAGGCCTCAGTCGAATGGTTGAACAAGAATATCAATGGATAGCCTACATCTCATCTAGGGACTGGTCGCTACTTTGCCGGATTTGTCACCAATGGAAAATGTTTGAAGTATTATGGCGGCAACTGTTTATGCCGATCCCGAACCTCAAACGACCTTAAAACGTCGGCTTTGTAAGGAATGAGCCTCTGATAACTCTGAAAAATCTATTTGGCTCGATGACTAATCGACTTGAGGTTGTAATAAAGAGTAAAGGAAACATTATTAAATACTAAATTATAATTTGTGTTAATTAACTATGTGTGGATTAACAATGATGGTCGTACAATATTGTTTGCGGCTTAACTGGACGTTTATTTGGCACGAATATGATGACGTCACGGATATTGGCGCTAAAATTTGAATAAGTGAGCTAGTGATCTAATTTTTTATAAGCTTATTAACATTTTCATTTGAATAACCTATCCGCTAGTATAAAACTTTCCACATTATATTGTGTATAACATATCTTTGTCTGCAATCAAAATCGTTCACGACCTATCGAGACACCCTATAAAATTCAACTTGAACAGTGTAATCCTCAATACGGAGGATTGGGTGGCGTCACCAGAATCACTACAGCTACGGCAAACAACAGCACTATTTCGAACAGCGTGTGTACTGGATGCCCAGGATATGAAGTCATCGACTCAGAATACAGATTTTCCACAGACGACCCTTTAGGTGGCGGAACTACGTCGAGCAGTTTTGCACCGTGCACTGGAATTACTGTCTACAGGTTTGGAGAACAATGCAAATTAGTAATTCAGTGTCATATGCTTGTAGTAGCCTAGATTCTGCATGGGTCTTTTGGAACTGGTAGGCCTACTATCTTAGAGATAATATAGAGCTACCGTGTGTTGAATAGCATAGCTGGCATAGGCGTAGAGGACATTCCAGCAGTGGGGGGTGGGTCAAAATGAGATTTTTGCCCGAATTTTTTTATCATCCGGCCGAAATCTTAAGAAAAATTGCCGCTACGTTTGCCCGAAAATTCTGACGACCTTTTTTAGTCATCAGGACGAACTATTCTGAAATTTCACATGACTTTTGCCAGAAAATTCTGACGACCTCTTTTTTAGTCATCCGGTGCTATTGCCCGAATTTTAAAAACAAATTGTTTTATTTTTCCGGGTCTGCTTGCCCGAAAAATCAGACTTGCCCGAAATTTGGGGGCATATATTTTGCCCTCTGGACCCACGTCTCATAAGCCTATGTTAGTTGGCCTAATTACCAATGCAGAATTGAACATAATACATTTTGTATAGACCTAGAGACCAAACAGCGGAATACAGCAGCTTGTTTTTGACTCGAATATCTTTGATAACAAGCATCGGTAGAAAAAATGTCGTAAACATTACGAATAACCTTAATCCAACGACCTAATGTAGCCTAACCTAAAATTCATCTGGGCTCTATGCATGTTTTAATAAGCATGATAAACATTAAGAATTCGTCAATCCATAGGCCTAGTTTCTGTACTAGAGTCTGGAATGATGGATGTAGTCTAATCATAGCTTCCGAGAACTAGATCCGACAATCACATGATTATAACCGTAAAGCAATGGTGTGCAAACTGAGTCAGTTTATATTGAGTTCGCATGTTTTAGTTTAGAGAAGATTCTACTGCAGACCATAATGACAAATAGTCGAAATAATCGATAGCGTAGAGTGCCTGCCTTAGTCCATGCACACTGCACGGTTAACGAATGTGAAACATAACCTTGACACACTTGCCAATTATTATTATTACAGGTTTGTACAAGTAAGACATCAAAATAGAATCGTATGCAAATTTTTGCATTTTTATTAAGATAGTTTATGCAGTGGCGGTAATTGCGGCTGTGTTCTTAATTCTGGTCAGGTGTATGTGCCCGCCTCCAAGGACGACCAAATACATGCCTACCGTGTACATTTACATGTAGGACGACTGGTAGGCCTTCTATGTTCAATATCGATGTTAATTTCGAAATTGCTAAAAAACTGAGTTCATTTTTAAAAATTCTATTGGACGTAACAGCCTCTATTAAACACGTGGCACCTAATATTGAGAATTGTGCTATTTAGAATTAACAATAAACACGAACAGATGCGTTATTTATTTGATTTCAAGTAGAAGATTTTTTTATTAATGCAATATCGGTGAACTTGTGTTTTAGATAGGCCTACGACGCCCTGCGTGCATGGAAAAGAGGAAAGTTACCTATGGCCAGACCAGCACCGTTGTTATCTGCTTCGGGTGAAATCCTCGTCGTCTTCAGTATGAAATTTCAATCATAATTATTCTACATGTAGTCCTATTAATCCCAAGCAAATAATTGGAACTCCTTAACCAATTGCCTTAAATCTGTCGCTTTTAGCACTGAAATTCTTATGACAATAATAAAATAACTAACTATGGTTGAATACAGTGCCTTCTCTGATGGAACGCTACAGAAAGGCGTTCCTGAGCGTATTTTGGGCAACTAAATTTTATTTAGTAGGCCTACATAAAAATGTTTCCGTTCTAAACCTTTCCATAGTTGTTCTGATTGTTCTGAATTCGTTCAGTTCTTTTTTGCCCTAGAAAATGCACTTCCTGTTGGCCCTATAATATATTTGCCAATGCTTAATACCATGCTTACATACACGATTAGGCTACCGGTAGCCTACATAAGTAGCTACATGGGCTGGGAGCGCCTCTGAGTAGGCCCTCCTATGTTTCTTGAAGAGGCGCTATATAATTTCATGAAATGAATGAATGAATGAATAAGTGAGAACCAAAATGCTTGCAGTCAATAAAGGTGAAGTACGTTCTAGAGATTTGGTCTTGAGAAAAAACACTGAAATGCCTCGGCGCATTTGATTTAAACTAAATTTTTCATTTATTGGCGTTAATGTGTTGCGTTAAAAATTAAGTGTTCCTTATGTGATTATGAACGCCGTGATGGCTTTTTTTTTACCTCATCAACATGCTGACTGTGTTAATCGTAATGTGTCAAATGGCATTTACAATTCCTTTGGGCCACATGAACCATATGAATTTGTCTTATTAGGCCAAAATGTTGCATTGCCTCGGTCATGTTTGCTCGTCAGCATAAGAAATTTGGCTTCGTGGACTACATGTAGCTTACTTCATGTGGAGTGTTAGTTACGTTACGGTAACTTTGATGAAACATAATTATTATTAAGGATGCCTCTTTGTCTCTGCTATCTGCTCTCGACTGTCGGGCCGCATATTATCATATAGATAGACCACCGCGGACGCCAGCACGATTTGACGCATATAGGCCTAGCACTTGAGCGTCTGGATTTCGAATCATACCAGCGCTCGTGAATAAGCTGTCGACCCGCGCTTGGCTTTCGAGTAGCGTTTGAGAAATTTGGAGATTACGATTACGATACAAATGCTTAGTAAGTACAATAAGTCATCGCGACATATCGCTCGCTTTGGTGACTCAACCTCTGGGTTTAAGTAGCCTACTTTGGGATTTATTTTCCAGTTAAAATAGGTTCTGTTTATAAATCATCTTTTTGTGTGGAGCGCGGTGGCGTGGTGGTGTAATCGGTTCCTTGAAACACGACGGGTTCAAATACACCTCAAGCCGCCGAGTATGGACCTTGAGCAAGTCACTCACTCGCAATTGCAAGGGCGTTTCGACGTGAAACTCCGATTCAATGTCCGCACTGAAGTCGGTAGTGTCTCTGAGTGGAGAGCTCGAAGGGGCGCTATGGAAATGAAGAAATAGGCCTAAATAAATCTTTTAAACAGGTTAATCCGCTGAGACACTTTCTTGTCAGTTGCAGACCGTTGTCAATGAAAAATGTAATAAACAACAAGACATCTGCGTGATGCAGAAATTCTGTTTCTTTTAATTGTAACAGACGTATAATTAGAAACTTTGTAATTTCGTGAAAAAGTCATAGTTTATATTTAGAATCGATTTGCAAAGAACTTGACGAGAGGACTTGCAATCTTTGACGAGGTCTTTCTTCTCTGTTCAAAGCAAACACAACAGTTATTATTGGAATCATAGGCGTACGGGAGGTTTCAGAAGTGGGGGGGGGGGGGGGCAAAGATTGAACTTCTGCCCGAAAAATTTATCCGGCCAAAAAGTTGGTTTTTTTAGTCGTCCGCGACTATTTTTGCCCGAAAAAGCAGACTTGCCCGAAACTTGACGACCTTTTTTTTTAGTCGTCCGCGACTATTTTTTGCTCGAAAAACCAGACTTCCCCCAAACTTGACGACCTTTTTTTTCATTTTTTTTCAGTCGTCCGCGACTATTTTTGCCCGAAAAACCAGACTTGCCCGAAACTTGACGACCTTTTTTTAGTCGTTTGGGTCTGTTTTGCCCGAAAAAACCACCAAATTTCCCCAATGGGGGGGGGGGGGCAATTGCCCCCCCCCTGCACCCCCCGCCTCGTATGCCTATGATTGGAATTTCGACAGGAATTTCGACAGGTCACTTACTGAACGACCCATTGTGTAGCCTAATGAGCACTATCCAATATCGATCCTACCTGCATATTTTTCATTGCCGATTATAGAGGTAGTTCACGCATTAGCCTAGCAACAATAAAAAATCTCCCTCGAGATGTGCGATATTAAATTAATTGTGTGCTCTCAATTGAGAGCTTATTCGCATAATTAATCATAATTTATTATGATTATAATAAATACAATGCGCAATCTGATGCATTGATTATTTATCAGGTTCGCTGAATTAGCTCAGGGTTTCGCGGATTGCATGCGGTGAAATTTTCATCTGAGTGGGTTAAAATAACAACTAGGCCTACAGAAATCGTTACTAAAAGAATATATCCGCAAAAAACGTGTCATTAAATTTCGCAAGCAAGTAAACAAAACAGTTACGATTGTCGAACTTCCCCTCAATGTCGGACTTTCCCCCAAGCACACCATACGGAAAAACTTTCTGATTCGACGAAGCGCTTGTCGATAACACTCTAAAATGTTGTAGGAATCTGAAGTTTATGCTTAGGAACGCAGCCAGGCCCGCCGAGAGGGAGGGGCAGGGGGGGGGGGGGCAAATGCCCAGGGGCCCGGGAGCTTTAAGGGGGCCCGGGCAAGAATGATAATAATTTTTTTTATATTATTATTTTATTATTGCTGTACAATTATTATTTTATTTTTATTATTACTATTATTTAGTTTTGTTATTAATATTATAATTATTAAATTGTCATTTATAACTTGCCTACAAACCATCTTGCACAAAAGCGCATCACTGGAAAGTCTACTCATTATAACTCTTAGACAAATAAGTGGGGTTTTTTGGCGTATAAAGTTCGGAAGTTTATTCCACTCAGACGCAAATTAGCGCAATATTTTTCATAAAATGATTACGGGCCCAACCTATAATCACCTATAGGCCTACAAGGCTACAAAGCTTACGATTTTTGCCGTTTTAAACGTAGCTTAAAATTACTGTCTCATAACTATGTTTGCATTGCCTAATTTCAATCATAAACTGCATAAAGTAAGCAAATTTAAACTAAACATTTCTTTCGCAACGATGAAATATAGACACAAATATGGAGCACAAAAACGAAAAGAAAAAGCTGTTAGGCCTTTATAAAGGTTTGCCAAGAATTAAGACGGTAGTCGCACAGTAGGCCTAGGCCTATTTAAATTCGGATTCTCAAAACAAGGCAAGTCCGTATATAGCCTATCACTTCTACCTCGGTTGATTCTAGTGAATTAAACGTGCCTGATGAACATAAATGAATGTATAAAGATAATTTTTGTGGTGTTAGAATCCTATAATCCCAAAAGATGACAATGTGCTATAAATAAAACTTATGAAAATACTGAAATTATAGAAACTGATAAGACTTGGTTGTGATGTTTGCACTGAGCTGCCATCAGGACGTGTGACTCTTGCGGAAGCTGAAGGATCTTTCAGCAAGCTTGCTCAAGTAAATTAAAACTAGGCCTATCTGTTATGAAGTAGGCTAAGACAGACTGAATGGCCTTGCAACTCCTGCAATCGAATATGATCCTGCAAAATCATTGAACTAGCCTACTAGGAAATTATTAACAATTTGCTCCATGGCGGTTAAATCCAAAAAAGTTGCATTTTTCATGATTAGGTCCTACCATAAAGTTGAAATTTTAATTCTTAATAATAATAATTTATTATTAAGAACTGATTAAAATCATAATAGCCTATATACTTTTATATAGGCTTGTACATTGGGCTATCGGTATCGTACATGCGTATGCCAACATTCTTCTTATTTCTATTTTCTATTAGCCCAAAGATAGTTTAGGGCCCGTGACTGCCCCTGCCCAGGGGCCCAGAATTTCTGTCGGCGGGCCTGAACGCAGCAATAATAATGTTTAATATTGTACCTTTACATCTGGTACGGATCGATGTATTTCGTCGACAAACGTGGTCCAGAGTCGGACTTTGTAGCCCCTGGACAGTTGCACCTAAAGAGCGACGAATCGATCATAGTTCTAAGCATAATCTTGGCTAATTACTTTACTCACAATCATGTAAAAATATACTTGAATTTAATAAATAATTGTCTGTAAAAATATGAAAATCCATATTATCCAGTAATGGCCGAAAAAGGTCCCGAAACGCAGGAGCATTCTGTCTGAAAAAGCACTGCTCAAACTAATACCAAATCAAAACCTTTACAAGAAGAACTGAGCGAGTCTGCAGTGAATATATTGACCATTCGACCCATGCATGATACATCTGGATTTGTCTAATTCTTATATAACATGACTGTGTACAGTGATACAATTAATGAAATCTAAGAGATTTCGCACACAAAATAGATCGGGAGATCAGTTTCAATAGAGGTAGCCTATATTTTAATGAAGTAAAATCCACAAGAGCCAAATTGTTTCATAGGCCTATTATTGTCAATTTCAAATGTAAGCTAAATTGCACCTGAAATCATTTTGTGCTGGAATTGTATTGTATAGGCCTACTGTATAGGCCTAGCTTCTACTCTACGTCACAAGCAAATATTTGGTCATGTGCGAGTAACTGTAAGAGAAATTAATATTATTATTATTATCCCAGAAATTATTAATGCTTTGGCCAGTTTATTAATGGTCCAGAACATTGGGAGTGATGAGTTTTCCAGATAGAACAGTTTGTCAAATTCATGCCCGGAAAAATCTACATAAAAGATATTGACGACTTAATAAAATGCGAGCTTGCCAACAAAAGATGGATAGCCTACTATAATATAGTCTGACTAATTTTAGCTCTTGAAAGGCAATTTAATGTTATCGTGATAACTGCTAGCTCGTCAAGCAGAACTTTTACGTTGTTACGCTTTGGTATTTGATTTGTGCAAAATTGGATTCGTTGTACCTACCTATATACAGGTACTTCAGAACAAGGCCCGGTATCTGACCGGCTGCTGCCATTCTCTACAACTCCCACAGAAAAGTTGTAATCTGTTACAGCCACTTGTAGGCCAGGGCAACCCGAACACAAAGTGTTGGAATACACTACTCCAGTCGTTGAGTTCGTATACTGGATTCTAGTCACGTTTCCCAATCCACCAACATCAGGATAACACTAACAAAAAAGGTTACAAAAACATATTAATTATCATCCAACGAAATTAGAGGCTTGAAAAGTCATTCTGAAGCAATTCAACCATGTAGGACTTCTTCCAAAATCTCATAACTGCGTTTTGTAAAAGTGAACTTAGATAATTATAGCTGACGTAGACAGAGCAATGAGCTTTCAAACACTTGAAACCACTCCATAAGTATTAAAAAATGATGTCACCAGCGTCACTAGGATATGCTCAAATTTTCACCGTTTTCGCATACGCAAGCCATCAATAAAGTTGTTGCTTGATGAAGATTATGCTGTGAAGCTTTGAAACCATGTTTAGGCTACCACTAAGTTTTAGTTGGGATTAATCATGTTTAAATTGCGGAGTCACTTAAGTCATTGTGTGGTTGAGTCCCAGATAAGAGTAAAGAACGACTCACATAGCAAGGCTTCACAGAGTTGGATCCACTTGACGAACCAAGCCACGAGATAGTCTTCTGGGCAGAACGAACAGTCCACGTGGAGTTCATCCTTATGGCTACCATGACAGCTTGACATCTCACACTGTCTGCCGCCTGAACAGGTCGTACTGAGCTCAGCGTAAGATAGAAGCAGGCGAATAGGAAACAGTAATAAGGTCTCGCCATGTCGTCAGGCGACGCTGAAGTATGTTCATTGCTGCAGAAGCTTCCTTATATGAGACACTCCACAAGAGCAGCTTCGCACAAAGAAACACCTGTTACAATCATTGCAACATTTCGTCTATTAACTCAAAGTGTAACTCTTATAATACATTCCCAACTGCCAATCATGTATTTGTGGGAGTCAACTATTGAGAGAAGCAAGTTTGCAAGTTTGACTAAGAGGGTTAATTAATTATCCCGAGAAATACGTTTCTATACGGCTGACACTAAGAGGTGTCTGACTATCAGTCATTTCTCAAATCGATCGGACTTCGCGGAATGATGGATGACTCTTCCATTTTTTGCCAAACGTCCGATCCAACTTCAATGGAAGAAAAGATCCAATTCGATTCACATCAGGTGGCGGCCTTTATCGGATCCGGTTTTGAAACTTCCTTTTACGACTGAACCTCTTATCTGCAGGTCTAACTTCTAAGCGATTAACAGTTTGTGTGCTTTTGCAAAAAAGTAGGCCGTCGTGCAGAGTAGGATAATTTCTTGGATAGAATCTCAAGCGTAAGAGAAAGTAAGAGTTCCGATTAGTGACCGTTAACTAATCATTGAATTTTAATTGTCTTGTACATAGCCTAAAACGTAGCTTTCTATTGTGACGGTGGAGAGAATGTGAAGAATATTAGAAGCCTATTTCGCGAATCATGGGTGCTTTAAAGTTAAAACATTGTAGAGCCTACGCTCTGGGCTTGAATCAACTGAAAACCACGTGCAATATAAGCTTACCTAAAGTTGATCGTTGACAGATAAATTTTCTACCAACCAATGTATGCACTATTTTGAGAAAGACTTGACTCGAAATAGGCCTATTTATCATCCTATTAATAGGCCTACTGTCGCATCTTTAATACTATTACAGGGCAGCTAAGCATTATTGCTTCTTGCAGTCTGAACATATTATCTGTTAACACATAAAAATTGTCTTCCCTAACTTTAGTAACCGACCTCGGTATTCATTTTAGAAGACTTTACATGCATGTGATGATGTGCACGTACAATCGTAGACCTACATGCTCGTAAGACCAAGTAGGTTTTCAGAGTACCGACGGTGCACCCATTAAATAGAGGTGGGGTAGGCCTATGTTGTAGAGCTTTCGCATTGAGAAAATACTGAAACGTTCTTGCGTACCGGTATGCAGTTCGAACTATATTCTTCATGTTCTTATGTAAACTGGTGGACACTACGACCTTGCTGAAAATGAGTGAATTAGGCCTATGTGTGTGCACTTGTTGTATAATAGTCTACCTTCAAGATTTCTATTCAGAGGAGCTCCCGACTACAGCGCGGAGACTGATTCGGAGTTTCACGCAGAAGCGCCCCGAGCAATTGCGAGTGAAGGACTAGCTCAGGGTCCCTACGTGGCGGCTTGAGGTGGATTCGAATCCGTAACCTTCCGGCTCCAGTGCACCGTACTTCACTACTGCCCCACCGCGCCTCAAAATTATATAGAATTAGATAAATATCGACATTATCAAAATTCATTGCTGGGTCATTTCTCCTGCGATCAGCCATACTAGGATATGAATTCCTAGTTGCCTACTCGTTGTATTCATCGCTATGTTCTGTGTATTTCAACATTCATGTGTCGCACGACGTTTCTGAGTTCTTTTGACCCAAACGAACCATTCGAACCAGTGACTATTATGGTCTATTAGAGTAATTAGACCAATTGTTGGATTGCCTCGGTCATGTTAGCTTCATCAACATCAGCACAAAGGCTTGGCAGTCCACTTTGTATATAAGCCTAATGGCAGTTAGTTTACCATACATGTAACTCTGATTAGCAATATTTTTAATACCTTCCCTCAAACAGAATCCTGGGTGTGGTCTTGGCAGACTACCTCGGGTGCCCGCACATTTTGGCAGAAAGCCGCCATCTGGATTTTGACTGAAACTAAATTTGACGTGTTGGTCATGGTCAGATCAGGCGTCGTGAGGGTAGGTTAGGGCTCAGGTTGGGCGTCGTGATAGCCGGTTAGGATCAGGGTAGGCGTTGTGAGGGTCGGTTAGGTCAGATTAGGCGTCGTGAGGGTCGGTTAGATTTAGAAAAAGGATTAGTATTGTCATTCGGTCCCCAATTAGATTTTTGTTGTATATTTCATGACCAAGTGAATCCGCCGAAACCGTTGCCAAGCCCAACCCGTTGCTAAGGAAACGAATAATAACAAACAACAACACATGTGCATACTGCAGAAATTCTTTTGTTTCAATAATTGTAACAGACGTTTTAGATCGTCCTTATTTGTAATTTTAGTCAGAAATCATCCAAAAGTGATTATTGAGATTTCGACGGTTGTGCATAGAACCTGATGATACCATCTTCAGTTTCACTGTCGTCGGAGAGGTCTTTCTTCTCTGTCAAACACCGAAAGTGACATTAGTTTGGTAACTGCACACGAGAAAATGAATATAAAATCTGAACCACGTGAACAGTCTTTATTCAAATTCAGACTGCCGATCATAATCTGTCACATCTGTAAAACAAACTTAGCGTACACGTTGGCCCTACTTCAATTTCGCAGGCAACTTTAATAATAAAACGGAAGTTTCAATAATAAAGCGAAACGCTTTGGTAGGCTAATTATGGTTTTTGTTACCTAACAAGATGGCGCTGAAAGTTATCATTCTTGCTCTATTGGAACTTTATTGGACTTGCCATTCAGTGTTTAGCTCCACGTGTCATTCTTTCCATTCCTTGACACCTCCATTGCACAATTTGCTTCGTGTGGTAAATCTAACCTGAAAATGGATTATATCCACGAGGTTCATCTAGGCCTACCTTAACCCTTTACAAAACAAACCTCTACTCTGCCTCCAATCCCTGACCCATGTCGAAAATGACTTACACATCTCATCGACCGACCTTTATCGACAACCTTCTGACTTGACGCAGCTCTGGTATAATGATATAAGTTGGTGCTGTGTGGTGCTGTAAAAACTAGACGTTTGCGAATCCTATTGGGAATATGACGACACTGCATTGGCTTGATAGTTTACCTCTATTATTAGTATGGTGGATCAGTCTGAATGGTCCACTCGGTCGTCAATGGAGTTGTGACTTTGGGCGTCGTAAGTATATTTTGACAGCTGCACCTGTAAAATAAACGTAGCAATAAATTCAGTCCCTGGATATTGGACAATTATAGGGTTTTGATTTATGCCAGCGATAGACTATTAGCTCACATAATTCCATATTAATATTATCAGCAGATCTAGTCACTGCAGATGATATTTAACTTTAGGCCTATAGTGTTTTACTGCAAATGCAAATTTACAACTAATTTATTTTTAATGGCTGAGAAATTTTTAGAACGTCGGAGCGTTCAGTCTAAAAAGCATTACGATTAAGCTCCCTAGTCAGTGAACATAACCAACATTTCAAACAATTAGGCTATGCCATAGGGTTACATGTAGGCCTACACTATAGGATTTGGTCTATTGCCAATAATTTTATATACTACATGCATGCTTTATCTATAGGCCCATTTGCGAAACTCCTCACATGAAAGCTGCTTCAAGAGATTAGATTTAAACAGCGTAGCTATAGGCCTACAAAGAAAATTCCGTTACTTCCGATACTATTATATTTCATGTTGGAATATAAAGAAAATCAGGATGATGGCTGAACTTTCACTTATCACGTTTTAGCAAAATAGGCCTATTGGTGCAAATACTTTACCTGTAGACAGGTACTTGAGAACATGGTCCAGTATCTGTATGGCTGGTGCCATTCTCTACGACAATCACTGAATAGCTGTAATCTGTAACAGCGACTTCGTGGCCAGTACAACCTGAACACAGGCTGTTAGAATACACTGTCCCAGTTGTTGGGTCTGTATACCGGATGCTTGAGACGTCGCCCAATCCAGCAGGATTGCACTGCCACAAAAGTAACGAAATAGCTTCAAGTTTAATTATAATCTGAATAAACTAATGGGCCAATAAGCCCAATATATAAGAAGCTTTTATGAAATTTGTCAAAATAGTCTCAAAACGTTTCCCGATGCTTACATAATAAAATTATGACAGCATTTTGGGAACGTAAAGCTATAATAGAGAGACATCTCAGAGAAGGCTTTGTAATTTTCAAGCATTCATTGATTTGAAGCGGTTTCATAAAGTTTAATGAAATACCTGATCCACATGATTCACCTTAATTTAATTTTTTTGAAGAGCCTAACAAACTGGCAAACGCATAATTATATATCATTGCAAAACACAAAAAATGACCAATTTACTAAGCAAATAAATTCACCGATGTTCTAAAACTGAGGAAAAATTAAAGACTAGCGTGCGGCAATGACTCACATAGCATTGTTTCAGTACTGTGGTTGAGGTTGCTCGGCCAGACCACGAAATGGTCTTCTGGGCAGAACGGACTGTCCATGTAGAGTTGAACTTTACGGCTGTTATGACTGCTTCACATCTCAAGGTGTCAGACGCCGCAACATTTCCTTCCCATTTCAATGCGAAGCAAAAGCAGGCGAACAATTGGATGTAGAACTTTGCCATGTCGTCTATCGTCGCTGTAGAAAGATCTTCAGCTGATGACTGATCGCTGCTGTCAATGCTGCTTATATATACACTCCACCCATGAGTTGCCCTCAATCGATGAACACCTGTTGCTGACTAAAATCAATAGCCTCTCTTGCGCATGCTGCAGCTTCAGGCAATGGTTGTATTATTTTCTGCGATGAACCGCGAATTAGTTTTACAACATACAATCTACAAAAAGTCTAATAATGTAAGGTCTTGTTTTTTCAAACGCAGCACCATCCTTCACTAAACGACTCATTGCATTTATAACACCTATATATCTAATTTTATATGTTAATATAATAACATAATAAAATTATATGTAAAAGTGCATCATATGTAATATAAATTAGGGGCTATAAAATAATATCTCTGTGTATGTGCGTGACATGCTGTATGCATGAATTGAGACGTCACTCATTCATTTGACACAAACAGCGTTTTATATTTTGGCATAATATTTTGTGTCTGTAACTGCATATTAATGACGTCAGTACTGATAATCGGGAATTGGCAGCCGCTTCTTTAAAAACCAGATAAGCGAGATAAATCAATCATTAAGCTAATCCGAATGGGAAAACCGTATTTATGGAACACTCTGGCTTTGTAAAGAACGTAAAACTGTGTCTATAGGAGCTTGAAGAGCTGTTGACAATCGAAATGGTAGGTCTAAGTTGTTTTCAACCGACTGTAAACACCCTTTGTGATTTGTTTTGATGTGTGTCATTCCTGAAAAGCCCTGTCAACAGATTAACAGCGCGGAAGGACACCGTTACGACGACAGATTATTGACATCCAGCGAGGCGTATAATTCCTTCTTTATCAAAATCCAAAGTCTGTTAAATTTATTTACGCGAACAGTAACCGGAGTTATAGGTTTAGATCCAGGGGTGGATACAGAAATTTTCTAAGGGGGGCCAAAATGTTCGGTGATCTTCGCCGAAAATATCTGATGACCTTTTTTAGTCATCCGGCCGAAATGTCAGAAAAATGTACCTTTTGAAGTCATCTGGTCGTGATCTCTTTGTATTATGATAAAACCAAATGGAGGGCCACGTCCCATGCAATTGCCCACCTCTGGATCCGCCCCTGCATAGACCTACCTGCAATGTGTGATCAGCTGCCTGTTCCCGCAATCTGCGGACCAAACGAGTTCAGTTGGTGAAGAAGACTTTGTCAAAAACAAAATTATAGAGATGGAAAACAGACTCCTTCAAATAAGACAAATAATCAATAACGATGTCATTCAGCACAACTACCTGCACCTGGATCAACTCCACCTCTACGAGGAAACGCAGGAATATAATTTGATGTCTCTTTGTTATTTCTCCACATTAGAAGTTCACGACGAAAAGTTTGAAGCTTGTGAGTAGCGTAGCACTTGTTTGAATCGATGAAACACATCGCATGTTGTATTTGCAATAGTAAACTGCAAGCTTCGATAGCGCCACTCAACAGCTAATCTCAGTGCAGCACCAGCTTATTCATATATAAGACAAGCAGAGATAGCAAAACATAATAATAATTATTATTAACTAGCTGTGGCAAAAAAGACCTCCCCCTCCCCTCCTCCTCCCCTCCCCCTCCGCCTTCCCCTCCGCTCCTTTCCTCCCTCACACCGTCCCTTACTGACAGCGGAAAGGCCGCTTTCGTAATGGAATTTTTAATGGACTCGCTTATGACGTCACGGCACACGACCTCATTCATGTTTCGTCACTGTGTTTCGGGTGAACGGGTGAAGACGATTCTGAAATTTTGCAATCGTGCGGTTTGGTTGAATTTGCAAATGGCGGTCGAACGTATTGCAAAGTTCACTTTTTGTGAAAAAGATTGCGTTTTTTTCTGGAAAGAAAATCTTAAGACACGGTGCTATTGGAATGGAAGGTTTTGGTAAATTTTCAAAACAATCGGTGCGTAACTTTGGGCGTGATTGTGTACCGCACTATTGGAAAGTTTCATTTTTATTTATATAGATAATAATACTCGGTGGCCTTTCGAGGCACTTTAGCCGAGTCAGATCCAGTGGAGTTTTAATTACTAGCAATTTTATCGTCCTTTCAATCAATAGCTACTGCTTCGCTTGTTTATTTACCTTCTGTTACTGATGTTGTTTGATGAAGATAATAAAAGGATATAATAATATAAAATAATAATAATAATAATAATATTAATAAAACAATAATATTAATAATATTAATGACGACGATTTCTATGGCGTCGTAACACAGCACATGCCGTTACAAGGGTGCCTCTACAAACGCCAACGCAAAATTTATTAATTATAGGATACGGTAAGGTAAGATAAGAGAAGATAATAGGTCTTGCTAGAACCTAACTAACAGCCTGTAGCGAGTACTCGGATTAGTCAGTCCCTACACTCAGTGGGAAGGGAGAATGCTCGCAGGCTCAGTACCTTTTGCGCACACCTCAATCATGCAAAGCTATGCCTTTTTGTGGTTGGCCCTGCGGTATGGAATGGCCTCCTTCCTCGGTTGCGCCTGTTCCTTAGGTTTGAGACATTCTATAAGCACTTGAAAACTTCTTTTTGACAGTGCTGGAGTCGAGAGCACCTCTGAGTAGTTTCCTAGAAGAGATGCTATCTAAATAAATGAATGAACGAACGAATGAATAATAGCTAACTGGGTGAGCACTTGCCTCTTAATTCTGAGAGTCAAGGCCGTAGCCAGGATTTTATTTCGGGGGGTGTTTTCAGTGGCGGCCAGGATTTAAGTTTTGGGGAGGCTGAATTTCCTGAAAAATTTCCATTTTTATCCACCAAAATTTCTGATGACCTTTTTTTATTTAAAAAAAAATTATTTTTATTTTTTCATCAACTTCAATTTTCAGACCGAAATTTTATCTATGTTTTCTTTTCGGGGGCTATTTTCATGGCTTTTCCATGCTTTTTTGCATCACAAACTAAAAAATGCAATAGATTTTTTCTGCATTTTTCATTTCAGAGGATGTTCAAACACCCAAAACACCCCCCTGTCTACGGCCTTGCTGAGAGTATCGGTTCTGCTCTGAGATGGTCACTCTGTCTGGACCCCGAGCGAGTCTCTCAGTCGGAATTGCTCAGCATTATCGAACGTGATGGCATCACTCAACTGTAGTACTTGATAATTGGGAAAATAGTAAACAATACTTCGAATGGTTTAGAGCCTGTGCCCGTAATAGAGAACGCCAGCCGGCCGAATCCCGCACAATTTGAGATCTCAAGAAAAAAGAAACAAAAAACTGTGCTGAACAGAAAATGTATATTCAATCATTCATTCATTAGAAAGCTTATAATCATAGCACTCTTTCAAGGAATCTACTCGGAGGCACCCCCGACTCCAGCGCACCCAAAACAGTTTTAAGTTTATCGAAGAATGATCCTGGTAGAGTCCCAGTGTGTAGACGTAGCTCTAAAGAAAGACCATTCCAGACCACTGGGCCAACCACAGAAAAGGCTAAATTCTCTCTATTTGGAGTACGAGCAAAGCAGAGCTAAGACTCCCTTATTGGCAGAGTGTAGGGGGGGGAACATAACATGGCTTGAAAGAAATGTGATTATTGATGGTTTAGAGCATAGGCGTACGAGGCGGGGGTGCAGGGGGGGGCAAATGCCCCCCAAATTCGGGCAAGTCTGGTTTTTCGGGCAAAAAAACCCGAATGACTAAAAAAAGGTCGTCAACTTTCGGGCAAGTCAGGTTTTTCGGGCAAACACAAACCCAAACGACTAAAAAAAAGAAAAAAAGGTCGTCAACTTTCGGGCAAGTCAGGTTTTTCGGGCAAACAAAACACAGACCCGAACGACTAAAAAAAAGGTCGTCAACTTTTTCACGGATGTATTTTTGGTGCAGAAGTTAAATCTTTGCCCCCCCCCCACTGCTGAAAACTCCCGTACGCCTATGGTTTAGAGATTCCTAAGGTAACTTCGGTTAAATTTCTAGGCGTCTATGTGGATCAGCATCTTACATGGAGTACTCACATCGATATGATATCTCCTAAACTAGCTAAAAATATTGGAATTTTTAAGAGAATTTCTTTCCTTCTCTCACCTAATACTCTATTGACACTATAATACTACTCCATGGTTCAGCCGTATTTGTGTTATTGTAGCATGGTCTGGGCTTCCAACGACATCTCCGGACTTGAAATGTTAATATTACTCCAGAAAAAAATTGTTCGTATCATAACTGGCTCTCCTTATAGGGCAATTCCACCGTCACTGACGTAACATTCAGACAGAAATGTTGCTTCGTTTTTAATTCTAGCAGACTATCATATCACTGCTTTGCCAAAAATTTTATGCCAAATTATTTAACTATATAAGCCTTCTTAAATGACAAAAAAAATTTGGCCGGAAATATTTATGGGTATTTTTAAAAACAGTTTTTGAGTGTCGTCACTGACGTAACGCGATTTGGACACCAAAATTATTGCATTTCGTACACGCATTAAAATCTTCTGAAACATCACTGCAAAAATTTTATTAAAGTTTTTAAAATTATTAGTACAAGTTGTGGCATACATAGAAAGTTAAAAATTCTTATCCAAAACTCACTTAGTCATAATTTCACTGTTGATTAGATGTCACTGACGTAACATGAAAATGTCACTGACGTAACGCTTCCGAAAAGACAAATACTACTTGCAGTAAATTTACTAGTTATGGTTCAAAAGTATGTAGGAATACTTTATAAATCATCCAGTGTTGTTGGATACTGCAATGTGTTCACCTAGAGTGAAAAAGCCCCTTCTGTTTACCACTAGGCTGTTGGCTTCATATTCACTAATGTCTTTGCATTTCCACAAGTTTGAACACCAAAATTGCAGCTCATGGACTGATTTAATCGATATTTCATTGCTATCTCGTAGTGTAGAAGGCAAATTCTTCAAATCAACCTGACATTTTCGTGATACTTGTAGCAACAAACATTATGATACTTTACACTCACTGAAAAACAAGTTTTTGACACAGAATTTTGCAGAATTTTGTTTTGGTTTCTGTGTCCCATTTTCCGTGGAATTGCCCTATACTGACCATACTAACCAGCTTTTTTTATTGATTTAGAGATTCTCAAACTTAACCAGATAACTGACTACCAATCATGTGAATTTATGTACAAATCGCTGCACAATATCGTGCCAAATGAATACACTAACCTGTTTAAGTCAAGCTTTGACTTTCATTCATATGAAACAAGAAGTTCTCTTTTCTTAAGAGCGGAATTTGCTAGAACAAACTCCCGTAAATTCTCCATAAAATGTAGGGGTCCACTCTTATGGAATAGTCTGCCTCAAAACCTAAAGGCCTCTCCTAACATTGATTTATTTAAAATAAACCTACGATAATGGCTAATAGTTAGTTACCATAACTGATATTAAATTTTGTTATCAAATATTTACAAATGTACTCCTTCTTCAAGGCTCCCATGCATTGTGTGTTGATTTGTTTAGTGTATCTTAATTGTTTCATTTGCTGTTACTTTTGGTTCATTCTTTTTTCACCTTCTGCATTGTGTATTTGTTTCCTGTGCCTGCACATTGCTTTGATGTCATAGTTGTGTCCTGACGATCAATTTTCAGGTCTCCTCCTGCATTGTGTGTTGGTTTGTTTAGTGTGTCTTAATTGTTTCATCTGCTGTTGCTTTTTGGTAATTTTCTTGATCAATCTGTGGTGTGCATTAATTAAAATGCTTCATGGCTGCTTGGGGCCCTACTTAGCGGGATACCCTCCCTTCTGGGTCTCCATATATGTCCGAATTCTGTTCTTTAGAGTTCTCTTTGCATACTGGTATAACTCAATCTTATAACCATTGGGTTTAAATTAATCTCTTCTTATATATTTCTGTAGATATTTCCAATCTATAGACCCAGGGTTTATGTAATTTGCGTCATCTAATTAGTTGCCACTTTGATTATTACCTGATTAATTTGTGATACTTGTAACGCTTTATGTAACTTGATACTTACGGACCAATCAAAAATTGATTGATTGATTGATTGAACTAACACTGACGAAAGCAATGAATGAGTGACAATGAGATTCTTCATTCGTATAAGCTGATGATGATACTAATAACTGAGAATTTGTGAATTTCTTTTCAACTCGGATCTTCACGGATATCGATTAGCACTTTGACGACGTTGTTCGTTTCGTTTGACGTTTTTGTTATCGTAGGTCCGTCTAGGTTGGGAGGGTGTGCACCAGTTTAACACGTCATATGTAACACGTCATATGTAACACGTCATATGTAACACGTCATATGTAACACGTCATATGTAACACTTCATATGTAGGCCTACATAACCTTTGCTGCTGTATGGATCGGGAGAAACACCGGAAAGAGAATGAACTGGAAAGAAATTCTTCGGGGTTATTTCGTAAGTGTTGGATCTGACTTTCACGGCTCCGGATCTGACTTCACGGCTTGGGCTGTACTGTTTATTTTCATCTGATTAAATTTTGACCTGGGAATTGCTCAGTGTGGATAAAATCTGAATTTAATTGCAAGAACACGTTCTAAAGATGATAATTGTTGATGAATAAAATGACTGAAAATGTTTGCAATGTATTTTAAAAAACACAAGACTCGTGACATCTGCCGCATCTTAGACGTGAAGGACAGCGTTATTACTGATTCCATTGTCGCTCCAATCACGATGTCCATTGCAGCCGACGCTTACGATTCGCTGTGTCCTCCACGAACATGACAGAGGCACATAGGAACATATACGTGGCGCTAAAGAAGCGCGATATGAACCTGAGACAGTAACTCACAATTCAGCCTCAGCATAGGCCCTACTCATGGGCGCCCGCACATAGAGGCAAGGGGGGGGGGCACTTGCCCCCCCTGGAAAACCGAAACTTATTTTTCTAACTACCACTTTTGGGTTTTTAACAAATTTCTTCGCATTAAAGCACTAATGATGCACACAGTGAAAGTCAGAAATCTATGTTTAGAAATCTCTGTAGATATAAACATGTTCTTAATTTTCTGCCTTGCATTATCAACATCTTGTTAAATGCTGGAACAGTGACCATTGGCTGTTAACCCTCCAGCAGGCGCCCTTGCAAATAGTATTTTTCTATCGATTATGGCCTACTTGATTGGAATCTCGCTGTCATGCAGTCTTTGACAACTGCACAAAATTAAGTATCAATAGAAGTATATCTAGAGGAACACTTGCACCTTGAAAACTGGCACCAATTTTCTGTTCACTTAGCCTATTCACTCATCAATGGACTTATAATATTATTATTACAGCGCCGCTTCAGGAACCTACTCTTAACATCTACTTTTTAAAAAATTTCTTCGCACTAAAGAAACTGTTCATAATTATTAAAGCTGATACACAAAATGAAAATTACGAATTTGCATTAAGAAACCACATTGAAAAATACTCGTGCTCTTACTTTCCAGCTTTGCATTTTTCAAGCTCATGTTACTAAAACATTTACGGTACGGTAGCTGTGATCATGGAATTTTTTTTGCCCCCCCTTGCAAACATTTCTGCGGGCGCACATGGGGCCCCTACTCCAGATGATGCCAACGAGTTGGGACGATGGAGCCTAGAATGAACCTCTCCAAATGGTGTTCGGAGTTTACTGTAATTGTCTTTAACCTTCTGCCTGCAGGGCATAAAATACCAGCATAATTTTTTATAAGTCGTTGATTTATTCGGCCTGAGAAATCTAGCAATAGCAAAGTGTAAAAGCTTGAATATTCTGATCTTTTGTGCACAAAATAGATGTGGGTTTGCGCACCTAAATCTCAAATGACTTGTGATCAACGGTTCAGACTTATGATTAGGCCTAGATCTAGGCCTATTATAATACCGCAGTGTGTTCGCGTATGGCCTCTGGATTTAGCTCTTCCTTCATTCGCTAGGTGGCAGCTAAAGTGCATAGAGTTTGTGCCTAACATGGCTGCAGATTTGTGAGTTAGGCTATGTAGGCCTATAATTCTGTGATTTTGCGTTCTTGTAAATTGTTTCAATTGTAGCATATATAACTTGTTCGTTCTGCATAAATGTATGTGCATTGCCTATAATTGTAACAGGTTGCGGTCTGCAAACCGGATTACCGGTGTTGAATAAAGGAAATTAAATAAAATATTATTTAGAATATTAAAACAAACGCAAATGTATGACTTCTTTATTTGGTTCCAGGTAAAAGGTGGACTAAAGATATAATTAATCTGTTTTTCTAGATCAGATACGCTTATTATGTGCTTCAGCGGGAAAGCTTTTAGCCCTACGTAACTTTCTATAGCTGTTCTGAATTATTTTGGTGTTCCGAAATCTTTTCCCAAAAATAATCACCTGCGTGCATGCATGGAATCATGCTTACATACATGTGCATTGTGCACGTACGTGCTCGGGGGGGGGGACCAAGCAAAATTTCATTGTAGCCTACCCGTTAATAAAGGTGAGTTATGTTATAGAGCTTTCGCCTTGACAAAAAATACTGAAACGTTTTTGCGTAGGTCCTATACGGTTAAGACTGTTCTTCATTTTCTGCTGCACAATTGGTGGACACAACGACATTACTGAAGATGATTTAATCAGATAAGTATCACACAAAAATAACCAAGAAAAGTTGCTGGGTTATTTTTCCAGTGCTATGAGCAAGGTCTGATAGGATAATAATTATATGAATGCATACTCGTTGTCTTCATCGCTATGTTCTGTGTAGCCTATTTCAACATTCATGTGTGACGTGTCGCACGAAGTTTTTGAGTTCTTTTGACCCAAATGAACCATTCGAACCAGTAACTGAGGTCCATTAGGTCAATTGTTTGTTTGCCTCGGTCACGTTTGCTTCATCCACATCAGTACTAAGGCTTGGCGGCCCACCTTGTATATAGGCCTAGTGGCAGTTATTTATTTATTTATTTATTTCGGAAATTTATATAGCGCATCTTCAAGGTAGGCTACTCAGAAGCGCTCCCGGCCCAACTATGTTGGGAGAAGTTCTTTGAATTAGCACCAAACAAAGCAACTCGGGGTCATAGGTACAAATTGTTTAAGAAGCCGACGGGAACATTGGGGCAGAAATTCTTCAGTGCAAGAGTTATTGACATTTGGAACGGCTTGGACGACAGCACTGTGTCGGTGGACACAGTTGCAGCTTTTAAAAGGAAACTTGGAAAATTGGGATACTAGATGTTCCTGGTCAGCAAAGGAAGTGGTTCTAACACAGGCCCTGGTCTTCTGAACCACTCAAAACTTATGTTATGTTATGTTATGTTAACCGCGGCTTAATAAAACACTTTTAGGTTCTTAAGGAACAGAGCGGAGTGACCTCTGGGAAGTTAGTTTACCGTGACTCTGATTAGCTATGATTTTAGGCCTATAATAATTATGCCTTCAATATTATTGTCGATGACCTTTGGTCTTCTAAAAGGTCTTACCCGGGCAAACAATAGGCCTACAGACCACAAGGTCGCATTTAAGGGGGAGGGTGTTTCGGGTGTTTGAACATCCCTCGAAATAAAATAATGTAAAAATAAATAAATAATGCATTTATTAACAAGTGATGCAAGAACTAAAGGTAGATTAAATTATTCCAAAACTATTATTTATTTCCTTGTGAAGTTTTCCATTAGATTAGAACACGACGATGGTGATCGAATGATGAAGATGAGGGCTCACGACGTTTCTCCAAACACCTTAGTCAGTTGATTGTATTACCTTTCGGCTTAGCCTGCTCAACATCGAGTAAACACCCTTCACAAAACAAAATACTGACTGCGGTCTTGGCAGACTACGTCGGGCGCCCGCATATTGTGGCACAAAGTTGCCATCTGGATTTTGACTGGAGTTAAATTTATGTAAAATCAAGCATATCATTAAATGTTTAGCAATTGAAGAGGATATGTTGTGACATTTCGCCTGATTGATTTTGTTTAACCTGGTTTTCAGCCCATTTGAATTTTTCCACGTAGGCCTACAGTTTTGTTGCTTATTTCACGACCGCCGCTACCGTTACGGAAACGAATTATAACAAACAACAACAAATGTGCATACTGCAGAAATTCTGTTTGTTTAAATTGTCACAAACTTGTCATAGGCCTATTATAATAGGTCCTATTTTAAATTTTAGTCAGAATTCATCCAAAAGTAACTACTGAGAGTTCGACGGTTGTGCATAGAACCTGATGAGAACACCTTCGGCTTCACTGTCTTCGGAGAGGTCTTTCTTCTCTGTCAAACACCAAACGCGACACTAGTTTCATAACTGCACACGAGAAAATGAATATAAAATCTGAACCTATGTGAACAGTCTCTATTCAAATGCAGACTGCCGATCACAGTCTGTTACATCTGCAAACCAAGCTTACATGTAAGCCTACTTCAGCTTCGCAGGCAACTTTAAATGGTCTATTATAACGGAAGTTTCCTCTACCAAACAAGATGGCGCTGAAAGTTATCATCCTTGCGGAGATCTATTTGAGCTTCATTCGGCTTGCCATTTAGTGGAGTGCCCTAAAGACTGTTAGACATCTTTACACGGATGACATCGAACTTAAGGGTTTTTTAACGTGCAGTTGTACACAAAATGTGCAGTTCTAAATGGATTTGTGCAGTTGTAGAAGCACTTTTGTACAGTTAAAAATAAAAAAAAGTATGGTCATTGACTCATTGTCCTCCGATTGGAAGTGATTTACCATGGAGGATGGGAAGGAAAGTGGGAGTTGTGCAGTTATAAAAACTCCTCAAAACAACCCTGTCAAACTCCTCATCTCATTCTTTCCCCTTTCTTTACACCTCAACTGTACATTTGCTTCGTGTGGTAAATCTAACCTGAAAATGAATTATATCCACCAGGCTCTTCTACTTTAACCCATTACAAAACAGACATCTACTCTGCCTCCACTCTGGTCCCTGTCGAAAAATTACTTACACATCTCATCTACCGACCTCTATCGACAACCTTCTGACCTGACGCAGCTCTCGTATAATAAGTTGGTTCTGTAAAAACTAGACGTTTGCGACTCCTATTGGAAATATGACGACGCTGCATTTGCTTGATAGCTTACCTCTGCTATTAGTATGGTTTTCAGGTTAGCTTACCTGTGTTATTAGTATGGTGGGTCAGTCTGAATGGTCCACTCGGTCGTCAATGGAGTTGTGACTTTGGGCGTCGTAAGTTTAGTTTGACAGCTGCACCTGTAAAATAAACATAGCAATAAATTCAGATCTTGGATGGTGGAAAATAACAATAATATTATTATTATAATACGGGTTCGCTTTTAATTATGCCAACGATAGACTATAATTAACTCACATAATTCTATAGCAATATCATCAGCAGGTCTAATCACTGACATTTAATTTTATAATGTTTTACTGTAAATGCAAATTGACAACTAATTAATTTTTTAACTTACTGTGGTACCCGGCGTTGCCCGGGAATTTTAGGATTCTTTCGTTCTTCCCTCCGTCCATTCCTCCCCTCTCCCTCCCTCCAACCATCCCTCCCTTCATCTGGGGTACACGGCGTTGCCCGGGAAATTTAGGATCGCCCCGCTTCCGGACAATTCCTTACTTCTCCATCCTGAATGCCGACTCCCCAGTCCCCACCCTACCCCACCCCACCCACCACACTCCACCCCACCCCGACACAGTAGTGAGGGTTTGGAGTGAAGAGCTTAAAAAACTGTGCAAATGCATCCAGGTGAAACAGGGAAAATTAGGGTTTCCTACCCCTCGCACTCTAGCCCCATGGTGGTAGAGATTCGCCAACCTCTCGGCCAGTTGGTTCTGATGGCCTCTGTCTAGGTAAAAGTTTCAGATCAATAGCTGTGTTTTACCGAATCCCCCTCTGTAGCGAAAAGGAAATAGCGCTACAAAAACGACCTGGCAAGATGGGCAGATGAAAAGTCAGTCAGGTATGACTGGCGGGAAAGCTTGAGGCAGGCCTACAAGGGGGCGTTGTTGAGAGAAGGCAGAAGGCTGGAAGAATCTACAGAGTGAAGTTGAGCGGTCGTTTATGCTAGGGAGAAGTAAGTAAAGAATAGACTATTTGTATTTAATGAAAGTAATGAAATGGAATATTGAAATAAAGTTATATTAATTGTAGTTAGAGAATGTGTGTATTTTATGTGAATTAGAATTGATGAGTGTAACGCTATATAGAAATAACGTAGTAGGCTATTGGTTGTAGTTATGAAAGGTGTTGATGTGAATTAGATGAATATAAACTGACAGTAGTGTGTTGGTAAATTGGAATAATGTGATATTAGTTGAAGTTGTGTCATAGTCGAATATGTGGAACAGGTTTATTGAAAGGCAAATGAACATTGGACATTGAATGGCATTAATTGTGTTTAGGCCTATGGACAATAGGTTATATAGTTACTGGTGAATAGGTCTACTTGTTTTGTAAATGTGCTTGTAGACCCTAGCGGTCGGTGTGAAGAAAGACGAAGAGAAAAAGACGAGTGTTGAATTCAGTTATATTTCAACTTCGTCACACCCCCGCAATAATACTTTGAGCCCACCCGACCCCGCGGGGCGAGGTGTGTATTGGATGGGGGCGAGGTGAGTCCGGTGGCATTCGGTCTAGCTGCAGCGTTTCAGGTGAATAGCTGTTAAACTATGGCGACCGAAAGGATGTTGCAAAAGTTTGGGGTTTTTGCACCTCAACCTGGCCCCATGGTGGAGGGAGATTCGCCAACCCCTCCACTGGGTGGTTCTGATGGCCCACTGTCTAGGTACAAAGTTTGAGTTCAATAGCTGAGTTTTATCGAAACTGTTTTGGGGTTTTGCCCTCACCGTGGCCTCCATGGTGGGAGAGATTCGCCAAACCCTCTACCCCCTACGGGGTGTCCTATGCCGAGCCCGGTACAGTAGTAAATGTTTGTAGTGAAAATCTCAAAAACTGTGGAATTGCATCTCGGCCAAACCGTTCAGTCTAAAAAGCATTGCTATTAAGCCCGCTAAGCCAGTAAACAAAACGAACATTTCAAACAATTATGCCATAGTGTTACATGTACACTTTAGGAATAATTAAATGGCCTATTGCCAAATTTTTAGGCTACTGCGTGCATGCCTTATATATCTGCGAAACTTCTTACACGAAAGCTGCTTCAAGAAATCAGATTTAAATAGCGGTGATGTAATAGACCTACTGTACAAAAGAAAATCCACAAGATCCACTTTCTTCGCTAATTCCGATACTATGATTATATTTCATGTTGTGGGGCGCGGTGGTGCAGTGGTGGCGTCGTTGACTTGGAGCCGGAAGGTTTGAGGTTCGAATCCACCTCGCCGCGTAAGGACCTTGGGCAAGTCCTTCACTCACAATTGCTCAGCGATTCGGCGCGAAACTCCGATGTAGTGTCCGCCCTGCATTATTCGGGAGCGCCTCTGAGTAGAGAGAGAGAGAGAGCTTGAAGTGGCGCTATAACAAGTGCAAGTGCAAACAAACATACAAATAAAGATCTAAGAAAATCAGAATGATGGCTGAAAATGTAACCAATCAATAAAATCACTATCTTACTATGTACACGGAACTTTCACTTATCATGTTTTGACAAGTGATTGGTGCAAATAGCCTACATTCATGGGCGGAGTTTGGTTTCTGTTCTTGGAGGGGCTAATGCCTTCTTTGGGGGGGGCTAAGTTCTGGAAAATTAATCATTTTCATGGTAAAAAAGCTGAATCTGGGCCTTCTTGGGGGGCTTAGCTCCCCCTAGCCCCTGATAAATTCCGCCCATGCCTACGTTACCTGTAGACTGGTACTTCAGAACACGGTCCAATATCTGTATGGCTGGTGCCATTCTCTACGACAATCACTGAATAGCTGTAATCTGTAACAGCGACTTCGTAGCCAGTACAACCTGAACACAGGCTGTTAGAATACACTGTCCCAGTTGTTGGGTCTGTATACCGGATGCTTGAGACGTCGCCCAATCCAGCAGGATTGCACTGCCACAAAAGTAACGAAACATTTTAAAGTTAAATTATAATATGAATAAATTAATGGGCCAATAAAATTATTATAAGAAGCTTTTATTAAATTTTCCAAACGAGTAAACCTACCTGGTAGCCTATCTCCAGAAGGCTACATAATGAAAATCAATTATGACGGTATTTTGAGAAAGTAAATCTATACATAGGCCCATAATCGGCCTATCTCAGAGTAGTCTTGATAAATTTAAAGCTTTATTTTTGGTGATTTTAAGCTGCTTCAGAAAGTTCAACGACATCTGATTCACCTTTATTTTATTTTTGTGGAGAGACTTACTGTCAAACGTAGCCTATAATTATTATATCATTGGCATTGCAAAACCAGGAAATTGGCCTGTTCCGTTTTTACTTTATCATCAGGAAACAATCGTGGTTTGTTACTGTAGCGTTAGCGATGTTTTAGGCATTGGGCCTAATATCTGAATAAACCTGGTCTCATCTAGTGTCCTACGTGTCCGACCTGTTTTAATTAATCAGACGTAGTGAAGCCTATATTATTCATCGAAATATTACATGGTTCTATGTTATTATTTCAGTAGAACGTAGGTCTACTATAGCCTAAGACTGTCTGGTCAAGTTTAAGATTAAAATTCTGGAAACTAACGATAACATTTATTGATTGCGACAAGACATGCAATTTACTGAGCAAATAATTTCACCTATATGAATTAAACATGAGGAGCAATTGAAAGACTATTGCGCACAGCAATGACTCACAAAGCATTGTTTCAGTACTGTGGATGAGCTTGCTGCGCCAGTCCACGAAATGGTCTTCTGTGCAGGACGGACTGTCCATGTGGAGTTGAACTTTACGGCTGTTATGACTGCTCCACATCTCAAACTGTCCGACGCCTCAACATTTCCTTCCCACTTCAATGCGAAGCAGAAGCACGCGAATAATTGGAAATAGTAATCGAACTTTGCCATGTTGTCTGTCGTCGCTCTAGGAAGATCTTCAACTGATGACTGATCGCTGCTGTCAATGCTGCTTATATATCCAACTCTACCCATGAGTTGCTCTCAATCGATGAACACCTGTTGCTGACTAAAAATCAATAGCCTCTCTTGCGCATGCTGCAGCTTCAAGCGATGGTGGCATTATTTTCTGCGATGTACCGCGAATTAGTTTTACAACATACAATCTATAGGCTATAATAAGTCCAATAATAATAATCTTCGCTTAATGGCTTAATCCAGTGGTGGCCAACCTGCGGCACGCGTGCCACTTGTGGCACGCCGGCCTATGATGAGTGGCACGGAGGGCCATGGAATGTTTGAAAAATATTTATGCTACATGTAGATCTGCTAGTTTACAATGTTATCTCTTAGGGCAGACTTAGATGAATCTCAGGCGCCTCTGTAACTCCGTAGCTGCAGTGACCTCTGACCAGGGAAAGGTTAATTAACTGCTGACGGACGCAGCACAGGCGCTCGAAGTGGGGGGAGGGGGGCAGGCTCATCACTGTCAGTCGGCTGGGGGTCAAAGTCCATACTCTCCACAGCATCCATTCAGAGATAATAAATTGAGTTTCAGCCCACTGTAGGTTTTCAGGATCAAACAAAGGAAGAGATTCCTGTTGGTTATGTCTTTAGCAATGCTACAGTTGTGGTGCATGTAAATAATTAACATTGAACTTCACTTCAGTGAGTTACAGGGAAACTCTAATGAAAACCACCGGCCTAGGTAAACTATCAAAACTAATTTTAGAGAAAGAATCTTTTAGGCAGAACAGTCATTGTTTGCCAGAACAAGTGATGAACTGATAATGATGGTCAAACTTATACGAGTTAAGTCTGACGCATGAAAGAAAACTCATTCTGATGGCGAGTAAAGTCTTTTTCAAGTTTTGTATGGTTCAAAATCTAAGCAATACTGATAATAATGTCTAACATTGCAGCCATGGACACACGCTGTGATGAGACCGAATACAAAATTTTCATATATATATTATATATATAGGCACGGAGAACCATGGAATTTATATATAGGCCTATATATAGTTACTTTAATATACTTTTATATGCAAGTGCAAGTTTTAAATTGTAACAGGTTACAAGTCCTCTCGTCAGGTATATGTATAGTGGCACGCGGACGGTATGGGCGATAGTTTGTGGCACACTGAGTACAAAAGGTTGGCCACCACTGGCTTAATCTGACAAGACCGCAGAATGGTAACAGGTACAAGTTATACGAAATACTGCCCACCATAGCACGACACGCAGGTCGGCTTTATAGCAGTGGGTTAGGTAGCCTAAGTGCTGGATCACTCCTGGTTAGGTCAAGCCAGAAGTTGGAAGGTATCTTATTTTCAGCAGAACCCGAGTCAAGCAACACAGCAGAAAACCGCCAATGGCAGCTGACAGAAACCTTAAAAATTAATCAATGCCCTGTATGAGGTTCGATCCCGGGTTGCGTGGATGACACACAGTTTAACGACCAGCGCTCTCTCATCTGAGCTACGGTGAAAGACTAGCGTAGGCTACAGCAATGAGAAAAGCGCCAATGGCAGCTAGCAGAAACTTTAAAATAAATTAATGCCCTGTATGAGGCTCGAACCCGAGTTGCGTGGATGACGTTCAGATTAACGACCAGCGCTCTCTCAACTCTCAACTGAGCTACGGAGGCCCTGTGCCCTGCACGTGCTGCACGCCCTACTGCTACGCCACTGGTCACATACTCAAAAGCGCTTTATTATTTGGCATAATATTTTGTGTTTGTAACTGTATAATAATTATTAAGGTCGTCAGTAATGATAATCATCTGGAATTGACAGGCATTTTCTTTAAAAACCAGATAAGCGAGATAAGTCAATCATTAAGAGAAAAGCCGTATTTAATGGAACAATTTGACTTTGTAAAGAACGTAGAATTGTGTCAATACGAACTTGAAGAGCTGTTGACAATCAGAATGGTGGGTCTGAGTTGTTTTCAACCGACTGTAAACACTCTTTGTGTTTTATGAGATGTGTGTCATTCCTGAAAATGTCCTGTCAGTCACTCAGACGAATAGTGCGCAAGGGCACCAGTAGTACGACGACAGATTATTGACATCCAAACGAGGCGTATAATTCCTTCTCTGTCAAAATCCAAAGTCTGTTAAATTTATTTACGCGAACATCAACCGGAGTTATAGACCTAGACCATATACCTGCAATGTGTGATCAGCTGCCTGTTCCCGCAATCATTCTGTCGACCAAACGAGTTCAGTTGGTGAAGAAGACTTTGTCAGAAACATAATATTAGCCTACATGTAGGGTAAAAAGATGCAATAGCCTCCTACAAATAAGACAAATAATCAATAACGATGTCATTTAGCACAACTGCCTGCACCTGGATCAACTCCACCTCTACGAGGAAAAACAGAAATATAATTTGATGCCTCTTTTTATTTCTCCCCATCAGAAGTTTACGACGAAAAAGACTTAAGCTTGCTATACAGAAACAGTGTATTCTTGGGCATCCAGCCCAGGCACTCACGATTTTGTGGCGGCGCCATAAAAGTCTCTCCAAGCTCCCACAATCACTCCAAAACTGTCCATCGTTCGAATAACATAGATTTTAAATCAGGTAGAAATGGGTCGTTCTCGATGGCCTTTTAAGCAGACCTTGCGCGGCCACAAGACTTCTGAGCTGCTCCTCAGAAAACGTGTGTTCTTGGGCATCCAGCCCACGTACTCACGATTTTGTGACGGCGACTTAAAAGTCATTCCAAGCTCCCAAAATCACTTAAAACCGTCCACCGTCCGATTAACATAGCATTGAAATCAGGCAGTTATGGCCAATTCTTTATGGAAATTTAGGCAGACTTTGCGCAGCCACAAAATTTCTGAGCTACTACTCAGAAACAGTGTTTTCTTGGGCATCCAGCCCATGTACTCACGATTTTGTGACGGCGACATAAAAGTCATTACAAGCTCCCAAAATCACTTAAAACCGTCCATCGTCCGATTAACATAGCATTGAAATCAGGCAGTTATGGCCAATTCTTTATGGAAATTTAGGCAGGCTTTGCGCGGCCACAAAATTTCTGAGCGTCTCCTGTGACGGAAACAACCCTTTCCTGGTGGAATTTTACGCAGACTTTGCGCGGCCACAAACTTTCTGCGCTGCTCCACAGGAACAAGGTGCTCTTGGGCATCCAGCCCAGATACACGCGATTTTGTGGCGGCGCTATAAAAGTCACACCAAGCTCCCAAAATCACTCCAAAACCGTCCCATCGTTAGAATAACATAGCATTGAAATCAGGCAGAAATGGGCCATTCTCGATAGCCTTTTAACCAGACTTTACGCGGCCACAAATTTTCTGAAATGCTTCTCAGAAACAGTGTATTATTGGAGATCTAGCCCAGTTACTCACGATTTTGGGGCGGCGCTATGAAAGTCAGTCTTAGCTCCCAAATCACTCCAAAACCGTCCATCGTTCTTATAAGTTATAACACAGCATTGAAATCAGGCAGAAATGAACCATTCTCGATCGCCTTTTAAGCAAACCTTGCGCGGCCACAAAATTTCTGAGCTGCTCCTCAGAAACAGTGTGCTCTTGGGCATCAAGCCCGGGTACTCGCTACTTTGTGGCGGTGCAATAATAGTCACTCCAAGCTCCCAAAATCAATTGAAAACCGTCCATCGTTCTTATAAGTTATAACACAGCATTGAAATCAGGCAGAAATCGGCCATTCTCGACTGAATTTTAGGCAGACCTTGCGCGACCACAAATGTTCTGAGATGCTTCTCAGAAATAGTGTATTCTTGGGCATCCAGCTCAAGTACTCACGATTTTGTGGCGGCGCAATATATGTCACTCCAAGCTCCCAAAATCACTCGAAAACCGTCCATCGTTCGTATAGCATAGCATTGAAATCAGACAGAAATGGGCCATTCTCGATGGCCTTATAAGCAGACCTTGCGCGGCCACTAAATTTCTGAGCTGCTCCTCAGAAACAGTGTGCTCTTGGGCATCCAGCCCGGGTACTCGCTATTTTGTGGCGGCGCAAAAAAGTCACTCGAAGCTTCTCAAAATCACTGGAAAACCGTCCATCGTTCGAATAACATATATATATCATTGAAATCAAGCATAAATGTCAAATTCTCGATGGATTTTCAGGTAGACTTTGCGCGGCCACAAAATTTCTGAACTGCTCCTCAGAAACAGTGTAGGCTATTCCTGGGCATCCAGCCCAGGTACTCGCGATTTTGTGGCGGCGCAATAAAGGTCACTCCAAGCTCCCAAAAGCACTCGAAAACCATCCATCGTTCGAATGACAGCATTGAAATCTGGCAGAAATGGGCCATTTTCGATGGCCTTTTAGGCAGACCTTGCGCGGCCACAAGATTTCTGAGCTGCTCCGGGGTTGCCTGGTCGTCGCGAAAAGCGCGAATTGGGCGACTTTTGAAAGCGCTCGCGACTGAAAATTTCGTCCTCGCGACCTCGCGCTTTTGGGGCTACGTTTTTGGACGACTTTTGGGATTTGTTGAGCGAAGAAAGTAGATTTTCCACGAGATTTTGATCGAAAGACTAAAAAATGGTCGTCAGAAATTTTGAGGACCTTTTTTTTTAATTTTTAGTCATCGGAATAAATTTTCGCGACCGAAAATAGAAAAGCTCGACGATCTCGCGATTTTCGCGACTTGTTTTCGTAATCTCGCCACAAAGGTTTCCTGAAATCTGGCAACCCTGAGCTGCTTCTTAGAAGCAGTGTAGGCTACTCTTGGTCATCCAATCCACGTAGCCTACTCACTATTCTGTGGTGGCGCTATAAAAGTGACTCGAATCTTCTCATAATCACTCGATAAACGTCCATCGTTCGAATAACATAGCATTGAAATCAAGCATAAAATTTAATGTCAAATTCTCGATGGTGTTTTAGAAAGACATTGCGCGGCCACAAAGTTTCTTTGCTGCTCCTCAGAAACAAGGTACTCTTGGGCATCTAGCCCAGATACTCACGATTTTTTGACGGCGCTACAAAAGTGACAATAAGCTCCCCAAATCGCTCGACAACCGTCCATCGTTCGATTAGCATAGCATTGAAATCTGACAGAAATGGGTCTTTCAAGATGGAATTTTAAGCAGACAATGTGCGGCCACAAAGTTTCTGAAATGCTCCTCGGAAACAGTGTACTCTTAGGCATCCAGCCCAGGTATTCACGACTATTTGGCGAAGTCATAAAAGTTACTCTAAGCTTCTCAAAATCACTCGAAAACCGTCCATCGTTCGTATAACATAGCATTGAAATCAGGCAGAAATGGGCCATTCTCGATGGTCTTTTAAGCAGTCCTTGCGGGGCCACAAAAGTTCTGGGCTGCTCCACAGAAACAGTGTGCTCTTCAGCATCAAGCCCAGGCACTCACGATTTTGTGTCGGCGAAATAAAAGTCACTCCAAGCTGCCAAAATCACTCGAAAACCGTCCATCGTTCTTTTAACATAGATTTGAAATCATGCAGAAATGGCCAATTCTCGATGGAATTTTAGGCCGACTTTACGCGGCCACAAAATTTCTGAGCTGCTCCTCAGAAACAATGTGCTCTTGGGTATCCAGCATATATGTGCTATGTTATTCGAATGATGGGCGGTTTTCGAGTGATTTTGAGATCTTGTAGTGACTTTTATAGCGCCGCCACAAAATCGTCAGTACCTTTGCTGGAAGCCCATTAGTAGGCCTACAATGTTTCTGAAAAGCAGCTCAGTAATTTTGTGGACACGCAAGGTCTTCCTAAAAGACAATCGAGAATGGCCCATTTCCGCCTGATTTCAATGCTATGTTATTCGAACGATGGACTGATTTTGAGTGATTTTTAGTAGCTTAGAGTGACTTATATAGCACCACCCCATAATCGTGAGTACGTGGACTGGATGACAAAGAGCACACTGTTTCTGAGGAACAGCTCAGAAATTTTGTATCCACGCAAGGTTTGCTTTTTTACTCGTCCGGTCGGAATCTTCCGAAAATGTTAGAGGTAGATCTTTTGCTGGTCTGCTTGCCCGAAAACCAGACTTGCCCGAAATTTGGGGCTGGGCATTTGCCACCTTGGACCCCCGTCTCCTTTGCTTATATCCGTTCTCTTCCCCGTGACTCTTCTGGCTCTTTCTACCGTCTTCTCAAGACCTTTCTTTTTGACCAGGTCTGGGTTGGGAGCGCCTCTGATTTGAGCTTTGAAGAGGCTCTATATAAATTTATGCGATTGATTGATTGATTGATTGAAGACAATGTGTAGTGTGTACGCTACTGTTACAGATCATTGATTTTGTTTGAAACTAACAAATGATCGTTATAATTATATTTGATGAAGTTATCATCGTTCACATTAACTCACCTGTTAATTAGCCTACCACTAACGTGCTAATAACAGTTAAGTGATTTGTCATCACTGATGAGAAGCACATTGTAGAATTTACTTTTCAGTTGTGCCTCAGTAAAATTGACGCATTGAATATTTCTGTCGGAAAATCATAGGCCAGTAAAGTCAATCAGTATTACTTACTATAAATTACGAAAATTATCTGTAGGCCTAAAATCATAAACTTCAAGGACATTGTGCAAGTCCTAAGTATTGTTGAATCTCCTGACATTTTTGGTCTACATAGGTTTTGGACAAAGCGACACGGAATGGCAGGATGGAGAAATTTATATCATAGGCCTATCTTAAGTTGAAAATAATTATGGGCCTATAGCCTACATAATTTCTGCAGCAGCTGCTACAGATAATTATAGCCTACACTGATCCATTATTGAGACTTTCAGCATGCTCAAGCAGGGCCGATGAGAGAAATTCCTGGTCCCTATACGGCGTATACGCAGAGCTTTCACTGCTTCCTTGAAATGAGGACAATGCTAAAGTTATTCTATTTCCCACCCAAAACGAAGTTAATTATAATAAACCATGACAGTAGCGGCTTAGATTCTCGACATAATGAGGAACGAGGGATTTTGAACGGTTCGATTCTATGTGCGCGGTATTTAACGGCCGTGTTATGCGCGCGCAATGTTGATTGTGATACCTATCAGTATCACGCTATTGTTAAGAACAAACACAATAAAGAACAACACACTTTTATGCTACAGAAATTCGGTTTGTTTTTATTGTAACAGACCAATTAGAAACTCTGTAAATACGTGGAAAGTTCAGTTCTTGTCATCTTTATTATTACGTCCGATGTGCAAAGATCTTGATGAGTGGGCCTTAAGTTTCACCATCATCGGAGAGGTCTCGCTTCTCTCACCTAAAAAACACAACAAAATCACGATTGCACGATATGATACGATTTTGAAGAGTCTCAGTCATATGAAGTGTCTGAATTTGATCGACGGAATCTATAACTGCCGATCCCAGTTTCTCACTTCAGTTATCAACATTGTGTTAATTGGATTGGTAGTTATCGTCATGCCTTTTTTGTCTAAATGTTTGAGTCATAATGATATGCAATTGATTCTATTAATTAATCCATTTTGTCTTTGATTTCATTACTCGATCAATCATTAGTTTGTTCATTTATTCATTAAGATAAAATATTTCGACACGATGTCAAAACACTGGAAACTACGATAGCTGCATGTTGTCTTTCTTGTGTTTAAATTTTTACTTATAGTAGGCCTAACCCATATACATTTTCATCCGTTTCAGCCCATCTGCTTCACTTCTTTCCATCACGTTTCTATCAACGCCCCAGATCTCTCTCCTTATATTTCTCTTTACCTGTTTCTCTTTATCTCCGTATGTCTGTCTCTTTCTCCCTGCTTCCCTTTCTGTCTGTCTCCTCTTCTCTCCCTCTCTCTCTAAACTGGCATCTACGTAGTGAACATCTTGCTCCCTGAGATGAACACTGTTTCTATGACCTCGACATTTCCATGAGAGTTACATTGCATTACATTTTCCATGATTTTTAAGCACTAACTCATCACTCTCCTCAGAAAAGTAAATCATAACCAAATAAAACTTCAACAGCCGTTCCATCTTCAGTCTTTCCATTCTAAGTTAACAGAACGCAATGTACTCTCATGAATTTTTTTAAACCTCTTCCAATCTGGCTTACTTTAACACGAAACGCCACTACACAGAAACATGTTTTAATCTTCTTATAGCACCGCAATAAGGCGGTGTCTGCCATCATCCGTCAACAGCCATCCTGACTCTATCCTCTTGTCATCTCTGCCATTTCTACAACATTGATCATGGTATCTGCACTACTATTTTCGTGTCTACGGTTGTTCCAGTTCTACTTGTCTTGCCGCTGCGCCTCTGATGAAGGAAAGCCTTCAACCACTGCTTCAGTTCTTTACATAATTATTATGAAGCAATGTGCTATAGCCTATAGGTCAATTCTCCTCATCTAGCCTCCATGGCAGTCTATGCCATCTCATATAATCCGTGTCTGTCGACCACGATCTTTACTCTGATGACACATCATCGTCTGCATTATTTTGTTTCCTGCATGTAACTTACAACCTTCTAGTCTTTAACTCAAGTCTTATTTTCCGCTCTAGGCCTACCAAGAATAAGCTCGATCAGCAGCCTCATCTCTCTGGGCTCTCTAGGAAAATGACTTGAATAATCCTTTCATTCCATCTGACACAGCGCTCAAGAATAAGTTAGTGGTGTGTGTATTTTAGGGATTCAAATTTTCAAGTTCAACATTTCACCTCTATGGATGTCATTAACCAATGTATGGGTCGACATAAGGCGACGTCGTAGTGGGCGGTTCGGTTGTTGTTGTTGTCGTAGTGGGCGGTTCGGTTGTTGTTGTTGTCGGAGTATCTGTGGTTTTCGTTGAAATTGTAGTAGTTGGCTTGGTTGTCGTTTCAATTGTAGTAGTTGGCTCGGGTGTAGTTGGTGCCGCACAACTGCATCTGCAATATAAACTTATTTGTGAATTCTGTGCTTTTAGTTTAAAGACATAATTATTCCGAAACTGAACAATTCAGGGCACTAATGAGGTGCGATGCATCAGTGGACAGTGAATCATAATATGCCAGTAATTATAGTTCACTAGTGACTAGGCCACATAGACATATTACTCTAGGCCTATATGCAATATTGTTATTATTATTGTTATATCAATAGCACTGCGACAGTAATCGCTTAAATTTACAACTAAAATAATTGGGTGATTCTTTTATGAAAAATATCCTAACTAAATTATGTTAATAGTTGGATAGGCCTATAGGTCTCGTAACTACATTCCGGAGTTCCTCCGTTTAAAAAATCGTTGCGTTAATTTATAGGCTACCAACTCAAACTATTGTAAGAAACACCGAGAGGTGTGTGAACCTTATTGACCATTCCGAAGAATAGGCTATAATTAGATCTATTATATAGGCTATGTAGCATGTAGGTTATACGCTGATATTTGGCTCATTGTTGAATTATTGTCCCTATCCCTATTTCCACAGCAAAAATGACTTTTTGGTTCTTTTCTGAGGCCTTTCCTGAATTTAAATTTTCAACTTCTGTTCGTGACCTAGGAGTCACTTTTACTGCTCCCTGACATTCTCAACACATGTAACCAACCTTACACGCTCCTTTTACTTTCACCTCCGTCGTCTCAGGTCCATTCTCACATCTGTATCCCTTTCAACCATGGCATCAATAGTCCATGCAATAATTTTGTCAGTTCCAGAATTGATTACTATTATAGGCCCTAATTCCCTTCTTATTGGTCTTCAAAAGATTCGTCTATCTTCCATTCAACCTGACTTTTTTGTTCCTCGAGCTAGGACCACTATTGCTCAAACTCGATCCTTTACCATCATTGGATCCTTCTTGTGGAATTCTCTTCTCTCCACTTTGCGTAGTACTCTACTTTCAGGATCGTTGTCTACATTCTCTCTCTCTCTTCTTAAGACCTATTTTTTTCTAGAGGTCATCGCACTGGGAGCGCTACTGAATGGCATCGACTGTGAGCGGCGCTATAGAAATTACCATATACACTACATTACATTACATTATTGTAATATGCCTAATGTAGCCTTGATCTAAAAAATCTATCACACAAAGTAGAATCATAAGATCATTTAATTGGTGTAAATACTTCACCTGTAGATAGGTACTTCAGAACATGGTCCAGTATCTGTATAGCTTTTCCCATGATCGATAACACCAAGAGAAAAGTTGAAATCTGTAACAGGCACTTGCAGGCCAGGACAACCCAAACACAGGTTGTTGAAGTACACTGCCCCAGTCGTTACGTTTGTATACTGGATTCTTGAGATGTCTCCCAGTTCAACGACTGCAGAGTTGCACTGCAACAAACAAAATAACAAAAGACTCTTATTATTATTATTGTTCAATTAGATTATACATGTAGATAGGCGTGGGTAACAGTTCTGAAATTATTTAACCTAGTGGCTTATGTTCAAGTGTGCCTTCTTTATCTCTCGCTTAACTAATAGCTTGCTTGCGTTTTGTCTTTTAGCATTGTTCTCACGTCCATATCGCTTTTTCTGCTCAATTTACTCATTTATCGTGTTTTTCCTGTTGTTCCTTATGTTTCCGTAGTTGTTAATGTTCTTGTTTCTCAATGGATTTCACTGGTTGACGACCGAGAACGCTCCGCTTCCTCCTCTGTGGGACACCACTCTAATCGTAGTCCTGATTGAATATTTCACGCAGTATACCTTTTCATATAAGTCTTATTGACTTCATTTTACATTAACTCGGGATGTCTATAGAGGTGGTCTCCCGCTACCTTATAATCGGTGTTTTAGTGAGAGACCATCGCCAAAAGTTAACGTTGTTCATCATCCGTCCTTCAGGATCTTCTCCTCGGGCAACTAGCTCAATATATGCATAGCATATACCGGCGAGCCCACCACACATTGGGTTATCATTATCAACAGGGGACAACGTGAAGGTGGCCCGGTGGCCCGGTGGGTCTTTGGGCGGTAGAGGCTTTGTGAGACACTAAGTCTTACTGCCACATTTTCCGACCCTCAGGAATTCGCTGGGGTCCGGAAATACACTTGAGCATAATTATTAGTATTGACAGAAACTCCCGATGGGGAGAGGATGGAGACTTCACGAGTGATGGAATACGAGTACATTAGTACAACACACAGGATGAAAGAGAGGTCAAAGCGGTGCAACAATACTGATGGAAGAACATAATTAGCTGTGACTAATATCATAAATACGGACCAATACGGAAAATAGGAGACCATCAATTTGGGCGTAGGAAGGGTGTGGGAACAAGAGATGCAATCGGAACACTAAGAACACTAACAGCATGGAGCAGCCAGAATGGTCGGGATGTATGCATTTGCTTAGAAGACTATGAAAAAGCATTTGATAGAGTTAAATGGAGAAGGTTATTGCATGCACTGAGGAGGATGCGAACTGATTGAAGAGACAGAAGATCAATAGGAAACTTATACACGGGTTGGAATTAAGAATCAGAATAAAAGATTACCCAGAACCTGTAAAGGTAGACAGAGAAGTGAGACATGGATGCCCGTACTAGGCCCCGTAGTCACCTTTGCGATTCAAAATTTGCTCAGAAAAACTTGCTAGAGAGGAAGTGTGGATTTGATAGAGGGATAAAGGTGGATGAAGATGGAAGAAGGCGTGGAGGATTGCGGATGACCAGGCAATGATGGCGAGAAATCAGAGAAGTCTAAAAGTAATGATGGACAGACTGAGCACAATTATTATATTATAAGAAGACTAGGAAATTAAACCAGATATAAAGAAGATAAGAGTAATGAAGACAAGTAGGCTAATGGAGAGGACATGAAAATCAATAATACATAAAACCTAGGATCATGACCAGTTGACGATAAGGTCTTAACATAGCATCAAAGGTTAGCCTACTCATGCTAATGCTGATTTCTTTGATTTTTTGTCTGTCTTTTGTTTGTGTTCTTTCTCTGAATTTTTCCTGTAGTGTTTACTACATTGGTTTTGATAATTTTTTGTTTCCTTAGTTAAGTAACATCTTTGCATTCCAATTCTCTCTATAGTTTTTACTTTTACACTTCACTTTGGTAATTCGGCCCCTACTTAGCGGGACAGTAAGTACCATAGGTGGCAGACCTAGGCCTATATGTAGGTTTACCATAAGAGACAGGCCTAGGCATACATGTAGGCCTACAATTGAATAGCAGCTTACGCAGCAATACTCGAAAGTTTAATTTTCCTTCTTGACAAGCGATGGTATGGTTCCTAAAGGCAATGAAATGAATTAAATAATTTTATCTATCATAGGCTATATACGAAACAGGCCTATTTAGCCTACTGGTAAATTTCATTTGTTCCTACGAAAGTTTGCTGAAACAAAAAAACTGTGGCTGAAATGATTAGGACAGACTGTCAGACATACAAAATGAACTAGTGACAAATTTCATAGATAAATACTGCTTTTTGAACCTATCTTTCTGGGTTTTTAAAAACCGGTTTTGAAAGTGAATATCCCAAACGCGTGCAAATCAATATCATCTGCGGTCAACGATGGAGCAAGGATGACTAAATAAATGACCATAATAGGGGAAATAATATGGGAAATTAAATTTTTAAAAATAAAAGGAATATTATTAGGCTACCTTTCACAACATTCAACTTAAAAACGAATAAATGGGAAAAATAATTTCTGAAGACGTCATTTAAGATTTTCTTATAAAAAAACCCGTAAAATTCCGCGTGATGTTGCACAGTTTTAATTTTACTGTATGCTTACGTTAAAATTTGATTTTATATGTTTTTGGCAATATCTCATTCCATAGGCGTACGGGAGTTTTCAGGAGTGGGGGGGGGGCAAAGATTTCACTTTTGCCAGAAAAATATATCCGGAAAAAGTTGAAGACCTTTTTTTAGTTGTCCGAGGTAGTCTTTGCCCGAAAAACCTGACTTGCCCGAAAGTTGACGACCTTTTTTCTATTTTTTTGTCGTCCGAGGTAGTCTTTGCCCGAAAAACGTCACTTGCCCGAAAGTTGAGGGGCATTTGCCCCTCCTGGACCCCTGCCTCGTACGCCTATGTCTCATTCTCAGACTTTCATAGCCTAGGCCTTTGAAAAAAGATCGTTGACACCTAGTCCAGGCACGCCGCCTATCGTGTCGACAGAATAAAAGGGCTATGAGGCTAGTAGTATGAGCAACGAGCATCAGTCATCCTATTGCCATTGGCGCCCGCACATAGGGGCAAGAGGGGAACTTGCCCCCACCCCCTCTAAAAATTGACATATACAGGGTGGCCCAAAAAGTGGTAACATCTCGTAGCAAAGGGTCTTTTAATATAATTGAGTTAATATAACGTTTAGTAATTTACTGCTGTATGTCAAGTAGTAATTACGCTAATCATAAAACATGTTCAATGTGTCCCATTTGCTTCTCAACAACTTTTTGTAAGCGAGAAACACCAACTGATACCATGATACCGCGGCTGTAATGTTCACGTTCTCGTATAAGTCTCCTTTCTGAAACTTGCCTTTTCTTTGATTCAACTGAATAGCCTAAATACAATAATTTTGAGAATTTTTAACTGGCGTGGCAACGATGAATGTCTTTTCGTCGGTAAACCAGATGGTTCGGAGGCCTATACTTCTGTCATTAGGAAACCGTTCAAGTAGCTGCTGACTGCATTGCAAACGTTTTAATTTGCAATTTTGGTTGAGCGTTCACGTTCTGTTGTACCCGTCGTTATAAAAAAATTTATAACGTGACTGACACTAGCCATACACCGGGCTTTGTTTGGAAACTTATTTTTCATTCACCTTGCTCCTCAATGTTTCTCAATTCGCATTTTTTTTCATCAGAATGCGGTATTTTGTTGTGATTATTGTCATTCTGGTTAAAATATCTTCAAAACACGCAGAAGTTGACGAATAAAAAATAAAAATGTCGACCGGAAATTGTCGTAATAATGATGTCATATGACTAAACAGGTAGCTAAGTAGATTAGCGAACTATTTAAGCTATTATGGATAAAGTCTAAACAAATTTGAACTAATTATGATATATTTTACGTGGTGTTATCACTTCTTTTGGGCCACCCTGTATATCTTTTTAACTACTACTTTCGGGTTTAAAAAAAATCGAGTTAAAGAAACCTACTTCCTAGCATAATTTTTGTATTATTTTTAACTTAGCCTATATCTTTGCACTGATGAAACTATTCATATTAAAAATTATGCTCAAAATGAAAATGAGAAATTTGCATTGAGAAACCTCTTTGAAAATACATGTGTTCTTAATTTCCAGCTTTGGATTTTGCAAACTATTGCTATTAAAAAATTTAGCTGTCGCCATCGTTAAATTTTTGCCCACAACTGCAAACATTTCTGCGGGCGTCCACGCTTTTTGTTGCACAAATTATTTAGTTTTGATCAAATTTGTAGATATGCGATACGTTTCATTAGCGTAAAACGAGGATGATAGATAGGCCTATGTTTTGTAATTTTGCCATCACCGAGAAACATTCGCCGGTTGAAGTGTAGTAGGCTAATGTCTGAATGAATCTTTTCTCTCCAAGTAGGCCTATCCGACCTGTTGTTAATAAATTAGATTTAATGACCTCATAATTATTATCTGATTGAAGTAGCATATGCTTGAAATAGTATATGAATAAAAATTGCTTCATCTAGTCTCTGACTTGTTTCAATTAATCGGATAATGTGACATCTATATTTTTGTAGGAATATGACATTAGCCTACCTTCCTAATTATTTCTCTAAGAGGTTGCAAAAATAGAGTCTGACCCAGGGCTGTTTTTGAGGAATTTTTAGAACTGCACAGCTCCATCTTTTCCTTTCCCATCCTTCATGGTAAATTACTTCCAATAAGAGGAGAATGACCATTTTTGCCAGTTTTAACTTACAGAAGTCATACAACGGCACAAATCCAGTTAGAACTGTACATTTTGTGTACAACTGCACGCTAAAAAGCCCTGGTCTGACCTAAGTTACCAAAGACCTGCATTTATTTTTATTTTGCATCGGATCGTCGGAGTCGGCAGATGCTTTGCCTCGTTTCTATCAATGAGTCACGGCACAAATAATTTCAGTGCCTGTGCCCTACAATTTAACAGCTGCTATACAAATTTTCTAACTTTGATTGCTACAGCGACATTTAAATAATAGAGCTAAGCGTAGCAATTCCACGAGCGTCTCCTAAGTTCATAACAGCCTTATCAATCACATTTTATCTGAATGATGCCATCTAATATTCTAAAGGGACAGAAAAGTCCTGAATGGAACATATTCAAAATAGTGCTGGCCTCTTTAAGGCCACAGAATGCTGAACACAATATTAGACTCGGTGAATGGCAAAATAAAAGCTATGGTCAAATTGACTTAAAAACATGAATAAAGCTGTTGCGTGATGAAGATTATAATAATAATAATAATAATAATAATAATAATAATAATAATAATAATAATAATAATAATAATAATAATAACTTTGACCGTTGCAGTGGCGTAGCAAGGTCTTAGGGGGCCCCTGTGCAGAGCTTAGGTGGTGGGCCCCTTAAATACTTGAAACCCCACCCCATTCGATTTCAAACAACAAAGCTGTGCGAAGCGCCTGGTTTCTTTACGAGGTTTGCATATTTCAGACCAAATTTAAATGAAAATAAACGCCACATTTTAAAAATTATTTTAACAAATTTATCTAATGAAACATATTCTTCTCCATATCAACAGAAAAAAATTGAACTAGAATACCATACAAAAGTAGGCCTAATCACAAAAATTGCTTCATCTCCTGAAGTATTAATCATCAATTACTCATAGGCCCTACTTAAATTCTCCAAGCTGTTGGGTTTGTTGACTAGAAGAGCGGGAAAATGTAACGAATTTGGCTGGTGTGAAATGACTCAATCAAATCTACGGCTAACCTACTATACGGGGATCTATATCCGAAATGCTAAAATGCTCGTTTGAGCGCTTTTTCTTGTGCAAAATATCCACCACCTTTGAGGTGTCAAGCCTGAATCCATTGGTGATGTAACTGCTACCGTAGCCTCTGAAGTTCGAGGCCTACTCGGCTCAGTGTCAATATCCATGTCAACCACCACCTCTGCTCTGATCAAACCGAAGATCGATTCTGCCCCCCATGTCTGATGTAGTCATATCGGTGCAAGCTCGCTCTCCGCAGGCATCATATATAAATGCGGGAATTTTATGCGTTTTGGCGGTCTTCTTCGCCCGTTTTTCTCGTGCTTGTCGCTTAGCAGCGCCACTTAAATAAGACTTAGTCATAACTTGGGGGACAGAAAGAGTGCGGTACGAGAGGTGAGAAATACACAATTTCCAGGTAGGCCTATGCCTAAATATATTTGTAATAAGGTATCCTAATCATTATCATGGACATTCCGGCTGAAACCCAAAAAATTACTAGGTGTGTAACTGTGTACGCTGTAGATGTAGGTTTGAATACATTCTGATTATCCTTAAGTTAAAAAATTGACTCTGACCCCGGGGGGCCCCTGACAGCCGGGGGCCCTCGTGCACTGCACAGGTTGCACGCCCTATTGCTACGCCACTGGACCGTTGACTCCAGAACAACAAAGCTTTTATTAGTGTTTCTAAAGCCTGAGGGATCACATACAGTGTGGCGCATAAAAAGTGAGACCGCCTAGTATAATCTCAAATAATAAATTGCTTTAAAACTTTTTCGTCTTTAAAAAACATGTAAATTGTTGCCAAATGTCAGTTCACACAGAATCAGAAGTCAAATTCAATGTGTCCTCCTCGGTTCTCGTCAGTTTTCTCTTAACGTCTGCGCCACTGGTCATTGCTTCTGTTTATAAACCGCTGATTATAATTTTTGCCACTCTTCAACAATGGCCAGTTTCAATTGATCTTTTGTCGTTACAAATTTACGACGAAGATAAACTTTTTGTTGGAGAACACACAAATAGCATAATGTACCGGGTTTAGGTCTGGACTATTTGGATATCACATGTCTGATTCGATGAAGGTGACATTCTCCCGAAGAAGAAAGTTGATCGTGTTTTTGCTGTGTGCGACGGCGCTCAGTCTTGATGCACTGTCCAACCTTGACGATTACATCTCGCTCGAATGTCTGGATGTAATTCTTGTCTTAAGACGTGGTCACAATAATAATTAATCACTGTTCACTTTCACTCCTGGTTCAACAAACACCACACTGTTTTTCCCATTCGAGACACATGTACCGACCAAAACAATGATGACACGACTGAAAAGTTCACGCCGAATATTCCGTTCTGTTCAGTGGCGGATCCAGAACTGTTTCAAGGGGGGGCAAAATCTTAGATCTTGGGCGGGAAAAATGGCCATGGCCGGATTGCCCCCCCCCCCTGGATCCGCCCCTGGTTATGTTCGAAAGGACTTTGGGTGGGCGATTCCTGACTTATGCGATGTCGTACAATCGGCATGAATCTTTCTAAAAAGTCGATTAAGACTTGCTTTACTCCAGATTTTATTGTAAACTCAGCTATCATTCGCCTGGCTCACCATTGTTTTTCAATTTACAAATTTTTAACGAGAATACGATGTTCTTCTGTTATTTTAGTTATTTTATAAACACTGCATAAAATTGCATAAATTATAAATATGGCGACCGGAAATTCACGAAATATTGACTTCACACGTTGAGTTATTGAGTAAAGATAATTTTGCAGTTTAAAAATCACTTCAAAACATGACTCAAAATATAATATAAAAGATTTAACGAGGCGGTCTCACTTTTTATGCGCCACCACCCTGTATACCTCTGGCGCTTAAAAAAAATTATTCTAGCACCGAGGACGAGGACCACTAACTACATAGATTAGATTCATAAATCCTGAGGGATCATAAATACCTCGGGGGAAAACATTAAAACGATTTATATAGCGCCGTAGCTCAGTCGAGGCCGAAGGAAAGGGCGCTGTACACGGGATAACATGTTACTGTCAATTAAATATACGATTGTTTGAATAGGTAAGTCTTGAGACTGGATTTAAATGTCTCCACATATAAAATGTGAAGTTCAGGGTTTTGATAAATTGTAATTATAACTATAATTAGTTGAGATCAGTCAGGCAGTTACTGAATAAATAAATTGAAAGAACTTATGTAATGGAACGACTCACAGTGCATTGTTTCAGCACAGTGGCTGCATTTGCCGGTCCACGCCACGATATAGACTTCTGGCGGACTGTCCATGTGGAGTTGAACTTTATGGCTGTGATTACTGCTCCACATCTCAAACTGTCCGATGCCTCAACATTTCCTTCCCACTTCAATGCGAAACAGAAGCAGGCGAATAACTGGAAGTAGAACTTTGCCATGTCGTCTGTCGTCTGTCGTCGCTCTTGGAAGATCTTCAGCTGATGACTAAATGATCGGTGCTGTCCATGGTGCCTTATAAGCTTATCTTCACTTCACCTGAGTAGGTCTAGGCCTATAGCTCGCAATCAGGGAACACCTGTTGCTGCAAAATATAAATTAGTCTCCTTACAAATGCAGTCGCTCCAAGTGATGGATGGTCTCAGTTTTATCTTATTTAAGCCTATAAACCGATTTCAACCAACAAACACGACATCATAAACATAGGCTACAACAGACGACAAGACTTAGTTGCATTTTTGTAGGCTATATTATATTTATAGCATATATATATATATATATCAATGTGTGCTATGTGTGTGTATAATTCGTGATGCCGTATGCATCTTATATGATAAATTACGAATAATCTGTCATTGTTTTCCACTCATAATATGCAATACTTTGTGTTCATAACTGCGTATCATTGATGAAACGACGTCATTGTGTTGGCGTCGGTACCGTTAATCGGGAATTGTCAGCCGCTTCTTTAAAAACCTGATAAACGGCATATTTAATCAACTATGAGCACGACTGAAAAAGCCATAGTTAAAATGGAACAGCATGACTTAGCAAATAATGCGATATTTGTGTCAATTACAAGCTTCAATAGCCGTTGACAAACAGACTAGTAAGTCGTTTTCAACCTACTGTAAGCACACACTGTGTTTCGCTTTGATTTGTGTCTTTCCTGAAAATGCTCTTTCACATAAGTAAGCGACGCGAAAGTGTAGCCAGATGTCGACAGCTTTGGCATCTAACGAGGCGTGTTTGTTCTTTATCACAACCCATAAGTCTGTCAAATTTATTTATGCGAACACACACACACACAAACACGCACACGCTCGCGCTCGCGCTCACCCACACATATACTAGATGGGGTAATCGGCGTAGCCGAGAAATTTTGAATTTTTGTCCTACACCCGCCCGCCTCTGCGATGTGGGGTTCCTCATCGAGCCCCACCCCTCTGGGGTATCCGGCGACACCCGGTAAATTTTGTGTTTTTCCTCACCCGCTGACACTTTACCAACCGTTATCCTGACAATGCCCAACCACACCTTGTGCCACCCACCTCGCCAAACCCCATCCGTCCGCAGCCCCCACCCCGCTACACTCCACCAACACTCACCCCGCTACACCCACCTCTCCACTCTTGGACCCCCGCTCTGCCCCTACTCCGCCTCCACAAGCCCATCCTAACTCCACTCCGCCCCGCCCCGTCCCCGCTTTTGCCCCCACCGTGCCCGCAACTTCACTCCTCCCATACCCAGCCCCACCCGTCCCAATCCTCGTATTCTTCGCAGAGTAGTGTTTTTAAACTGCAACTTTCCTCCGTATTGAAGCTTTTGTCTTAAAAAAACCCCCAGTAAATTTTTGATTTTGATTTGTTAGGGATGCAATGTTGATATTCCGAGGATTCTCGAAAATGTGGAAAGTAGTGGAAACTAGTAGAGTAATGTAGGAGTTGTAGTGTGTCCCATACATGTACGTGTAGTGTGTTGAGATTGTTTACTGTTTAGGCTACAAAGCTGTACAGTAAGACGCTGACTATCAATCAGACTGTAGGCATACAGCAAAATAAAACGTGACACACAACAGCTTCCGTGTTCATTAATTATTCTTTGATCATCCTTTTCTCAACAAATGTCACCTCACTCCGTCGACTTCATCCAATGTTTTTCTACACGACCCCAACACAATAGCCACATCAGTCGTGCGTTCCTAGCTCTAGTGGGCCTGCATTTACTAATGCAATAATACCATTTCTACATTATAACCGATTCTTTACGACATCATTAAACATCTGCAAACAGTTACTGTCGACAGCGCACGCGTTCACGCATTCACTAAACTCGCAAACATTGACTCATAAACTCTGTTCTCAAATCACTTCACCAATCACCATCGCTAATCAGGCTAGCCTTCCAGTATTGGCATCATTTGCGTCTTCTGCCCTAATCCATTTATCGACTTTTCAATTTTTCATCGTCCCAGGTTCTTTATTCTGCTACCAAACCGTAATTTAGTTAAGTTGAAATTTTAGACCTGTACACTGTGTACAGTAGACCTATTGTTATGAATCTGCTCTGATTCGGAACCTTCTTCCTAAAAAATACTGCATGGACACTCAAAAGAGACACTTCTTGGGTCTACAATGTCACTCTACATAGCCTACTTTTAGGCTACCCGTATAGTTGTACATACGTGCAGGGCCAACAAGTTTTCAGTAAAAGTTAGCCAATAATAGTTCAACAGAGGTGAGTTATGTTCTAGCGTTTTGGCTCTGAGCAAGCTCTGAAATAACTCTGCATTTTTCGTAATTTAGATTCTACTGACCAGTGTTAATTGGTGGACATGAAGTTACACGATCATTGTTGAGGATATATATAACCTATAGGGTTATGAATCTGATGAATCTCACCGTTGCCAGAGAAGTTTCTGGGTTTTGCTTCTTCGGCGATCAGTGGCTAACGAATGCTAACACGTTGTCTTCATGATTATTATTTTCTGTGGATGAATTTCATTGCGTAGACTAATATGACATTTTCAAACTCCCTTATCCCATACGAACCATATGAAGTGGCCATTCTAGGTCCTACTGTTACACTACCTCGGCCATCTTGCTCATCAGCACCAGATCTACCCAGTATAATACATGTCTCTTTGCCAGAGTGTACGGAGTAGCCCAGGGGCGCAACCAGAAAATTTTTCTGGGGGGTGCTCAGGATTATTATTGTAAGCGCCGATGGTGCGAAATAGCGAGTGCCAAAGAAACTTGCTTGATTGTGTAATCTTAAAGACCGAATGACCCCTACCCCCCCCCCACACCAAAAAACTCATCGGATTTGGAAAAATTGCGTGGGTCACTTTTTTAGCCTGGGGGGTGCTCAAGCACCCCCCAGCACCCCCCTAGTTGCGCCACTGGAGTAGCCTACCTAGGCAATATTATAGACCACCACGGACTCCGTGGTTGAGTCAAACAATGCAAAATAATTTTATTAGTTTTTCAAAATTCGATTTTCAGTAATTATATAATGAGAATAGCCTAGTATAGCCTAATCGTTTGCTCACTTCGGTGAGGCAGCTTAACCGACGCACGTTCAATTATAATTGTATTGCATGGATAACATTATCAAAAAATATATACACCGTGTCTCAATAAAAAGGTGCAAAATTGTTTTTGTCAGAACTTCGTCAAATTTCCACCAATCTTAATAACTTTTGGCAGGTAGATGGCAAATTGGCTGAAATTTTATGCTATATATAAATTTTCCATCTCACCTGACTCATATCACCGCACTACCTTGTTAAACACAGATGTAGCAATTTTTCATATAACGCTTGAATTTTATTACTTGCAACAAACTTTCTGACAACTGAATTAGCCGCAGTAAAGTAAAATATGGTTTACTTAGCATGGTTATTTAATTGTTATGACAGATCTGCTTAAAAGTGTTAGAATTTGTGCTTGAAATGTGCCTCGCATACACGACCCAAGCGCTTAGACGGCGACGCTACTGGTCACTGCAGCATCAACGATAGAGTGCATGGTCAAAGCGCGTCCACTCGCTGAGCAGACGCGTTTCGAGTTCGTCGAAGTTGGCTATTCTGTACCGGTAAACCTTCTTCTTCAGCACACTCCATGTGCTATAGTCGACTGTGTTAAGATCCGGAGAAATCGGTGGCCACAGTGTTAGAGAGATGAAGTCGGGCGTCTCTCGCTCCAGGAAAGAGACGGTGTCGCGTGCTCGATGCGACGGGGCACCATCCTGTTACAAGACAATAAACTCGCCCTGGGATATCCGCGTATGTCTGACGGTATCTTCTGAGCAAGAATGTTATCCCGATAGTATTCCTATGCCCCATTCACTCTGGCATCCGGCTCGATGCAATGGGTTTCAGTGCAGACAAGCTTCGAGACGCCGTTATACGAAAAATTGGAACATCTGTGTTTAACAAGGTGGTGCGGTGATATGAGTCAGGTGAGATGGAAAATTTATATATAGCATAAAATTTCAGCCAATTTGCCATCTACCTGCCAAAAGTTATTAAGATTGGTGGAAATTTGACTAAGTTCTGACAAAAACAATTTTGCACCTTTTTTTATTGAGACACGGTGTAGGCTATAATGCAGGTTCTTATTCGATAAACGGGAAATCTGTCGACACTGTTTTCGAGATAATAATGCTTTCGAATGCAGCTGTCCATTACGTCGGCAAAAGCACGTTTATGCGGATCGCCTTTGGACCTGCTGGATTATCTTTGCGGCATACCGTATCATACAAATTGCATTGACAGGTTTAATGGTACACGCTTACAACATACAGATACAATACACTACAATACAACATTCTTGTTGAACGTTGACAAGTTTAGCTTTCATGCACCGACGCACAACATTTTAAACTTGTTCTTCTTTGCATACATTTTGCTCAGCGTTTTGCGGGTCTAGTTTTTATTCACCGGTGCTAAGTAAATAATTTATAACAATAAAATAACTGTTAAAGCAGATAAAGGATAATAATAGGGTTATGATATATCGATCCCCTTCGAAAAATAACTTCACTCTAAACCATGACAGATGCGGCTTTGTTGTCGACATATTAAGGAAAAACGTGCGATCCCAAACGGCGCGGTTCTACGTGCGCAGTATTCAACGGTGTAGGTGTGATATCTATCAGTTTAAAGCCAATGTTAAGGAAACGAAAACAATAAAGAACAAAAAAATGTCATTTTCTTGCTACAGAAATTCGATTTCTTTTTATTCTAACAGACCATTTAGAAACTTTGTAAATTCGTGAAAAATCATTCCTGGTGATCATTAAAAACAAATCAAAGGGTTATTCCATCTCGCCACCGAAAAAGAACTTCATGACAGATGCTGCTTTTTTTGCGACATAAAGAATATTGCGCGATCATGAACGGCGCTGTTCTGTGCGCGCGGTAGCCTGCTGGCTGTTCAACAACAGTACTGTATACTGTGTACAGTGACTGTGCTGTAACAGTTGTGAGTGCAAGGTGCTGGTGTGATACCTGTTGTCAGTTCAAGTCCATTATTAAGGAAACGAAAACAATAAAGAACAACACATTTTCTTGCTACAGAAATTCGATTTGTTTTAATTGAAGGATACTATAATTCAATCAATCACATAAATTTATATAGCGCCTCTTCAAGATCTCTACTCAGAGGCGCTCCCAACCCAAGCCTGGTCAAAAAGAAAGGTCTTTAGAAGACGGTAGAAAGAGCCAGCAGAGTCACGAGGAAGAGAACGGAGAGCCGTAGGGAGGCCATTCCAGATAGCTGGACCCACCACGGAATAAGCTCTTCGCTGCATAGTAGCGGTACGACAAAAAGGGACAAGATAGTCACCGCGGGCAGCTGACCGCAGCGAACGGCGGCCCAGAGAAACGGAGACAGGAGTAAAAAGTGCACATAGATATGATGGAGCTTGAGACAGGATGCAGCGCCAAGCAATACACGAAACTCTGTAAGCAATGCGTTGCTGCAGTGGGAGCCAGTGGAGGTCGTCCCTGATGAAGGCAGAAACGTGATCGAACCGGGAGATGCCACCAACCAAGCGTGCTGCAGATCGAAGGACCCTAACCAAGGAGTTCAGGCGGACCTGTGGGAGGCCGACATAAAGAGAAGAGCAGTAATCTAAGCGGCTGCAGACAAAGGCATGGACAAGAGTAGAAGATGCAGTGAATGAGAGAGAGCGAGCAACAACGCGCAGCTGTCGAATTTGGTAATAGCAGGCACGTGACAGGGAAGATATGTGCTTACAGAAGGAGAGTTCTTGGTAATTGTACATAAAAAATTTCGTGAAAAGTCATTCCTGGTGATCACTTATAATAATTATGTGAAAAGAATCTTGATAAGTCGATCTTCAGTTTCGCCATCGTCCTAGAGGTCGTCTGTCTTCTTTTACCTAACAAAACACACAGCACAATCACGATTGAATAATACGATACGATTTTGAAGAATCTTAATTATGAGAAGTATCGACGGAATCTGTAAGAGCTGATTACAGTCTCTCATCTCTGTAATCAACCTTGAATAATAGGGAGAGGTCGTTAACAGTCTAGTGACTCTAGTCTATGTCACTTTTCGTCTAAACGACTGAGGAAAAATGATGCGTCTTCGATGTAATTAATCAATCCGCATTTAATCAATTAATACAAATTTAAGTAATCAATCCAAAGTTAATTGACCAATCCACATTTTAATCAAACAATGCACAACAATTTTAATGAATCAAAACCTCATTGAATGAATCAATTCATTTTGTCATTCATTTTATTACCACAGTTACGTGGTAACAGGGCAATTACGCCAGGACAATTAGCCTACCTCCGGACAATTACCATCGTAAAATTACCCCGAACAATTATACCCCGGATTGATTGATTTAATCTGATGACAATCGACTCCGCATAATAAATTATCATAGGCCTAGGCCTATTCTTTTTCCATGCATTTACACTTTCGCGCAACTTCTCATAAATTCGTCTGAAAATCAGAGAGCAAATTCTCTTCAAAGTCTCATCACAAACCAGCCACTGAGTACATTTATTTTCCTCCGCCCAGGCATCTTCCCGAACGTTTTCCCATCTGACCATCTTGGCAATACACGATCATCCTCTTGTGTTTTCGGACCTCAGTCATCGAACAATCAATCGCCCTGCGCCATAACTCTGGAGCTGTATTCCTCTTGAGTTCCGTTATTTTCGGTTTCTCCGACAATAATTATTGCCACTCACCTATCATCATCGTCTGCATTCGTTTCCTTCATACAACTTACAACCTTGCAGTCATTAACTCAAGTCTTATTTTCCGCTATAGGCCCACATTCCTAGACCCAAGAATAAGCTCGATCAGCAGCCTGATCTCTCTGGGCTCTCTGTATGTATGTGTATGTGCACTTGTTATAGCGCCCCTTCAGCTCTCTCTACTCAGAGGCGCTCCCGATGCAGAGCGGACACTGCATCGGAGTTTCACGCCGAAGCGCTGAGCAATTGTGAGTGAAGGACTTGCCCAAGGTCCTTACGCGGGGAGGTGGATTCGAACCTCGGACCTTCCGACGCCACCACTAGACCACCGCGCCCCTCTGGGCAAATGACTTGAACAATGAACATCCTTTCAGCCGACATTTCTGGACAATCCCCTATTCCCCTTTCCATCTGACACAGCGCTCAAGAATAAGTTAGTGGTGTGTGTATTTTAGAGATTCAAATTTTCAAGTTCAACATTTCACCTCTATAGATATCATTAACCAATGTATGGGTCGACATAAGCCGTCGTAGTGGTGGTTGAACCGGTGGTTGTTCCTGTTGTCTGAATATATTCGGTTGTCGTTTCAATTGGTGTAGTTGGCTTGGTTGTCGTTTCAATTGGGGTAGTTGACTCGGCTGTAGTGGGTGCTGCACAACTGCACCTGCAATATAAACTTATTTGTGAACTCTGTGCTTTTAGTTTAAAGACATATTCCGAAACTGAACAATTCAGGACACTAATGAGGCGCGGTGCATCAGTGAACAGTGAATCATATGCCAGTAATTATAGTTCACTAGGCCACATAATATAACAATATTGCATATAGGCCTATAATATATTTATATCATAGGCCTATTAATAGGCCTATGCAATATTGTTGTTATTATTATTATATCAATAGCACTGCGACAGTAATCCCTTAAATATACAACTAGAATAATTGTGTGATTCTTTTATGAAAAATTAATATCTTAGCTAAATTATGTTAATAGTTGGATATAGGTCGCGTAACTCCATTCCGGAGTTCTCCGTTTAAAAAATCGTTGCGTTAATTTATACAACTCAAACTATTGTAAGAAACACCGAGAGGTGTTTGAACATTATTGACCATTCCGAAGAATATAATTATAGGCTATGTAGGTCATACGCTGACATTTGGCTCATTGTTAAATTAGGTGACCGGACAAATCAATCAATCAATCAATCATTTTATTTTGTAACCAAACAATCATTTTTTACAATTATGCAGTTACAAATCACATATTCAAATGAGAATGGCCACAAGGATGGGCCCTGAAGGGATCACTGACCCCGCTAATAGGGACACCTACGTAGGCTACATGTGAAACGGAAAGATGAAACGGCCGACAATTGCTGCTAACAAGAAGTGAATGATTACAACTACTTCTGGTATCTTAACTAAATCAGACAATGTAAACTCTTACCTACATAAGAAGAAGAAAAAATATTAAAGAATCAACAAGTGCAAGACATGTGTGTGTGTGTGTGTGTGTGTGTGTGTGTGTGTGAGTGGCTTACATGGACCAACACTATGTTACATCATAACACAATGTTGCTTTTATTGACAAGGTGAGAGCGAAACTTTTTCTTAAACAATGATAATGATGGAGATTGCCTAACTTCTTGAGGGATTTTATTCCAGATTGAAGGACCAGTGGCTCTAATACAGAAAAAACGGGTATTTGTGCGAGCAAAGATGCATCTGTAATTTGACGAGTTTCTTGTTGAATGAGAATGGATCTGAGAAGCAAGATTAAAGAATCCCTTGAAAACAGGAGGGAGCAATCCGTGGTCAAAGCGGTACATAAATTCTCCTGATTGATAGAGTTGAATCTGCTCAAATTTTAATATGTTAAAATCACAAAATAATGGGTTGGTATGCGATAAATATGTAGTACCAGCCACTTTTCGAATGACCCTTTTTTGGAGTATTATCAGTCTATGCAGTCTAGTAGTGTAGTTAGATGCCCATATACCCCCATATTAGATTAGGCTACAGTATGCTAAGTATGGATACACAAGCGAATAATATAGTTTTACACGGATAGAGGAAGGTAGTAGGTATGCAGTACGTGCTATTATCCCAGTATTTTTAGCAATTAGCAATTTTTGAGGAAATACATTTTATATGATCTATCCATGTTAAATGTTGATCCACATAGACTCCCAGAAATTTTGTGGACTCTACCCTAGAGAGATTGGATCCATTAATACATAGTATAGGAAGCTGGGAGGGACAGGTTTTCCTATGAGACCTAAATAAGATATAGTTTGTTTTAGTAAGATTAAGTGTAAGTTTATTGGCACAAAACCAATCTGCTGCTAGTGTCAGCTCTGTATTTACTATATCAAAGAGGGTTTCCAGAGAACTATGAGAATAGAAGACATTCGTATCATCTGCAAACAATATAAAATATAATTTAGAAGAAACATTAGGGAGGTCATTTATATAAATTAGAAATAGTAGGGGGCCCAAGTTAGAACCTTGTGGTACTCCATATTTAATTGCATTTAGCGCAGAGAAGGAGCCATTGCAATAGACACATTGCGAACGACTTTCCAAATAACTTTTAAACCACAGAAGTTGATTGCCTCGTACACCATATCTTTCCAATTTGGTTAATAAAATCTCATGGTCGACCGTATCGAAGGCCTTGGCCAAGTCGAAAAAAACACCTCGTGAGTACTCATTTCAGGTAGGCTACACTAGGAACGGAAACAGGAACTCGCAGAACGCTTTTGGCCCTCGAAAGTCGGAAGGCGAGACTTGACTGAAATAGGCCAATATTTCAATACCATAAATAAAATTATGATTGCCCTTTGATTCACGTCGTGTTCTCGTTTCATATCATATAGGTCTAGGTCCGATTCTTGTGCGCAAAGCATTGGCTATTAATATCCGGCCTTCATTTTTTATGTCTTAGGTCTATTGGCCTAACCTATTGTTGATACTGATTTACAAAAACCTTTCAGTATTCGCCTCATTACATTTATTCGTTTCATCATTCGGATGCTTCGATTTTGTTCACGCGTGTGACTTTCAAGTGGAAGATTTTATGAGCTGAAGAGCAAACGCGATGCGATATTTCAAGTAAGAGAAAGAAAAGGATTATTAATTTATTGTGTCTTCACATTGGTAATAAATGCACGCTTTTGTTGTGAAATTACCTGTAGACCGTAACTCCGGGACATGGTCCAATATTCACATGTGTAATGCCCAGATTAAATTTCACATCGGGATCAGCGACCAATTGTCCAGGACAACCAGAACAGACGTGGTTTGAACGCGAAGGGTTGGTTAGATCGATTCTTGAGACGTCACCCAATCCTCCGACTGCAGGATCACACTGCACAACAGCAACATATATGTAAATGAGACAACAGGCAACGCATAGTATGACAGTTCAGTGCAATTTATAATTATAATTAATATTAAGGTAGATAGGCCTTGGTGTGTATGTGCGTGTGTGACAGTATGTGTGTATGTGTGCGGGGAATGTTAAACAAAACAAAAGGAGATATGACTTTGAAACCATTGCAGCGGACAAAAAGAGATATGACTTTGAAACCATTGCAGCGGGTCGTTATAGGATTAACATACATGTAGTTGCATTAGTTCAAGTCTACTGTAACAACAGAGCGTCCCTGACTTTCGGAGCAGATTCTGATCTGTGGCGGCGCCAGGAAGTTGGGGGTTTAACCCTAAACCTATTCTCCCTCCGAGGGGTCAAATAGAGCATTCTCATTTAGGGTGCTCATATTGCAAGCGCCGATGGCGCGAAGCTGCGAATGCCAAAGGCACGAAGCCCATACTGACCTGAGGGTTTGGTGAGCGTCGTAAGCTCCCTATCGGGTCTGGGGCGGATCCCCAGAGACATCGACTAAGCTTAGACAACGTGTCAGGCTCTTGTTTACAAGTTGTTAACGATAAAGTCATGAAATCTTCAAGAATAAGTCGTTTGCAGACTCGCGGAATACCATAGAGAAGCCCATAGGTGACATGCGATTGCTTTTATTTATCTATAGAGCGCACTAGAAAAATTAATCTCTAGTGCGCACTAGATAAACAAAAATAATCGCATTCTCCTGGGGACTCCGTAGCCTACTATCAGGATAACAAAGTGAAAGTTTTATTTTAAAGGAAACAGGTTTCGTCTTTACCTCAACGGCATAACCATAAAAGTTAACAGTTGAGACCTATGAGATATTTATGAGTACCCGGGTATAATGCCATATTAATATGGATATAGAAAACCGTACGCATGTCATATTTAGGTGTTCCCCGGGCTCAACCCACTCAAAATGTATAATATTCTACAGTTACTGTAGCCCTCAGAAGGCCGGCGGGCCACACAAGGTGTAGGCCTAAGCTTACATAATCTCATCACGGTGGTGACTGATCTCTCTTGGCTAATTCATTGAAATATTTGCAATAAAAAGACCATATTAAGGTTATTGTAAAATAAAACATTTGCTGGTAGCCTATATTTACTTACGAAGCATTGCGGTACTTTGCTGGTCTTAAATGGCAATATCGACTTCGTAAGAATCTTCTGCTCTCTGTCGAAAAACCAGCAGGGATCACTCACAACAGCTAGGGTCACTGGCAGGCATACGAGACTGGAAGTTGCAGAAACATTTCTCTCGAAGCTGCTGCTCAAGATGAACAGAACCCAAACGAAGTGGACAGCAAACATCTTCGGTAGATTTTCAAAGTCGTCTTCTACAACATGGATCCTGCAAAATCTTAAATAGAGGCTGAAACGTTTTCAATTAAGACGATCACCTGCATCTGTTGAATGCTACAAATAATGGATCTAGATCATATCGACAATTAATTGAATCTGTCATCAGTGACGACTATCATTGTTTGGGTTGAAAAGTCGTCGTACCGATAATTATTTTCATGTGAACGTCATCGATAGGCTATAATGGCTGCCTTAAGCTAAGATCGCCAAGATAGAAGGGAAACAGAGGTAGGGTACAGAAATCGAAGAAATGTGGATGTGAAAATTTAATTATTGAATTCAATTAATTGATAAAATATTGGAACTGTCGTCAGGGTTTTGTAACTTGATGGCAATTTGCGGTCGTAGATATTGATTCGTTATTCCATTTTAGCATCACAAAGCAATTCCTGACAAAAGGATGAATCAGATTCTGTCAAAGCTCGGCAGCAATTTGTAAAATTTTGCAAATGACTGAAGGAAACGATTTGAAGCTGGAAACGGTCGCCATTGCAATAGTAGGCTAAATTAAAAATTCGCACTGAGTCTCCCGATCTCTAAGCTATTTGCTCCGTTGCTCTATCTGCCACCTGCAGGAAACTATTGCCACTGACTTGCCATTTAAAATAATCGATACATTATTTTGGCCTAGAGCGACCAACAGGCTTATTGGCCCCTGCAGTGGAGCCTATCGGTTTGGATTCAGGGACCTACGGTATTGGGTAGCCAATGAGCGAGTAGGCTACTTCTTCTTCTTTACGTTCTCTGCCAAGCGGCAGGTCCAAACGTCCAATGTCTCCACGTTTCCCGCTGTTGTGCCATGCAGGGCCGTCTTATGGTCATCGTAAGCCATAGGCACTTTTGCATAATATTAATCTACTTGTAGGCCCTATAGGCTATAGGGCCTATCCAACTCAACTCTGTATTAATTCAAATTGCAACACATTTACATTATTTCTCAAAATTATGATGAACCGTGTTTTTGTGAACGCATTCAGTTTTGATTTTAAATCTCAAACTATCTTTTGTCATAGCTTATTTATTTTCGATATCCGCTAAATGTAGGCTAATATTTCCGGTTTTCGATTTTCGACTTTCGGAATTTCGGTTAGCGGCATTTCGGTCTAAATCAAAGTGGGTCTAAATTCTAATAAAAAATCACCATCACTTCTTAAATTTTAATTTGTTAAATTATTAATACAAATTTCTAAAAAATCATATCTGATGGTTATAAAAGGAAACACGAGTCTGGATTTGAGAAACGAAGGAAAAAGGAACAACCCATCTCTCATGCAGTACCGGAAATAATCCCGACTGACACTGGCCATCCAGAACAAAGTGAAATAGGCCTAAGTGATATATATGAACAGATATGCCACGGTATACTATTATCGTCGGTAGGGCTATGCTGCATAGCAGTCGAGTACTCGTCCGAGTCATCCGAAACCATTGGGTACAGTTACTGTATAAGAACTAGAAGATGTGAAAATTGACAATAACAAAAAATTTAAATCCAGTGACCCAGCTCAATGAGAGATAAATGCTGCATTTCTTTTTAACTATATTTTTCAGGGTTTCGTAGGCCCCTGGAAATTAAAAAAAGTAGTTTATAGTATTTTTAAATATATGCAATATAGGAGTATTTAAATTAAAATCTTGCATATTGTTTTTCTCAAAAACCTCACGTGATATAACAATTCTGAGCACACCATCGTGTTCAGAACGTCAACTTCTATAAAAAAAACAGTCAAAGTTTTTTCGGAAATCAAAAAAAGTAATTTATAGTATATTTAAATATATGCAATATATGAGTATTTAAGTTAAAATCTTGCATATTGTTTTTCTCAAAAACCTTACGTGATACAAGAATTCTGAGCACACCATCGTGTTCAGCACGTCAACTTCTATAGAAAACAGTCAAAGTTTTTTAGGAAATAAAAAAATTAAAATTTGTTGTCCAGTGTTATAGGCCTAATCGTTTCATTTGTGACAAAAACTCATAATTTATACGCACCGTTTTAAGGTACAAAAAGTAATTAATCAAATTAAATATATGTATAGGCCTACCTAAGATTGTCTATGTCCAATAGTCCATGTCTATTGAATTTGGTCCTATCGTTGCATGAGTGTATAAAATTGCATAAAATTTATGTAATTTTCTACAGTAATCCAAGTTATTATTGATTTGACTATCAAATTTTATCAATCACAAAAAGAAATGATTTTATGCTCATATGCAGGGGTGTAATGGTGTAGGCCTATTATGAATTTTTGAAACTTAGAAAAAAACGACTTTATCGGCTAAAAATTTCTGACGACCTTTTTTAGTCATCAAAATTTCTGAAGACTTTTTTGGTCATCAGATGGATTTTCTGATGATTTTTGCCCGAATTCCTTTTTCAAGGCGTAAATCCCTGAAATCAGTGAAATGTCATGATTTCTTCTTCACAAATCGCGTTTTCCCTCTGCGTATAGCCTAATCACTTTGTCGTTGTGAAGAGAGTATAGTAGGCCTATTAGGGTGGTTGCATCTCTAATAGAAAAATTTCAACTTAATATCTCATATTTCTCCAACCCGGCCTTCCGTGCCACTTGGTCTAAAACCTATGTAGCCCAAAAATTATCAGAATTGAAAAATATTTAGGACTTGCGCAACGTCGTTGAAGTTTAGTATTTTACAAATAATTGTCGTAATTTTGAGCATAGGTATTATTTACTTCAAAGTCTTTGAATTATAGCTTTCTGACAGAAATACTTTATGATTTTTACTTAGGCACAGCTGAAAGATATATTCTACAATATTTTTGTCATCAGTGATTGCTAATTATTTATTTTTATGAGCATTTTAGCGGTAATTGACAAGTGAGAGAATTCCTGCGAAAAATTATCTATGCTGTCCAATGTTATGATCTTTTATTAGTTACATTCCAAGTCATCAATGCACTACCGTACACAATACACATAGTCTTACAAACATTAGGCCTATTAGGCCTATATTATATCTTAGGCTGTATAGTATCTCATGCATTGTAGAATTTATCATGTATTAGGCCCTATAAGCTTACAGTGTTATGAAGCAAAGGTTCTATGTAATTGTTTGTGTTCCAAACAACGATATCCTTGCTCTCCCTTCCTGTTCGACCTGTTGTATCAGCTTACAGACATGTTTTTTATCTTCACCACTTGAACATGCTTTGCTTGTTCATTGCTGAACTTGTTTCCAACAACACCATGCATAATTATTATTAACATATACAGCATTTTAGGGGCATTATTTAAATGTCTGCATCTAATAGTGAGAAGGCGATGCCGATTACAATAGCGTTAGCGGTAATATCGCATGCTAGAGGACAGAGGAGAGCTTCAAAGGTTCCAAGCTCCCATCTTGAAAAGACGTTCTAGCAGAGAACTGCTCAAAGTACTGCTCCATCATCATAAGCGTGAAAAACTTGGCATCAGGGACACTATCACTCAGACTACTAAGCAGCTTCTTTGACAAAGTTCCAACTCAGGAGACTGAGCATATCTGGAAGCTGGAGACCGGCAAGGTTTAAAGAAGCTAGCATCGGCTGCAAACCCCTCAATAATAGTAGCCTAAACGGACGACGAGAGCAAATTACTGCTTGAGAATGTTGCTATTTCAAGACAAGTATCCTCTAGGCTACAGCAACGATTATAGTCAAAGAATCGGCTCATCTTATGACGAATATGTGTGGGAGCATCCGGAAGTAATTAATTAAGCTTATTAGTCTATTTGGGACATGCATCTACATGGCCGCCATTAGTTTCAAACCCCACCAGCATTCAGCAACCACTGAACCTAGGAATGATCTAGTGCTGCTGTTTTATCTCTCTTTATAGCCTATCCACGGAAGGTCTTTGCTGATGCCGCTGCGACACCCTTTGGCCGAAATCTCTGATATTTATCCAAGCTGTTGGCAAGCTTAGGTTTCTTTCACAATGACATGTCATTGGGAGAGAAGAAATTGATCATAGCAGTTCTAGAAGACAAAGAAGGTTCTGAGATCCACAAACGTATACAGCAACTCTTCTCCCAACCATTCGCAAAAAAGGCTAGATCGACATCATTTCGTGATAAATTCAACCCATGACCTGTTCTGCATCTTGAATTAAACTACTAGATACACTTCTGGAACACGATCAGTTAAGCGGTCGGATAAAGCATGAAGACTGCACGAGGAGCTCGACAAGCTGGAGATCCATAAAGGTTATCAGTGATCTAGCTGAGCGAGGTGTCACCCTTATTCAGCATTTCAATGCCTCAAGTACAAGGAATGAACAACAAAAACAATTTATATCAGAAGTTGTAGAAGAACATCGCAACTCGTTCTCAGCACAAACAAAAGAGAGTGCCGCAGAGTCTTCAAGGTCACATTGACATTGATTAAATACCCAAGCTGCAATAATAATAATTGCAATCTTAATCACCAAACAGTGTAATCATTGGTAATCATGTATTCAATAATTTTATAGTCACATTGTATTGAATTCTGATTTGAGGATGCATGGTTTATTATGCTTGCAATTCAAGTTTTCGCTTCTTTGGTACATGGTGAAACTTTGATGGTGTTGCGCAAGTCCTAAATATTAATATTTTCTCTCACAACTTTTTGTGTGATGTTTCTGGATGAAATGGCACCAAATGGAAACTTGGAGAACAGTAGATTCCAACTTTCATTTCTAACGACCACCCTAAGGCCTATACGCTGTAGCCTATACCCGAGTATAAGCTTACCCTCGTTTCCAAAGGTGAGTAGACCTACACGCTGCCATTTTTTCCCGGAGGTGAGTAGATGATCATGCTCTGTAGTCTGTACACCCGCGTATACAACCCTGTCCATATGCCAGGCCTATGAGATTAGATCATTTGTCATAATTAATGAGCGTAGCGTTGTTTTTCTATACAAAACGCGTGAGATGCAGTGTTCGTAATCCTTGGTTGGCAATACAAAGTTGTGAGGCGCAGTCTCAATTCGTAGGGACGACCAACAACTGGTGGGGAAAGCAGACGAAGAACATGGAATCTGTTTTTTGAGACTGAAGGACATACGTAAGATCTACCGGGGGCATTGCCGCAGAAAAATAAGAAATCTGAAATTGTTAACCCTAGTATTTCCAGTTGATTCTTAGACCCATTTAAGAAAAACAAAGCTAGACTTAGCTTCAGTTTTTCAACAATTTGGGCTAGCTTGGAAACTTGAACAAATTCTTGATTAGCCTAAATTTAGTCTGAGCATCAGACTGTGCCGCTTTCTCGGGGTGGATTTAGTATAATATAATGGATAGCACTCTGACTTGAAGTGATTACGAAACGCGGTTCGAATCTCTTAGGGTCCTATATAGGCTTAGCTCTTCCTTCAATCCCTAGGTGTAACCGTGTAATCTAAATTAGACAGAGCTTGCGACTGGCATGGCTGCAGATTTGGGATTCATGTCTTCTGTAAGTTGCACTCTTTTGAATTGTTTCAATTGCATGACCTGTTCGTATGAATGTGTATCGTAACCGGTTGCGGTATGTCAACCGGATTGCTGAATAAGTTACTGTATAATTATAATAGTGCTCTGATTATAAATTTATTTGCCTAGTTAGCTACACCGGTAAGCGAGAGCGGCATTCGTCTGTTGGATACAACGGACTGCGGTTCAAGCCCAGGGCTGGGAGTTGACACTCAGAGATTTAGATATCTCGGGCTAACACGCATGGGACGCGATGGCGCAAGCTGCTGTGGATCGACCTTGTGCAAGTTGCTTATCCATCATTGTCTGTGGGGAAGGCAACGGGAAACCACCTCACTCATCTCATCCCCAGGGGGGCATAAACGCCAATGACCCTGCCTTCGGGCAGAGAACCGTCATCATCAACCAGGGTTCGGTGCGCTGTCGGTCCATACCTTGGACTACTGTAACACTACACGTTAAGTATGCTGATCCAAAACATCAACTAACAACTTCTTGGCAGCCGAGAAACAAAATAAATTTGATTTGCTCATTTAGTTCAGCATTGTTCTGCCACCTCGGGAACTTACACAGTCTACGGCGGTTGACCTTTCAATTTGAGATTATTGAAAAATAGGCTTAATTATATGTTGGTGATGTAATCATATCTTCCCTTTCCATAAAACTTTACTGTTAGCAGTAACAATCATGGGCGCCCGCAGAAATTTTTGCAGGAGGGGGCAAAACACGACGGTCAACGTTAAAACTTTTTTTAGCAGAAGGACAACAAATGCAAAGCGGGAAGTTACGAACAATGAACATGCATGGGTATTTTTCACAGAGGCTTCTTGATGTAAATTTTTCAGTTTCACTTTTTAATATTTCTATTATGAATTGCTTCTTTTTGCAAGGAAATGTGTTATAAAAATCGAAAAGTATTAGTTAAAAGTAGCCTAGGCTTTTTAATTCTCTAATATGAAGAAATTTGTTATAAACCCCAAAAGTAGTAGTGAGAAAAATAGGTTTCGATTTTCCAGGGGGGGCAAGTGACCCCCTTGCCCCTATGTGCGGGCGCCCATGGTAACAATCGCGGTTACGATTGTCGGCATATTGACTACTACGTAGGTAACGTACCGGTAGGCCTAGGTTAATAATATTAGCACCACATGGCTATTAGTGGAGCGGTTTGAGAGCGTATAGTATTTAACGACGATGTTATGTGCGCGGTGTGTTGGTATGAGACCAGAGTCTGTGGCAAGCCGTTGTTAAGGAAACAAATAGATCTATGTATACATGTAATAAAGAACAACACAGAAGAATGCTGCATATATTCGCTTTGTTTCAATCGTAACAGACGCATTAGACTCTTTGCAAATTCGTTTAAAAGTTAATCGTTTATATTTATAGGTTTATCGATGTGCAGAGATCTTGATGAGAGAACCGTCTGCTTTGTCGTCATCAGATTGGTCTCTCTTCTCTCACCTAATAAAGCACAAAGATCGAAAGAGAAAACCATCTATTTAAAGTCTTTATTTACTATGAGAAGTCTTCCATTTAGCTGTGAAATTGACTGTATTGATCAGATCGTCATTTTTTAATTGATTCTACTGTTTCTACATCGATGAATCATTTAGGCATAATATTCAAAGAAAGAGAGTAATTTTAGATAATTTGTAAGTAGTACCAAGTGTAAGATGATAAAAGCACCGGAGGCTATAATAGCAAGCCTATACAGTGTATACGAAGGGCCTAATTGAATTTCTGCTTATGCTAAACTTCATGCACTTCTCAATCCTTACCCTCTGTCTTTGTCTCTCCGTCTCTGTTATCTACCTCTCTCTGCTTGTCCAGGGCTATTGTCAAGCCCAGACATCTTCGCAAACGTGTCTCCATTCAACCACCCTCACACTACTCAATCGCCCTCTTGTCTTTCTCGACCTCTGTCACCGAAAAATCAGTCACACTCTGTCTTGAATCTGGGGGCTATCTCACTCGTTAATGTAGAACTCTAACTAATTTTCTGTTCCGCTGCCAATATTGACGCTCACCAATCACCATCTTCATCAGTTTCCTTCATGATATAGGACCTACCTTGAAGACCATGAACTCAAACTGTTTGTTTGTATGTGCACTTGTTATAGCGCCCATTCAAACTCTCTCTCTCTCTCCTCAGAGGCGCTCCCGAAAGCAGATCGGACACTGGATCGGAGTTTCACGCCGAAGCGCTGATCAATTGTGAGTGAAGGACTTGCCCAAGGTCCTTACCCGCCGAGGTGGATTCGAACCAAGGCAACGACGCCACCACTACACCACCGCGCCCCACAAAATTAGTCACATATCTTTTACACCCATGCAGTTTCTCCTCAGCTTCCACCTTGCAATTTCTCTCGTCTTGAAGAGAACTCATCTTGGTAGCCTCATCTCTCTGGTCTCTCTAGGAAATTGACTTGTCATCCAATCGACCGATAACTCTGCAGTGAGAACTCCTCTGACCTAACACAGAGCTTATCTTCTTCTCTTCTTTCTGCTCTTCCATCAGTTTCTTGACGATGAGGCCCTTATGAAGTGTCTCCATAGTGTTCTGTCGCTGACAGTTTCGCCCACCATGGTACACATTGGTACAGAGCTTATCAATTAGCTAGTAGGCCTAACCTGTGTTGTTAGAAATTTGAACTGTACAGTAAAATCATTTTTTTTACCTTTATGTAAAGCATTAATAGTAAGGATATTTATAGCCCTCAGTAGTATTAGTGGGTTTGGCAGTCGTAGGTGCTGAACAGGTGCACCTGCAAAAATAAAATTAGCCGTAAATTTTTGTGTTTTTAGTAGAGAAAAGACTACCAAACAGAACAAATTCAGGCCAATCATAAAAAGTCACGATATAATGATGGATGATGAACCACATGAGCAGGGTTTATGCCAGTTATTATAGTTCACATAATTACATGTAGGCTATATGGGCTAGGTATATTTGTATCTATCTACAGCAATATGATCTGTAATCATGTACATAACATTGAAGCAATTATTGTGTAATCTTTAATGAAAAAATATTATCCTCACTTATTAGCCTATTATTATTCTTTAATACTCGAATGGAGGTCTTAAAATCCGTTCCTGATCGTTCACTTTAAAAAAAACCATTGCGGACAGTTGTAGGTCTACCAATTCCAAGCCATTGAAAAAGTAGGCCTGCCGAGAGGTCTGTGAACATATCGAACACTGAGCACTGCGCTCTGCTGTCCATGGTGACTTAATGATTCCGTTCACTCGCTCTGCGACAATGCAGAACCGTTCGTTATCTGCGGTTGGTCCAACAACCTTGACTTTGCGACACATCCCAAACTGTTCTCAATTTCACAAACTGTTCAAGACTGTTTTTGCTTGATCTCGGCCGGGAGCGCCTCTGAGTAGATACCTTTATGAAGCGCTATATAAATTTTGATTGATCTGTTTTAAAGAATAATTTATATAGCCTAGGACATACATTTCGATTTCACTTAATGTTGCATTTTAATGTGCCTAATGTCATGGGCGCCCGCACATAGGGGCAGGGGGCACTTGCCACCCTGGAAAACTGAAACCTATTTTTTCTAACTTTTGGGTTTTTAACAAATTTCTTCGCATTAAAGCACTAATGATATGAATTTTGCACACAGTGAAAGTCAGAAATCTATGTTTAGAAACCTCTGTAGAAATAAACATGCTCTTAATTTTCTGCCTAGCATTATCCACATCTTGGTAAAAGCTGGAACAATGACCATTGGCTGTAACCCTCCGGCAGGCGCCCTTGCAAATAGTATTTTTCTATCGATTATGACCTACTTGATTGGAATCTCGCTGTCATGCAACCTTTCACAACTGCACAAAATTCAGTAACAATACCAATGTCAAAATTTGAATTTTCTCTACAGTGCACCGATATCAATCAGGCCCTACGTCAGGGAGATCTGCTTATTCACCAGTGCTATATAAATCAAGTCTGTTAGGAGCCAGGCTGCAGTTTTTCCATTTTGCATGCTGCCAGTACAGAATCTATAGGGAGGTCAAACTGTAGAGAACCTTGGATAAAGGGCTCTGGTTATAACCCCTCGGGGGAATTCCACCCACAATTTTGCATTAAGAAACCTCATTGAAAAATACTCGTGTTCTTAATTTCCAGCTTTGCATTGTCCAAGCTTTTGTTACAAAAATATTTACGGAAACTGTGATGATCGAAAAATTGTGCCCCCCCCCCTTGCAAAACTTTCTGCGGGCGCCCATGAATAATGTGGCTAAGATCTAAGAACTCTCTCACACAAAAGCCGAATTAAAAGACCATTTTATTGGTGCAAATAGGCTACTTTACCTGTAGACAAGTACTTCAGAACATGGTCCGCTATCGGTATGGCTTGTGCCATTTTCCACGACAATAACAGAAAAGCTGAAATCTGTAACAGGCACTTGCAGGCCAGGACAACCCACACACAAGTTGTTGAAGTACACGGCTCCAGTCGTTGAGTTTGTATACTGGATTCTTGAAACGTCTCCCAATTCATTGACATTTGTAGGATTGCACTACAGTACAAAAGAATTGTCTTATTGTTTGATTGAGCTAAATATCGGCGGGGTAGCAGTTCTGAAATATCATTGAACATAGTAGGCTATACACCATGTACATGTGTATCCCAAAACGTGTGACAACCTTTGGGGAAAAGTAAGCTGAAGCTAATGATGCTAATCCAAAACAAAGCAGTGATTATCAATAATCAAACATTCGAAAACGTTTCAGTAAGTTTTAGGGTATATTTAAATGACAAATGATTAAAATATTTCAAAATACGCAGTTCATTCGAAGCTTCAGCCAGAATCAGTAGACCTTTATCAGGTCGGCCAAAGCCCTATAGGTTCTTCTGCATTCGTCCGCCTCTGCTTCATCTAGTATCCGATTTGTTTTAATTAAACGGAAGCTGTGAAACCTATTAATTGCTTGACCGGAGTACACCATAATTACGTATGAGCACTTGTCATAGCGCCACTTCTAGATTTTTTACTCAGAGGCGCTCCTGGCTACAGCCCGGACACTGAGTCGGAGTTTCACGCCGAAGCGCATGAGCAATTGCGAATGAAGAACTTGCTAAGACTCTCTAGGTGATTTCAAACCCGCAGCCTTTCGGCTCGGAGCCACCGAGCAAGGCGAGCATATCCCTACACCACCGCGGCCCACAAAAAGCTTAAGGGTTTCTGATTATTTCACGGGAAGGTAGTGAAGGTAGGCTAATAGCCTAAATGACCACGATTACTTATTACTAAAAATTTTATATTTAGCATCGGATAGTCAGAATCAGAAAATTAACGGTTCTTTTCCTCTCAATATGTCATGAGCCATTAAACTGTCGTCGAAAATTTTGTAATTTTACACTTCAAGCGTCTCTTAATCTAATTTGTCCTATCAATCACATTATTTTGTGTAGAGCCAGAAGGTGTTATAGTTGTGGTCAAATATAAATGTAGGCTATTATAGTGGCACAATGTTTGGTAGGTCAAGTTGTGTAGAGCTTCTGTCCATGCAGAGTTGCAGAATGCAGACCGTTCGTCTTTCGACGGCTGGCGGCCTGATGATGATTGCTGTGATGACCGACATGGCCAACTCGGCAACACGAGCTGATGCGGCCCGAAGACTTTGACGACGCTCAGCAGTACAGTAACAGTAAATTTGTTAGGTTAGAACTAATAAGACGACATTGGATGTAACGGGTTGTTCTCCAACTGAACCATGACAACATCGCAGTCTAGCGGTAGCCCTCGATTTATGGTATTATATGGTAAGATCTAGATTTAGCTCCAGGCAGTGAAAGTCTGTCTCTATTAATACAGTCGAGTTGGTCGGTTGGGTTACACGTCTGTCCATCCCTATCTCTCTGTGTGTCTCTAATTATGTTCATGTGCATAGCCTATAAGCTATCTCTCTCCACTTGGTATCTGGCGAGTTGGTGAGTGGGCTTGTGCTTCAGACAACCTGGCGCCCTCGTGGTCTGGTATTTGTAAGACTGTGTGCATGCACGTCTGGGTGGTCACTGAGCACGCTTCTTCCAATTAAATGATCAAGGGCGACAGAAGTCTACCGCAACATTTTTCTGAATGATGACATCTCGTAATTATTATTCAGTAAGCAGAAAAGCTATCTAAATTGAACAAACAATGGGTCTCTATCTAGTTTGACCCGTTCATTCAGGGTCGCACTTATTCCCATAGTAAACCTTTATTATTTTTCTTTCTCTGTATTTCTATAGCACCCCTTCAAGCTCCAAGTTTATAGGCCTACTCAGAGGCGTTCCTGACTACAGCGCGAACACCCCTTCGGAGTTTCACGCCGAAGCACACGAGCAATTGCGAATGAAGAACTTGCTCATGGTCCCTACGCGGCGTGTGGATTTGAACCTGGAAACTCCAGGCTCCAAGACACTGAATGCCACCACTACACCACCACGCCCCCCAAACTGCCTAATAAGTTTTGGTATTGAGATATTTTGTTGTATTATTTCTTGAACTGCTGCTTTGTTGCTGACATTTGTAATTTGTTCACTAAACTAATTGAATTAAAAAAGAATATTCTACGAACAAAATAATGCAGGCCTCGTTAAGACCTCAGTATGCTGAGCACAGTCGGACTCGACGAATAGCAAATTTACAAATTTGGACTGATGTTACATGTCTAACTAATTTCAAAATTTAACCGTCTTTCAAATCAAAGCATTAATTAAGAAAATTGCAGCGTAATGAGGATCATAAATGTAAAGTTCAGAGTTTTGAAATAGTAGGTCTAATTTACTAAGACTATTATAGGCGTCCGTTTTTCTACATAAATTAGTTCAGCTGTGTCTTTCAGGTCTAGGCAAAATCTAAGGACTAATCTAACGTAGCGACTCACATTGCATGCTTTCAGTAGGCCTGCAGTGGTTGCAGTTGCCGGGCCACGCCACGAGATAGTCTTCTGGGCAGAACGGACTGTCCATGTAGAGTTCATCGTTACGGCTGTCATGACTGCTCCACATCTCAAACTGTCCGATGTCTGAGCATGTCCTTCCCACTTCAACGTAAGACAGAAGCAGGCGAATAACTGGAAGTAGAACTTTGCCATGTCGTCTGTCGTCGCTAGAGGAAGATCTTCAGCTGATGAGTGATGACTGACTGGTCGGTGCTGGGTCTAATATCTACTCTACCCCCATTGAGTATCCCTCAATTATTAAGGAACACCTGTTGCCGTAAAAAAATCAATAACTTGAGTCTTTCTTGCAAATGCAGCGGCTCCAGATGTTATCTTTCTTAGGTCTATTATCTTTTATGAGTATGATTCACTTTTCAACATCCAATCTAAATTTAAAGGTCTAGTAATTTAAATCGGTGCATAGGCCTATAATCAAACGTTTCCAACTACCAAACCATAGGCATAGGCTACATGAGAAACCTGGACACCAAAAGAGGCACGACTTCCTTTTAATGATGCAGATGTTTCTTTCATAACTGTGAGCAATCAAATGCATCTCAACCTTCACATTAAACCCTTCACTGTTCTGTATTCAATTCAATAGATACCATAATTCACAGACCAAATTTATTTCTAATATATCATTAAACTATAATAGGATAATAGACAGATTCCTGCCATTGTGGATCTTTTTATTGCTTACGTCGACGGTATGCTAGTGAATACAGGGGACGCCTTCTAAAGAAATATGACGACCAACAAGTCGGCCTGCTATAAATTATCTGTATCATTGTTATGATGGCGCCTATGAGTAGTTTCTTGAAGGGGCGCTATATAAATGCTCTGAATGAATGGCCAGAGATTAAAGTCTGTGATGGACGGCGGAGACTATAGGTCTAGAAGTTGGTGGAGGGTGGCGAACGAGAGGCCGACGGATAATCGTCGAAGCGCCACATTGTGTTGGGCGGACGACTGATCGAGTCGCCGACCAACGACATTAATTTTTTTCGTTTTCATCGACCAAGTTTCTGACGACTTTTTTAGTCATTTGGTCGAAATGTCGTGAAAAGTCAAAACTCATATTTTTTGTCGCTGGCTAAATCTTCTTATGATGCTACCACTTACCAGCATTAACGTATTAACCAAAAATGTCCTGATAAATCACTGTAAAACTTTACATACATTAATCAAATCGTGTTTTTTAAACTTTTGTTGCGTTACGTTTTTGAATCGTCAAAAACCGGTGGGTGGCCTCACTAAAAGTTATATAACTTCTGTCCTGTTTCAAAGATTTTTATGACATCCGTCGATCAAGTGTATATATGAATTGCCTTTAAGACTGTAAAATTTCTTTTTGAAATTCTTCCTTCTGGCCAAGATATTGGCAAGCAACCTAGGTTTTGTGGCCCACCCTGTAAAGTGGCAGTTACTTTACGGTAGCTTTGATCAACAATGAACGTACAGTCGCCTCTTCCATCATCTACAAGGTCTACCTGTGCACATGATAATTACCACCATGGGCGCACAACGATGGGCTGACAGAGGCCACTTTCCCATCAGGATTCTAAATTAAGTTATGTTAAATATAAAAATGATATCATTAAATTCTAGTGACTTTAAAAAGTTCATTGTGTCACTACGTTTGCTTTTGGTAGCAAATTATGATCTGCGTAGCGCGGCTTCAGTAGTTTGGGTGGCGCCTATAATTATTGTTCACCGAGTGCAGGTTCTTACTGTTCAACTTCTGAAGATGTAAATCCGCCGTTACCATGGTCGACACCATGACATTTTTTAATTAAATGAAAGAATAAAGAACAACAGCACATCTGCATGCCACCGAAATTTCTTGATTTCAAGTATCATTTGAACCTTAGATATTTTTCAATTTAATTCAAAGGTCCTCCCAGGTAAACATTGAGGTTTTGGACTGATGTGCAGTCGAACAACTGATGAGAAGAGCTTCAGTTTCGCCATCGCCGAAGAGGTCCTTCTTCTCTGTTCAAACCAAGCACAACAGTTATTTCACGTTAGTACAAATTAAAAGACTACGAATTTAAAATATGTAGTCCTTTTAATTTATGTCTTCCCAATGACTGGGATCTAAGGTTGGTAAATCCAGTCCATCACCTCTGTTATCGCCTCAGTCAAATATAATATGTAGGTCTAGTTCCAGTGATTTACTAATTTCGTCTAAATATTGGACGAAAATAGAGTTGTCATTGATAATTTATCAATCAATCCATTCAAACTTAGACACAGATTTTGAACCTCGAGGCAAAATCCAAAACAAAGACCTTTGGTCTGAAGACCAATACAAAACCCTTGTCTCAAGACTACGACCAAGACTTTCAAAAACGAACTTTTCCAGGACAACAAGACTGCGACTAGGTCTTCTCGCATTCTCTTAACTATCCAAACCTTCAGTCAATGAACCATCCATTACACTGCACAATGTGCATTGTGCACAATGTGCAGTGCACAATGACTCCGGAGCAATCTCCCTCCTAGCAATTTTCGGTTCCCTTACCAATAATGTCGCTTACCCATTATCAACTTTATTATCAATTTCTATACATGCGATCCCTCAGGCTTTGAACCCACAGGTTCAAAATCGTAATTAAAATTATTGTAATCGTAATCTCGAAACTTCTGCAGCGCCCACAAAGTCAATATAGCCCGAAACAGAATGGGCTCGACACGACTTGGGATGACCATTGACCATTGACCAAATCAACCCCAGTCAACGTTTTGGTGTGGACTCCCAAAGTCTAGGCCTACTCCAAGCTCATCTGATTTTTCCGTTTTAACATCTCCGTCGACCTACATGCAGGAAAATCATCATATATCGACTCCTCTGCCTCCACTCTTTTTCAATTCTAGCAAAATTGCTTGGACATCCGTGTGACTAAAAACTCTTGACAACCCCTCTAACTTGACACAGCGCTCGTCGATAAGTTAACGCTCTGCGATATTTTATAAATGTTTAGCGTGCACTGCACTGCACTTATCAACTCGTCAATAGGCTTATTAAATTGTACCTTTACTTCCCGTATGGATCCATATACATTGTCGCCATCATAACTCGTCTAGCGGCAGGTGTGGTCGTCGTAGGCTCTGGACAGCTGCTGCACCTATAACATGAACTTCACCGTAAACTTATAACAATAAATAAACATTAAAAATAATAGGAATATCTTGCAGAAACCAATAAACACAATGCACATTAAAACAACATCGGCAAATTTGGATTTGCCCCTTCGTTGCATGTCCTGTGTGAGGCCCCATGATTTTCTGACACAATTACAGCAATTGAAGATGAGCATAAACAATTGCGCCATGAATTTGTTTTGGTTTTTTTTAAAATTTATTTATTGCCAAAGAACCAAAAAGAACATGATTACAAGTAGGCCTAGTACAAGTAGTGGATACAGAACGGTTCCTAAGCAACAGGAAGCCCGGAAAAAGCTAAGAATATCGACCTGGACCCTAATGTAGGCCTACAATTGCATTTCAAGTGCGCAATAATTAGGTTATAGCATAATTTTAGGCTACGTGTTTTTGACCAGTTCCGATGACATTGGCTATTAAGCTTAAGCCTATATCAATCAAACGCACTCTGCCAGTGACCATTATAGTTTCAAGTGCTGTCACACACGCTAGCAAACAGGCAAAACCAGGTGATGTCACGCCTAGAGCGGATTTAGAATTAGGCTGATTTTTGAAAAGTGAACATACAAAACCATAATAATTATTATAGCCTAGTCACCCTAGTGCAATTAATTATAGAGCCTCGATTTGGCGAATACAGTCGCGATAGATGTGGATATGATCAACCTCATTTATCAGACACTTATCCATATTAATTTAGTTATAGAAAGGTAGAATCATGATACGGTAGCTAGAATTCCAGCATTAGGCTATCATTGCTCTCTCGTCATGTCGAGCTTTCACTTATCGTCTTAATATTAATATTTTGATTGTAATTGTAATTGTAATTGAACATTTGCATAGCGCCGTTCACAGATTCAGTAGTGATTGGCGCAGGCCTACATGTAGATACGTTAGCCTACCTATAGACAGGTACTTCAGAACATGGTCCAGTATCTGTAGAGGTTGTGCCGTTTGCCCAAACACCCACAGTATAGTTGAAATCTGTAACTGCCACTTGCACACCAGGACAATTCACGCACAGGTTTTTGGAGTGCACTGCTCCAGTCGTTGAGTCTGTATACTGGATTCTTGAGACGTCTCCCAATCCATCAACATTTTTCGGATTACACTACAACAGAACAAACACCAAAAGGTCTTCAATCGTTGTCCGATTAAATTAAATGCAGGCTTGGATGGTACACAGCAGTTCTGAAACTATTCAATCTGGAGGGCAAGGCAACGAGAGGCAGAAGAAGATTAAATATGCTGAGCGATCTGGATAATGGAGACGTATACGGTAACACCAAGAGGAAGGCGCAGGACAGAGCGGGATGGCGGCGGTCGGAGAGGATCACCGGATTGTCCACGTCACAAACCTGCTCAACAGCAGACGACTGAAAGAAAGAAAGATAGTATATCCAAAATGCAGCCTATGACAGCATTTTGGTAAAATGTAGAGAGCTAAATATCCCAAACGAATGAGTTTACTACAAGCATTTGAAACCGTTTTGGTTCAGTTGACATCTAATCCAAATATGCAAAAATTCATCGTTTATTTCTCCAAGCGTCAGCCAGAACAGCAGGGCCTTAACAAGGTCGTTGTGTGTGCAATAATAGACACTTTGTGTTGTTCGGACCCCAACTGCAATGCCTGCATTTGAAACTAAACGCATAATTGCGATTTCACATTATTTGTGACGAAGATGCGGATAGAGCCGATCCGAGCTGAAATCGAAGAGCTAATGACACATTCCGTGCCCCGTCTTTGTGTGCAATGATAGCCAGGTCTATTGTGGGACGCGGTGGTTTAGTGGTGGCGTCGTTGCCTTGGAGCCGGAAGGTTCGAGGTTCGAATCCACCTCGCCGCGTAAGGACCTTGGGCAAGTCCTTCACTCGCAATTGCTCAGCGATTCGGCGTGAAACTCCGATGCAGTGTCCGCTCTGCATTCGGGAGCGCCTCTGAGTAGAGAGAGCTTGAAGGCGCGCTATAACAAGTGCACACACAAACAATAACAGTAGGCTACTGAAAAGCAGTTTATGAAACAATAGTAGGCCTATGTGGTCACAAACGCGCGCACAAAAGCGTGCACATCAGAACCGCGCGAGATCATAACCGCGGCGATTATAACCGCGCAATGATGTAAAAATTATTATTAATCGAAACAAGCAACTAATCGCTCTCATTTCAGCCATCATTTTATTAGTTTAATTATTTTAATGCACTGAATTATCTTCGGTCAACGATGAGACATGGACGTCTATCTTCCCCTGAAAATGAGTTGATATTCTGATCCGAAGAGTCGTAAAGTTCGCGTGGCGTGCACAGTGCACACATTTCACAGTCATAATTTTTTACTTCATGCTGAATTGCTGATGATTGCTGATTTTAGTTTAGCTGTAGCCTATCCGCACAAAAATGTTTTTTGCTAACTTAGGAATTGAAATTTTGGCCTACTTGTTACAATTCGCGTCAAATTGAGTCAGTAGGCTAAATTAAACTCGTAGCATGGGCGCCCGCACAAAAATTTCTGCGGGCGCCCATGACTCGTAGCTCAGTATTTGTAAGAAAAACTCATTGTGTTTCACATTACATCTCCAACGTAGCCTATTTAAATGTCTCATCATTATCATCGGGTCGTCAGAATCCGAAGATGAAGGACCAATGGACTCTTTCACCGGCATATTGAGTGAAAAAACCTAGGCCTACGTGTTTCATAGCATTCACGTTAATCCGTACGATGATAATTAGGCCCTATATCAAAATTCAATGAGCAGAAAGCTCCATCAACAGAACATGTTATTAAGACCTCAAAATGCTCAGCTCTTGACAATAATTGGTAAATTCAAAGATTTATACAGACGTAAAGAGCATCAATATATTAAGACTATCACCCTCTTTCCCGCCCAAACATTAGTGACGTTGTTGCATGAGGAAGATTATAAAACGTCGATTATGAAAAAGACGATTATAAAAGTAACGTAAATTTCTGAATTTGTAATAATTAGGCCAAATAAATTAAGATTAGGCATTCAGTAACTGAATGCATAAATTCACTTGTGTTTTGACACCAAAGCAGAATGTAAGAACTAAAGTAACGAAGCAACTCACAGTGCAAGTTTTTAACACAGTGGATGCAGTTGCCATGCCCCTCCAAGTGATATCATTCGGATCGTAACGGACTGACCATGTGGAGTTCAACTTTATGGCTCTCATAACTGTCTCACATCTCTTAGTGTCCGACGCCTCAACATTTCCTTCCCACTTCAATGCGAAGCAGAAGCAGGCGAATAACTGGAAGTAGAACTTTGCCATGTCGTCTGTCGTCGCTCTAGGAAGATCTTCAGCTGATGACTGACTGGTCGCTGCTGTCAACGCTGCTTATATCCACTCCACCCATGAGTGGTTCTCAATCGAGGATCATTTGTTGCTGTCAAAATCAACAAATGAGTCTTTCTTACAAATACTGATCGACGAGATAAACCTTTCATTAGTATCCCCGCCGCTGTAGTTAAAACTTTGACACCAAAAGACGTAGGGCCTACGATTTCTTTAATAATACAGGTCTTTATTTCGTATATTAGCATTGGTCGGTGACAAATGCAAAATCTAAAACTGATAAATTAAGCTGTTCTTTAATTAAACTATTTTATTTCCTGTCTGCCATTCAACATATATCGAGAGCCTTAGGACAAATGATTTCTAATAATTCATTTAACCAGTTAAAATCAAAGGCAAATATAATTCAGCCATTGTTGCTGCATACAGTTATATATGTGTGGTATTGTAGTGAAACAATTCTTTCTGCGGTTTGTCAGATTGAATGTTAATAAACGAATAGCCTTTTATTATAATGGACGCCTCCTCAAGAAATACGACGAACAACAAGACACATTGCTATTTCTGTGTTTAGCTTTTATCATCGCGCATAGGCCTATCAAGGGAAGAAGTTTGTGACAGCTAATGTAAAGAGTTTCGAATTATAATAATAATAATAATAATAATAACAATAATAATTGGAGGTAAGCGTATAATCTCTAACGGTCTAACCTTTCAAAAGATTGACTCAGCTTATGCTCAACCTATACTCTGACTTCTGCTATGATGCCAGTCTGAAACATGGAGAAAAGAGTATGGCGACGATGGTCTCATTTTCAAAGAGACAGTGCTATTAAACAGCAAAAGTGCTTTCTTCTTTACGAAAGCTTTGGCCTTATTAATATGTAAACACAAAATATGTCGGGCCTTACTGCGCTCTCAGTGTAAACTGCGGTTTTCATGTTCTGGTGTTAACTTTCGGATGTGGTATAAGATATTGCCAATGGTATTGGAATGATGTTATTCTGACCGTTCACAGAATGACTTCACTGTTCCTTCTGCAGCTGACTTAGTTGTGATTTCTTATTTGTTGACATTAATGCTTTGGGTTGGAATTCCAGTTGATGACGTGGCATTTACAGCTTCTATTGAACCACCGGAAATGGTCATAACACTGTTGCAACACTTCAATCGTGTTTGCTCGTCAACATCAGGAACATCGGTTTCGTTGGTCATTTTAGTTAAAGTGGTAACTAGGCTACTGTACGGAAACCTTGATCAACAGTGACGAATCTCTTGGTCTATGCGAAGACCTACCTGGGTAGTGGGTACGTAACTGCCAAGCAGGAGCTTTGTGTGCCAGTGCTACGGTATCCATTCAAGCCGTAGCCTATATTTCTTCGCTCTGCCACGAAAGGTGACCTGGATGGTTGTCTCTATGACTCGAACTCCACAGTGCAGCATAAAAGCTTCGCCATCTGTCTGGAATAAGGTGCCTAGTAGTCACCGTAACGAACTTCTTCCCTGCCTCTTTTCAGAAAGTGTTTTAGAACCATTCACTTTGATTCTGTTTCTGTGTCAGGTCGGGAGCGCCTCTGAGGAGGTTTTCCTGAAGTGGTGCTATATTATAATTACGAATACGATTGCAAATATGATTCAGATTTTGGTAAGCCGTTAGCACGTATACAGGCAGGGTTTAGGAAACAAGATGTTTAAATAAATTGATCGGCTGTTGGCATTTAGAGAGGGTTCAGATATGGAGTAATGTGATAAAATTTAAATTGGATCGGAGTCATTGTAAAGGGCATCCACACTCCACAGGATAGTGCAGTATTCATAATACATTGCCTGTAATTGAGGTGTATTTTCCCAGTTACGCATTGACCTAGGTAATGTTACATTGCTGTACAGCAAGAAAGTATGATGTTCAGAGGCGGATCCAGGATTTCTGGTTAGGGGGGGGGGGCGTAAATACTACCAATCCAATCCCGTAAATATATATATATATGAAATTAGATCACGCAAACCTATAATGATCCTTTTTATAGAAAATGTTATGGAACTTAAAAAAATATATAGTTTCTCATTTAAAACCACTGGTCTCCACTGAAGGTTAACAGTGAAACGATTATAAATCAGTTATCGGTTTTGATCATGCAGCCCTTGATCCAAAAAGGAAATAATTAAGTGTCACATGCCAGTGGATTAAGCAGTGTCATTCTCCTTGGATGATTTGTGGCGTAGGCATTGATAATGTCATTGATGTCTAACTTGATGTCCTTGTCACAATGTTGATGCGCCTCATCCATGGACCGCACGCCACTGAGCGTTAATCGAATGATTATATGAGTAGGCCAGTGCTTGAAGTGTAAAAAAGAAGTGCCAGGACACTGTATTGTAATTGGTCGTCAATGGCGGCGCGGAAGGCGCGAAGTTGCGAGTGCCGAAGGCACGGAGCCCGTCCCGACTAGGGGGTCTGGGGGAGCGTCGTAGTCATGGACGACCGTGCTGGCCATATAAGTCATAGGACGGCGTCCTGCCTCAAAAATAAGTGCCAGGACGCCGTCCATGACCGTCCTGCCACACTTTAAGCCCTGGAGTAGGCCTAGTTTTATATCCTTGATTTGCTTTTGTCCATAATATCGGCAGCTGAACGCTTTCGGCAGCTATAATCAGCACGACGAATTTCAAAATTATATTGATAATCATATGCCATCTTTTGAGATATTGGCCTAAGATAGGCTTATGTCTTACCAACGGCAGTCGGCTTATTCGCGAATGATAAAACTGCTTGTTTAAGCCGTTTTGACGGCGAACCACTCGACAAATTTTTAAATTGACCAATTTCTATTTACGTAAATTTTGACTGTACATGCACTTTGTGAATGACGTCACGGCAAAAGTCATTGGTCACGTGGGTAACGTCTGCTAGCAACTCAGGTAAGTAGGTAAGAGAGCTCCGGTAAGAGAGCTCCATTCTGCCGGTCCAGCTACTTCAAACATCCTATTCCCAAATTGCAATTAGGCTATATTAGTTTTAGGTCAGTTCGGCAGGTTTAGGGGGGACGTACGCCGGCTCCGCCCCCCTCTAAATCCGCGCCTGATGTTGACCAGCAATCAGGCTGTACACTTATGTACAGTGAATTAAAAAGTGACACAAAACAGTTTCCACTCTAGTTGGATATCTAGTTAGACTGCTCAATAGTGATAATCCATCACTATAATTATACTACTATAGCTTCCATCCCAGTCAGGGCCGTTACCAGGATTTTTCGTTTGGGGGCTTGAGCCTTGAGCATGACGAGTGCGGTAGCAGGAATTCAAATATTTAGCCGTATAAGGATATACAATGAACGGCTTGGTTTATTTGGGGTGGGGCTTCAGCTTCGTTTGTGGGTCATAACCCCAAGCCCAACACTAGTAGCGTCCCTGCTCCCAATAAAGAATTTCCTTATTAATTAGCAATCACAATGACGGTGATGATGGTTGACATAGTGACTATCACGCACGTAGTAGGCCACAGCGGCTTCGGAACAATTCGGAACCGGACAATTCGGAATGAACAATTCGGAGACGGGCAATTGGGAGCAGCGCAATTCGGAGACGGAAAACTTGGAGCAGGGCAATTACTCGGAGACGGACAATTCGGATTGAACAATTCGGAGACGGGCAATTTGGAGCAGGACAATTCGGAACCGTAGCGTGTTTATTTTAGAGCGCAGTGTTACTATGCGACCTCTTAATTGTCGGTCAAAATCCACATTTAAGGAAACGAATAGGCTATCTAATATAGAACAACACATCTGCATGCTGCAGGAATTTCAATTGTAACAAACGTTTTAGAAACTTTGTAATTTCGTTAAAATTCATCATGACAATTATTTGTATTAAGAGAAATTTTCGGAGAACTTGATGAGTATGTTTTCAGTCTCTCTTACGATCTCACCTAACAAAAGAAAACAACAATGGAAAGAGAAAACGAATTTAAAGTCTGTAGCTATGAGAAATCTTTGAATGAAAACAGTGAACTACCATTCCAGTCAATCGCCTCTCTAATCAACTTACATGTACATGTATATAGCCTAATAGGCCTAATGATCGATAGTTGAATTACTTATGACTTAAATCTGTCCATATAACGAACAGTCAGGTCTGGAGCGCCTCTGACTCCGAGGATGGGTCGTGTTTTAGTCAGCAACCAATTTGAATATAATGTAAACCGATCGCAATAAATTCTCTGTAATTTTATATTTACATGTACAAAGTCATAAATCATAAACCTTGTACGCCTGTACGAGTTATATATTCTAACTACATAGCCCTGGCTCATAAAGTCGCTGGGTCTCTGGACATTCCCCCCTCTCTCTCTCTCTCTCTCTCTCTCTCTCTCTCTCTCTCTCTCTCTCTCTCTCTCTCTCTCTCTCTCTCTCTCTCTCTCTCTCTCTCTCTCTCTCTCTTTCCGTCTCTCTCTTTCTGCCTGTCTGTCTTTTTGTCTGTCTGTCTGTCTGTCTATCTGTCTCTCTCTTTATTTCTCTCTCTCTCTCTGTCTGTCTGTCTCTGTCTCTGTCTCTGTCTCTGTCTCTGTCTCTGTCTGTCTGTCTATCTCTCTCTCTTTCACACGCTCTCTCTCTCTCATCTGCCACCATGCCTTCTGGTCACTATGGAAAAATGACTTGGACGTCCCTTCGAGTCTCGACCGACATCCTTGAGCAATCCTTCAGACTCGACTCAGCTATCGAAAATATGATGTCCCATGTTGTTGCAGAAATTTTGATTTTGCAATAGCCTTAACAAGTTAACATGTTACCTTTATCGAGTCCGTGGATAATTGACCTAGTGGTCTCCATAGACGAAAATATCCTTGACGTATTAGAGCGTCATAACTGCGGGAGCAGTGGGTAGTGATGCCGTAGGAACTGCACAGCTGCACCTGTAAAATTAACTTAGCCATGAATTCAGCGTTTTTGCCAGTGACAGAGCGACCCAGATGCTTCTAGGTGTCATAATGTGGAGCATACATGCAAAGAACGGTCAGAACAAGCCGTTGGAGAGAGTCAGAGGAGAGAGCGTGGGGCAAATACGGGCATTGACCCAGGTTGTCCTCCATGCCTCTCTCCCAATATTCTCTTCAATCGGACAAGGTGGTCTAGCTGCTCCAAGACGTTTCTGTTTCCGACCGGACCGGTTGAAGCTGGACAGCATGACGCGAGACAGACTCAGACAGATCTGATAGTGGTATCGGACTCTTACGGGCATTGAGCCTAATGATATTGATGATGATGATGATGATGATATTTTTGTAGTAAAAATGTGTTAGCCTACCTGTAAACCGGTACTTCCGAACATGATCCAGTTTCTGTGACACTTTTACCACCCAATACAGGGGAAACAGAAAATAGGAAATCCGTAACGGGCACTTGCAGACCAGGACAATTCAAACACAAGTTGTTGGAGTACACGGCCCCAGTCGTTGAGTCTGTATACTGGATTCTTGAGACGTCTCCCAATTCATCAACATTTTTCGGATTGCACTAAAAAAAATGACAAAAGGCCTCCTAATTAGGCTAATGTTTGATTTACCTTTCGCCTGTCTACGAAACTTTTCTTCAGTTAACATTTTCAACTTCTGTGTGCGACTTAGGTGTCACTTATGACTAACGTTATCGGCACACGCATCTAAGTATTTAACCGACATTTTAATGGCCTATCTAAACTAATCTCGCCTCAAATAATATCCCACCTCTTTTGAAACTAATATTAGTATTAGTGACCCTAGGTAGACTCATCTGATCAAAATAAGCCTGAACTAACATCTAAATAGGCCTACATCTTGCCGAATCTAGTATCCAATTTGTTCTAATTAAACAGGTTCAGTGACGCCTATTTTATAATAAGACATAAAATGTGAAAAGTTTAATGATTATGCTTAATCAATTGAGACCAGAAAGTCAATTACTGATTGAATTAATTCACTTGTGTTTCTGAAGCCTTGTCAAAATCTAAGGACTATAATAATTATAATAGTGTAGCGGAACGACTCACAGTGCATGGTTTCAGCACAGCCGCAGTGGCTGCAGTTAACGGGCCACGCCACGAGATAGTCTTCTGAGCAGAACGAACATTCCATGTGGAGTTCATCTTTATGGCTGTCATGATAACTCCACATCCCTCAACATTTCCTTCCCACTTCAGTATAAGACAGAAGCAGGCGAATAATTGGAAGTAGTAATCGAACTTTGCCATGTCGTCTGTCGTCGCTCTATAGGAAGATCTTCAGCTGATGACTGTCCAGTGTCCAAGCCAAGGTAGCCAACCTTATATTTACAATACCCACGAGTAGCTCTCAATCGAGGAACACCTGGTGCTGTCAAAATCAACAAATGAGCCTTCTTTAAAATACTGAGCGACGAGATAAACTTTGCATTTGTATTCGAACAAGAATTAAAATTTTGACAAGAAAAGATGTGCGATTTCCTTAATAATGCAGGTGTTCATCTCATAATATTTATTATCAATGGTCGATGACAATAGAACATCGAAAACGTTGAAATTAATCTCAGTCCTCTAATTAAACCATTTCATTTCCTGCGTGCTATTCAGACGATATCAAAATTCTTTGAACAAATAGATTGTTGATGATTAATATTATAAAAGCCGCTAGAAATAATAACAAAATGCTGCCATTGTGGGTCACTTTAATTAAAATGAAAGGCATTGTAGTGAATACAATGATCGCCTCCTGAAGAAATATGACGAGCAACAATAGGCTGTATACACTGTATATAGCCTATTGTTGCTCGTCATATTTCTTCAGGAGGCGTTAATTGTATTCACTACAATGCCTTTCATTATAATAATACAGACTGCTATTATTTTGTCTGTTTCATTCTTCTTTCAGTCGACGTGTGGGCAGGGCTGAAAGTGAGCCGCGTCGGTCTGGGTCGGCCTGGGTCGGCGACCCGGTGTAAAGGTTTCAAATTACCCCCTCCTAAACATTACCCCCCCCCCCCGGTAACTTGAAACCGGTCTCAGATTACCCTCTGAAAACTAGATTTGCATCAATCATCGCATTTATTGCACTAATAAAATCAGAAAAATCATCCCGCTTCTTGTTTTGGTCTGCAGATTTTCATCCGTCATCCTACTTCGTGTTTTGTTATCGATATTTTGATCCGAAAAAAATAATAGCCTCGACGCCATTTTCTCCATGTAAACTTCAGCGGCGATTAGTATTTTAGTTACAGATGAAAATATTGGTAACAAACCACGAAGTGGGATGACGGATGAAAATCTTCAGACCAAAACAAGAAGCGGGATGATTTTTCCGATTATTTTAGTGCAATAAATGCGATGATTGGTCCAATTTACAGTTTTCAGGGGGGTAATGTTTAGGAGGGGGTAATCTGAAACCTTTACACCGGCATCGATTTTAGAGACCTGTTGTTGCCGGGTCTCAGCACGGTCGCACAAAAGGTTGTCATGTGCCTAAACTGGGTAAAAATGGTGGGATTATTTTTGGAAACGTTTGGGCAAATTTCTTTAAAAAATCGTCAGAACATTTTACGGGTCAAAGGCGTGCTCGTCCGCCAAAGTCAGACCCGGCTACTTTTCCAAACCACTTTCAATCGACGTGTGGAACTGTGGGCAGATGCATCGAACGAGCAGTGAAAGCACGCGCCTGCGTGGTTGACTAGTGACTACATAGGCCTAAAATGATTCCAAACAACTTTTTGAAGTGAGTAACTGTGAGTGAATGATCTCACAAAAGGAAGAGACAGGTTAGAACAAGAAAGTTAAGAATTTAACACCCACTGGATGTTGAGAGCGTAGTTTTAATGGCGCTAGTTGTTATGCGTGCGAAGTGTTGGTATCCGCCCTGTTTGTTGTCTGTCCCATGCCGTTGTTAAGGAAACGAATGTAGGCCTAATAAAGAACAACACATCGATACGCTGCAGAAATTTTGTTTATTTTAACTGTATCAAAATGTTTTTGAAACATTGGAATTTTTTTTTAAAGTCATCCTGGTAATAATTTAGATAAAGATAAATTTTGTGAGAACTTGATGAGAGTATCTTCAGTTTCGCCATCATCGGAGAGGTCTAGGCTATATTCTCTGTCGGAACAAAAAACAACGATTGAAAGAAAACGCGAATTTAACATTATAATAGGAACTCAGATTAAAGAACAGAAAAGGCCTACATAAATCTTAACTACTAACAGAACAGACAGTCTGCAACAATCGGTGCTAATAATTAGTAATAGCCTACAAAGCACGTCCGCCCTACACGGGGCGTGAACTCGTTACGTTTTGCTCTCCATGCCAGCGTGTTATACATTGCTCTAGCTGCTTCTAGCACCAGCTAAGAGATGCTAAAAGCACTAAGCATTATACATGTACAATTGTACATGCACTGGCCTACAAGTATTAAAATTTCTACTTATGCCAAACTATCTGCACTTTTCTTCTTTCCTCACCTTTCCCCATCATCGTTTCTGTAAACAGAACACGTCTCTCTCCCTTTCTTTCTCTCTTTTTCTGTCTCTGTTTCTGTCTGTCTCTTTCTTCTATCTCACTCTCCCTCTCTCCTTCTCTCTCAGCTTGCAACTGGGTCAATTATCCTTATCTTGTATACAAAGTCGCCATGCAAACTCATAAGATTATAATCCTTATCTGCTGCTTTCCATATTTACGCAGATGACACTCGATTCTATATATTCATCTTCCCTACCGTTACACAGTTACACTTTCACAAAACTTGTCGTAACCCTTCTTGAAACTCAAAAATTATATAATCCTCTTTAAACTCATATCGAAAAGCTACCGTCAAGTACCCCAGCCCTTTGCAAACGTAGGCCTATCACAATTCCAAACACCCTCGCACTGCTCAATAACCCTCCTGCTCTTCCCGACCCCATGTAATCGAACAATGAATAGCACTTCGTCTTGACTCAGGAACGATCTCCCTCCTGAATTTCACTAAGTTCTCACCATCACATCACCTTGCAAGCATTGAACTCACACTAAAAGTTTCACTTCTTCCTGCATGTCTCAATTTTTCTCATCTTACCAACCCCTTCACAATCTCGGTCGAAGTGTTCTTTGCTGTTGTTTGTTTGTTGTTGTTTGTTTATTTATTGACTTGCAATGTCACATCAACATTCACTTGACAGTATCCGACATTAGCAACAACACAAAATTCAACAAGAAATTGTTATAAACTTAAGTTTATTAGTGCAGGTCAATGAGTCAGCCGACAAAGGTCTAAAGACCCGCTTAGACTCGGCTGGCTCATTTACAAACTTAATTCTTGCATAGGTAAATGTGGAGAATCAAAAATTCCATCAAGATAAGGAGACACCAATAACACATAAATAAGGTTAAGTTGAATATGAAGCGGTACACAAAAGTAGCAGAATAACATAGGGCCACACACTATAAATGTAAACGCAAAGCCTGAGAACATCATAAAATCAAGCATATAGGCCTAATAATTATTATCTCACTCAGATGGGGAGGAGACTCATCCTAGCAGCCTCATATTTTTGAGAAAACGACTTCGACATCTTATAGACCTAACACATCGCTCATCAAGACGTTAGTGTTATGTGGTGTTGTAGAAATTTAATTTATACAATGAATTCAACATTTAACCTGTAGGGACGGTAGCCTATTATAGAGCAAAAGGAGAGAACGGAACATAGATTTCTTCAACATCGGGTTCGAGTATCGCCAAAGGTGACGAGGTTGGCTTGGGAGTCGTGGGCACGGAGCAGCTGCACCTGCAAAATAGAATAGGCCGTAAATTTTTGTGTTTTTAGTAGGAAAGAAATGCTAAGGAACTGAACAATTCAGTGCAATAATGAGTTTCGAAATATCGATGGATGATTAACTACAGGATCATGTCTTATGCCAACTGATTTAGTTCATAATATTTTCAATGTGTTTGTGTATTTGAGTGTTTACAGGGTGAGCCAAAAACAAAGTAATTGTTTGGCCAAAAGCATGAATTTATATCAAGATTATCAAGTTTAAAAGCAATTATTCACATTGCACACAAGTTGCGAAATACCATAAAGTCAATTTCACAACAATAATTATTTGATACGTGACTTTATTAGGACCTAAATCGATGTTTAAAATTCTCTTGCGATATATTTTTTGATCGTCAAAAAACGATGCGTGGACTCATTAAAAGCGATATAACTTTTGTTTTGTTTCCAATATTTTGGTAAAATTTGGCCATCGTACGTAAATATGAATAATAATCTTCGTTTAATTGAGACAAATCAGGGTGACACTGTCACACCGCACCCAGTTAAAATTGTTTTAAGCCTGTAAAATGTAATTTAATAATTCAGACTTTTAACCAAGACATTGGCAAAGTGCTTTTATTTGGCTCACCCAGTGTAATCTATGGCAATATGGACCTAATCAGTAGCCTATTTAATTATCTGAAATTAAAACAATTACTGTGCAACTATCTAATGAAAATTCTAACCTAACTTAAAAACTTAAAAACAGCATTGCGTAAAAATTATAACAACCTCAAACAATTGCAGGAAATTCGCGAGAGGTCTGTGAATATAGGCTATTGGACATTTCGAACAATCAATAGGCCATAAACTGATATCTGGCTTATTGTTGTATTGTAAACTATGTAGGCTAAAGTAGTTGGCCCATTATAGGTCTGAGAAGTCTGTCAAACAAAAACCGAATAAGGAGATCAGTTTGAACAGCTGTTTCTTATGAATCAAATCCGAATGAACCACGTTTTTTGGTCAGGTCCGATGCCACTTAAGACTACAGCTTTATCGTTTCGTGTTGGAAATACATAAGGTCTTTTGCGCATGCTGTAGAGCTTCCAGCGGCCAGTTTGAGTTTAAAATATTTTATACTAGCTGCGGTACCAGGCGTTTCCCGGAAAATTTAGAATTCGCCCCGCGCCCGGCCAATTTCTTCCTTCCCCATTCTCACTGACGGCTTCCCCAACCGCCCAGTCTCACCTCACCCCACCTGACCCCTTGAGGTGGGTTTGAACCTGCAACTCTCCGGCAGCAAGGTGGCGAACATACCCACTACACCACCGCGCCCCATGGTTAATTCTCGTACGACAATATGGCGAATAAAGGCGCGATAGATGTTGATATGCTGAATTTGTTTATCACGCACGGATCCAGAATAATATAATTCTAGAAAAATAAAATGATATGGTAACTATAAGATTTCACCATAATCATTGTTATCTCATCATGCAAGAACTTTCACTCATCAATCATCATGTCTTAGTATTTGATTGATGTAAACACGTTAGGGCCTACCTGTAGACATCTACTTCAGGGCATGGTCCGGTTTCGTTACGGTCCTTGCCTTTTTCCCAAACACCCACAGTAAAGTTGAAATTTGTAACGGCCACTTCCGGACCAGGACAATTCAAACACAGGTTTCTCACGTGCACTGTTCCAGTGACTATCGTTGAGTCTTCATGCCCACATGTATACTGGATTCTTGAGACGTCTCCCAATTCATCAACTTCTTTAGGATTGCACTACGATAGAAAAACGAAACAAAAGGCTTTTATCGGTGTCCGATTAAATTAAATGCAGGCCTGGTTATACGGCAGTTCTGAAATTATTCAACTTCCTATTAGGTCTATATGAGTGTTTCTACAATAAGTGTTCAATTTGCTGTCCGCGGTATTTTAAATAATCTTTAAAAGCTTAAATGATAATATAATATGATCCGTTACGTAGGTCTATATCAGGTGACCTAAATAAAATCAACAGAGATTTAAAAATCCCCTCAAAAAATTATTTAGGTGGCTTTATAATCGCGCAGTTGAAGCAATTCCCACACAAACTGCGTTGTCCCAAATGTAATTCCAGGTTAGACGAAGTCGGGAAAACCTCTTTATCTCCAATTCCGCATACAGCCAGACTGATCATTTACGATTTATTTTTAGCAACGGAGTGTGTACTATATAAAATATGCATATAATTAAATTATAATGAATTTTAAAAGAAACAAGGTGCGGAATGGCACAATCAAGAGTGGACAGCCCTACATTCAATTGCTGAGTGAACGATTTCATCTGGGTAGTTGAGGCCTAGCAAAATCTAATTACTTGTAGGCTATAACGGACTGACTCACTTTGCATGGTTTCAGCACAGTGGATGAAGTTGCGTAGCCAATCCAAGTGATAGTTTTCTGGTCCAAATGGACTGCCCATTTGGAGTTCAACTTTGTGGCTGCCTTGACTGCTCCACATCTCCCAGTGTCCGACGCCTGCACATTTTCTTTCAAATTCAATGCGAAACAGAAGCAGGCGAACAATTGGAAGTAGAACTTTGCCATGTCGTCTGTCGTCGCTCTAGGAAGATCTTCAGCTGATGACTGATCGTTGCTGTCAACGCTGCTTATATCCACTCCACCCTTGAGTGTTTCTCAATCGAGGATCACCTGTTGCTGTCAAAAATCAAATAATGAGTCTTTCTTACAAATACTGAGCGACGAGATAAACTTTTCATTAGTATTCTCACAATTGAAACTTCGACACCAAAAGACGAATGATTTCCGTAATAATGCGGGCGCTGATTTATTATTAGCAATATTCGGAGACGATACAAAATCGAAAACAGTGAAATTGATCTTAGTCCTTTAATTAAACCCGTTCATTATTTCCTGCATGCCATTCTGAAGATAGCAAAAGTTGTAGGACAAATCGATTTTAATTATTCATTAAAACCGTTAGAAATACAGGCAATATTTTGCCATTGTGGAATCTGGATCCGTTTAGTTGTAGCCTACATGTAGCCTACGCCTGTGTAGGGCATTGTCGTGCATACAAAGAACGCCTATACTGAATCAGTAATATGACGAGCAACAAGACAGACAACCATTTTATGTGTTTCATTTTATCGTTGTGCATGTCCAAGGAAGAAAGTTTGCGATGGAGAATGACTCTAGATGCAAAGCTATACAGGGTGGCTCAAAAAAATGTACCACCCTGTGGATTCAGCTGCAAGAATCATTCTCTCTGGACAGCAAACGATAGTCAGAAGATTCTCCAGTTTTACCGAGATGTACCGTGCCCTCTAGTTTACATCAAACTCAATACTAATCCTTAGCTTATGCATTAATATTACATAATTATATAAAATGCGCAAACCCCTACAAAAGGGCCTACATGGCACATGTGCTACTAGACGATAATAATCCACGTCATCGCCACAAGGTACAGTAAGGAATATTTCAAGTGCAGTAGCCAAACTAAAATGTTGAAGGGCTATCACAGTGGTGTATAGATAGAATTGAAGTCCAATAGTCCACATTCAGTAAATTTTTGCATTAGTTCAAACGGACATTAGGACGAATATCAGATGAATGTAGGCTACATTTTCCGTGCAGACAAACAGAGCAGCCTACATGTAGCTGCCTAAGTCATTTATTGTGGAAGATTTTCAAGCGGACTTTGAGAATGAGTACCTTGCATTAATCGCAGATTTGTGCTGCTTCTTGTAACAGGGGATATAACTGTTCTGCATAACTACAGGTGCTACAGGGTAGTACAGGTGCTGAAAGTATAGGTAACAGCTATGGACCATTGGGATTTTCAGCATACCTGTCATTTATCACGTGCATCGACAGATTGACCACAATCCACATAGCAACAGTAGAGCTCTACTTTCCATTATGTCTATTACTCAATGGATATCACATTTTGTTGCTGCTTAGTCAGTATCTTACTTCTGTTACAGAAAGTGTCTGGCGCCGCCACTGCCCAGTTCTAGTGGAAAAATCTAGCTGTGGCGTCACTGGTGATTTATGTCGAGCACGGTAGCGCCCAGGGGCTTCTATCCCCCCTAAGCAACCGGGCACGATCCATCTTCTTCCCCCCTTCCTTGGCGGACCTTCCATCCCGGCAAATTGCAATCTTGTCCCTCTCCTCTGGAGAGTGAACGTTTATGGGTGGGGGAGGGGAAACGAGCGTCCAGCAGACGATCGCCGAAACACTGTAGCGCCGAGACGAAGAAGGGCTTGGAGCATGGGCGCCCGCACATTGGGGCAATGGGGCACTTGCCTCCTGGAAAATTGACATTTATTTTTCAAACTACTATTTTTGGGTTTTTTAACAAATTTCTTCGCATTAGAGCACTAATGATATCGAACGATACACACAGTGAAAATCATAAATCTATGTTTAAAAATTACTGTAGAAATAAACATGGTCTTAATTTTCTGCCTTGCATTATCAACATCCTGCTAAAAGCTGGAACAATGACCATTGGCTTTGAACTCTCCAGCGGGTGCCCATGCAAATAGTAGGCCTGTCGATCATGACCTACTTGATTGGAATCTCACTGTCATGCAACCTTTCACAACTGCACAAAATTAAGCATTGATACCAATGCCAAAATTTAAAAATTCTCAACATGTGGTTTTCAACCTTTTTCTAGTGGCGGAACCTTTCCAAAGCACGTATTCGCTCGCGGAACCCTTGGCGTTTCATTCGTCGAGTATTTTAAGAAATAGGCCTACATAGCCTTGGAACAGTACCTAGTAATTTGTGAAATTATGTAATATAAATATTATTGTAAACTATGCAATAGTTACTTGCACTCCTGGTGCAGTCTATGGTATCACATCACAAATACTTGCTTTAGGCCTAGAATTCTAGAAGCGTAGGTCCCGTGCGCAAAGCACTGTCAGAGAACAACTGTATATCCCCTCTATTTGGCCAACAAATATCCATCCATCTGACAGATGGACAGAATATTTAAAAATGAAAATACGTTCTATATATTCTGGATCAGTTTTAAGGACTTCTTCTTTCTCTCTTCCGTCAGTCATGCGACGACGATGAGGTTCTCACATGACTTCTCCAGACTTCTCTATTTCTGATGAGATCCTTTGCTCTTGGCATACTGATATCCATCCTCTTCAGATCCTCTCTGACGTGTCCATCCAAGTCTTTGGTTGTCTTCCTCTGCTTCTCTCTGCTTCTATCAGTAAGAGTCTCTTGGTCAGTTGTCAGGGGGTGAACAATCCTCTCCTGGCAGGGTAAGGAGGCCGGTGGGTCTTTTGGACCTCTTTCGCCCTAAGCCTCCTAAGGTGTCCTTCCAACACTGGCCGCCTGCGTTGGTAAACTCTTTCAGGGTTCCTGGTGAGCGTTAAGGACAAGTTGTATTAAAGCATTTTTTCAATTTTAATGCAATTTTGTGCCTGGCTTAAGTCATTGACGCATCGTATACAGAGAGACACGGAGGCAGACGCATAATGAATCATACGGTAATTATTCAACATAAAAGAATCGTTTTCAGGCTCAACCGTCATGTTGTGAGTGACACGAGGCTATAGTGGGGCCGAGAGGCTTATTTGAGGAGTTTCAGCTTCGTTTGCTCATTAATTCCGTGCACCTGAAAAAGTAGACCCTACTTCTGTCACAATAGCCACACATCCGATTCTTGTTTCACACACATCTAACGTGATTTTTCGAGATTTTTAATCGGTTAAAGATACAACAGATAAATATATGCTTGAGGTTCAGCCTTTGCATTTGGAAAACAAATGAATATCCGCTACCTCTGGATCTACCAAATTTAACGTATCAAAAGAGGAGCTAACCAAATCAAACAAGTCGTTGACCGAGTGCTCAGCTCATTCTGTTTAGTCAGAACAGATCGCGAGCGTCCATATAGGCTACATGCAGTTAAAACCAATGATAAAAATGATAGCAGAATATAATTTCCAGCAAACCAATCAAACAAACAAAATGTCTAACAACATGGCGAGAGGCACGCTCAACAGAGTAGTCACGTGACCAACATAGAGGGATCGTCTGATAACTAATGGCCTACTGTCGTTTTTCTAACACCCCCACTCGACAGTACCCCCATCTAACATTAGTTTCTAGTTATCAAGGCACAAGCCAATCTTATCTCTTAAGTTACACAGCTTGTCCCTTGTTAGAGGCTTGGTCATAATGTCTGCTAGCATTAGGTCACTAGGACAGTACTCCAAGTTAATTATCCCACGAAACTGTAAGTCTCGAAGATGATGATGTCTAACATCTATGTGCTTGGTTCTTGCATTGATTTTCTCGTTGCTTGCAATCTTGATGCATCCTTGGTTGTCCTCATACAGCGTCGTTGATTCAATGCACGGTAAATGTAGATCAGATAACAACTGTCTCAACCAAACCAACTCTTGACTTGCCAAAGAAGCAGCAATATATTCAGCTTCTGTAGATGACAGAGCTACGGATATTTGCTTCTTCGATATCCATGAAATTACTCCTTCTCCGAGCTTAAACAGGTATCCACTGGTTGACTTGCGATCCGATCTGTCGCCTGCCCAATCTGCATCAACATACCCAATCAGTTTCAGATCTCCAACAGCTTCAAGCTTTAACTTCCAGTTAATTGTTTCCTTGAGATATCTGATAACTCTTTTTACTGCAGTCCAGTCACACTGACGTGGTGAATTGACTTTCCGACATAAAATAGAAACTGCGGCTGCAATATCTGGTCTTGTTGTAGTAGCTATGTACAACAATGCCCCCACTGCTTGTCGATATTGTTCATTTGAGCTGAGCAAATTTTCTTCTCCTGTTATATTTAAATAGTCCACTTGCATTGGTGTTGCACATCCATTTGCATTCGTTAAACCAAACTCAGAAATAATTTCCTGAATTTTATTGATTTCAGAAATCAAGTAATTGCCTTGTTTGTCCTTTTCAATTTGAATTCCCAGGTATAAACTGACTTCACCTAAATCCTTGATTTCAAATTGCTGACTTAACATGTTTGCTGTTTTCTTGATCATCTCTGCATTTCCACAAATCAGCAGATCATCAACATATAACAATATGTAAACAATCACGTTGTTGCACTTCTTTGTATACAGACACAGATCAGCTTCACTTTGTTGAAAACCATCTGATTTCAGAATAGAGTCTATTTTCTGATTCCAACTTCTGGCTGATTGCTTAAGTCCATAAATGGCTTTCTTTATTTTGCAAACCTTTTGCTCTTGACCAATTTCTGTAAAACCTTCTGGTTGATTCATGTAGAGTTCTTCTTTGATTTCTCCATTCAGAAAAGCTGTCTTGACATCAAAATGATTCACTTTCAAATTCTTTGATGCAGCAACTGTCAACAATGTTCTTAAAGTTGTATGTCTGGCTACTGGTGCGAACGTATCTTCATAGTCCTCACCAAATTTCTGAGAGAAACCTTTAGCTACAAGACGTGCTTTATGTCTTACATTTCCTTCGGCATCGTGTTTCAACTTAAACACCCATTTGCAGTCTATTGCCTTCTTTTCTGCTGGTAGATCACACAATACCCAAGTTTCATTCTCCTTGTGTGAATTCATCTCTTCTTCTGCTGCTCTCATCCAGTTTTTCTGTTCATTTTCTGTTAAGATTTTCATCTCATTCCATGATGAAGGTTCTTTTCTGATTTCATTTTGAACCATTAATGATAGTCTTTCTGCTGGTATGCCTTTGTTACTTCTGGTAGATCTTCTGGGTTGAACAACATTTTCATCTGTTATTTCAGCGTCAACTGTTTCATTTTTGTCATCTTCATTGACTTGATCAATATTTTCTGTAGGCATCTGAGTTTTGACTTCATTTTCATTTTTAACAGGCTCTGATTTTAATTCTGTGTTCTCTGGATTTATCATTACTTCTGTAATTGTCATTCCATCTGATTCATGTTCATCAAATGTTACACTGCGACTGATTATGATTCTGTTTGAATCTTTCAACAGCAACCTGTATCCTTTTGATTGTTCACTGTATCCTACTAGGATTGCTTCGATTGCTCGATCATCGAATTTAGTTCTTTTCTCTTTTGGAATGTATGCAAATGCCTTGCATCCAAATATTCTGATATGTGAAAGATCTGGCTTTTCTCCATTCCACAATTCAAAAGGTGTTTTATCTGTTGCCTTCGTTGGCAGTCTGTTTTGCAAGTACACCGCTGTCATAACTGCTTCTCCCCAGTACTTCAGCGGTAGTGCTGCATCGAGTAGCATACATTTTGCCATTTCGATTATTGATCGATTCTTTCTTTCAGCTACTCCATTTTGAGATGGTGAATATTCTTGCATGACAACTCGTCTGAAGTTGAATTCCTTCTTGCTTCAGATAGTTTCTCAGCTTATTTCCAGTGTATTCACCACCATTGTCTGACCTTAGAATTTTCGGTTTTCTTTGAAACTTATTACTGACTTCTGCAATGAATTCTTGAAATTTCCCGAATACTTCATCCTTCCTTTGAATAAGATAACATTTTGTATATCGTGAAAAATCATCGATAAATGTCACAAGATATTTGCTTCCTCCTGATGACATTGTTTTCATTGGACCACAAACATCACTGTGGATCAAGTCCAACGGATGTTTTGTGCGATGTGTACTGGCTTCAGGATATGGTTTCTGTGTGGCTTTTCCTTTAATGCAATGTTCACATTTAATCTTTACATTACATTCTTTGATTTGAATTCCTGTGGCAATTCCTTGCTTGTTAATATCTTTAACAGCGTTCGGATCTCTATGCCCTAAACGTCTGTGCCACACATGAATACAATTTTCATGTTTAGTTTCGAACTTGGCCATGTTTGCAACTTCAGGAATATTCTTGCATGACAACTTGTATAAATTGTTTTCAGATTTTCCCACAGCCAACAACTTTCCATTGTATTTTATCGAACACTGGTTACCCGAAAATTCAATTTCCTTTCCTTTGCTTGCCAGTTGCTTCACTGATAACAAACTTCCTGTTAATCCTTGTGAATATAGAACATTTGTGACTTTAATTCTATTCACTGTGCCATTGTCTAAAATGCATTCCAGAAAACCATTTCCAATTCCATCTGCAATTAGACATGTTCCATTAGCAATGTAAATTTTGTCAGACTTCGTTTGGTCCAGTTCTGTAAAGAAATTCAGATTGTTTGTTATATGGGTTGTGGCTCCGGAGTCTATAAACCAGTCACTTGTTCTCTGACCAATGCCAATTGTAAAACTGCTGTGATTAGTGTCATCGTTGCCTGGATCACTCAATCTTTCTGTTACAACATTTTTGGCTTTGTGTTTTAATTTTGGCTGTTTATTTTCTTGCTCCATTCTTGCCTTCCATACTCTACAATCCACTTTTAAATGACCTGCCTTTTTGCATATGAAACAAGTTCTTGTTTCTCTGTCTTTATGCTGTTTATCATGACGATAGTTAGTGCGATTACTGGGTCTCGTATTGCTTGAGTACATTGCTGATTCATCTTTTGCTTCTGTTGAATCATTTTCTGAATCTTTCTTGCGCTTGTATGCATCAACAAGCTTGTTTTTAACATATTCTAGAGTAAGCTCATCTTCCTCTCTGGCTTCTAAAGCTGTTATCAATGTTTCGTACTCATCTGGTAAACCACAGAGCAATAGAGTCGCCACCTGTTGATCAGTAACTTCTTCACCAACACCACGCAATTGCTCAACGAGTTGCAAGGCTGCACTTATGTATTCTTGCATGTTCTGATTAATCTGTAGCTTTATCTTGTATAGCTTTTTGCGCAGATACATTTTACTGCTCAGATTAGATCTTTCATGCACCTTTTGTAACTCCCGCCACATTTCCTTTGCATTGTTACAATTGCAAATGTGTATTAACTGGTTATCTTCAACTGATAATGATATTGTGCATTGCGCCTTCTCGTTCTTTCTTTGCCAACCGTCTGGAATTGGGTCAGGTGTGTCGTCATTCACAACTGTCCATAAATCGTCTTTAATTAATAACATTTTTACCTTGAATTTCCAGACTTGGTAATTGCTGTTGTTCAATTTTGTTATCGTAAACTTTGTTTCGTTTGATTCCGCCATTTTATTCTTTTTCTTGACAAGCTGACTCACGCGACTTGTTAGCGATTTTTACCAACGCTCGAACATAGGTTTACTATCGAAACGTTCCGATTACTTTTAAAACCTACAAAGTCGCTGTTCCGAGTCACTGTCTTATTTATAAACTTTTAAGCATTACTTGGTAACTGGCCGGTAGCTGGGCCCATAACCTGATAGCAGAATATAATTTCCAGCAAACCAATCAAACAAACAAAATGTCTAACAACATGGCGAGAGGCACGCTCAACAGAGTAGTCACGTGACCAACATAGAGGGATCGTCTGATAACTAATGGCCTACTGTCGTTTTTCTAACAAAAAATGATTTGTTTCAGTTGGAAACGTAGGCAATCTATCGGGTCTAAGCTTATAGGCCTACATGTAGATTCCCATAATATTATGACGCACGCGCCTTCCGAAAAACAATTAAGAATTGAACGACATAATTAGCCTACAGAAACAACAATATAGGCCTGTTCAAGTAGCCTAATAATGTTTTTAAGCAAGAATGACTGAAGGTTGGGAAAGAATCTACTCATTGCTGATACTTTTAGGATTTCAGTCGGTGCACTAAAATTTCTACCAAACTGCCGCGGAACCCCTGGCCGACGCCCGCGGAGCCCTAGGGTTCCGCGGAACCCCGGTTGAAAATCACTGCCCTAATGTATAGGGATAGAAGCCCCTGGTAGCGCCATATTAAAGGCCTGTGTAAGCCCGCACTACCTAGCACGCGACTCGCCCTCAGCCCTGGTTACTTGCGTGACTGCCCTGTCTATTCCCTGGCTACAAAAAGTGTCTGGCGCAGCCACTAGATGTTGTAACTAGTTTCAACGGCGCTGTAGACCTATTGGCCTAATGTTTGTGCAATGTTGATATGCTACCTGTTTGCTGTCCCAAGCCGTTGTTAAGGAAACGAATAAAATAAAGAACACACATCGATATGCTGCAGAAATTGTGTTTATTTCAACTGTAACAGATGTTCTTGAGACGTTGTAAATTCGATAAACGTCATCCTGTTAATAATTATTTAGATTATGAGAAATTTGCTGAGAACTTGATGAAGGTGTCGCTAGTTTCGCCATCATCGGAGAAAGGTCTATCTTCTCTCTCTTCTCTGTCGGAACAAAACACAACGATTGAAAGAGAAGGTGAATTTTGAATCTTAGATTTCAGTAATGTTCCAGTTTTATTGATGGAAATAGTTAAGGGAAAATTACAGTGAATCACTTCTGTAGCCTAATCAACCTGGCTAATAATGATCGATAATATAATTTATTTCTTTATTCCGTCTAAATAGGCCTATGGAATAGCTTAGTCATTGACTTGATTAATCAATGCAGTTTGTCGCTGATTATAATGAATCGATGAATCATTCATTCGTTCATGCAGACCAGTTAGCGTTTATAATAATAATAATAATTTTCGCTTATTCAGCAATCTGGTTGACAGACCGCAACCGGTTACAGTGTACAATTATACAGTCAAACAATTTACAGGAACTTAGTTTGCAGAATACATAAATCTTAACTGTAACTAACAGAACAGCCAGTCTGCAATATAATCGACGCTAATAGCAGCCTACAAACCACGTCCGCCCTACACGGGGCGCGAAATCGTTACCTCTAAGACTTGCTCTCCATGCCAGCGTGTTACCCATTGCTCTCGCACTAGCTAAGAGATGCTGAAAGCACTAAGCATTACACAATCATGTAGCCTACATGTACTTGTTGTAGGCACTGGCCTGCGAGGATTAAAACTTTTACTAAATGCCAAATTATATGCACTCTTCTTCATTCCTCAACTCCTCCCATCATCCCATCTGTAAACATAACGCTTCTCTCTCCTTTACTTTCTCTCTATTTAGGCCTATGTCTCTGTTTCGGTCTGTCTCTTTCTTTTATCTGCCTCTACCTCTCTCCTTCTCTCTCAGCTGGCAACCGGGTCAATTATCCTTATCTTGTAGACAAAGTCGCCATGCCATCTCATAAGATTATAATTCTTATCTGCTGCTTTCCATCTTTACGCAGATGACACTCGATTATGCGTATTCATCTACCTACCGTCACACAGTTACACTTTCACAAAACGTCTCGTAACCCTGCTTGAAACTCAAAATCATCTAATCATCTTTAAACTCACATCGAAAAGCTACCGTCGAGTATCCCAGTCCTTTGCAAACGTATCACCATTCCAGCCACCCTCGCACTATTCAATAACTCTCCTGCTCTTCCCGACCCGATGTAATCGAACAATGAATAGCACTTCGTCTTGACTCAGGAACGATCCTCCTGAATTTCACTAAGTTTTCACCATCACATCACCTTGCAAGCATTGAACTCGCATTAAAAGTTTCATTTTGTATTTCTTCCAGCCGGTCCCACCTTAGGCCTACCATCCCATTTACAATCTCTGTCGACCTGAAGGACACTTATCTAAGCATCCTCATATTTTTAGAAAACAACTTCGACATCTTACCGACCGATAGGTCTGTATAATAATTGTATATAATATTATAGCCTAACCTTTCTGACCTAACACATTGCTCATTAAGACATTAGAGTTATGTGATGTTGTAGAGATTTCAATTGTACGAATTAAGTAAAAGAGTAACCTGTATGGACGGTATTGTCGAGCCCTAGGTTAGCTTTGGAGTCGTGGGCACGGGGCAGCTGCACCTGCAAAATAAACTTGGCTGTAAACTCTGTGTTTTTAGTAGAAAAAAGGTCCAGAAACAGGCCTACTGATCCCGTGTCAATGCGTGTCATGCCGATAACCGATAGAAGAATAATTATTATTAGCAAGGCCGTAGCCAGGATTATATTTCGGGGAGTGTTTTTTTTCCGATTTTTTTTGGGGCGAAATTCTCCGACGACTTTTAAAAGTCATCGCCTGTATTTCTTACCTTCTTTTATCTCACAATACTTTCACGATTTTCTAAAAAAAACACTACCGGGTATTTTCCTCGTGCTCTCCATGCCAGCGTGTTACATTACAATTTTACATTACACACTGTAGTTCAGGGGTGCCAAAGAGCTGGCTCGCGGGCCATTTCTGGCCCGCCGACGATTTTTTCTGGCCCGCTGAGCCTTCCCTAAAGATAAAAAATTTACTTAAATGTTGTCAAAATTTAATAAAAAAGCGAATAGTGGACATTAAATCAAGATCTTTTCGCGATATTTGGACTTTTCTGGGAATTGGCTGACCAAACCGGAGCTCCCTCTCAGATCACTACCCAATTTTGCTCAGGAGCTTCGACATCTTGGCCCACCACTTGCTGGAAGATGTTCACACTGGCCCGCCACTAAAAAAGGTTTGACACCCCTGCTGTAGTTCTTACATCATGTGTTAGATGTGGTAGTAAATGCATTATTTCATTTTTTTACATTTGGGGGGTGTTCACACACCCAAAACACCCCCTAGCTACGGCCTTGATTATTAAGTCAATTTTTAGAAAAGTAAACATCGAACTTCGTTAATTAAAGGGAGGGACATGATTGAGTGAAAACGCAATAGATGTTGAATTGTTGAATCTGATACGAGGTAATGGTCATGTTCGGAAAATTACGGATCCAGATTTATTTAGTTCCAGAGAAGTATATAATATATTATTATTATAATGATAACTATAAAATGTCGCCATAGTCATTGCTATCTCGTCACTCAGAACTTTCACTTGTCACGTTATGATATTTTATTAGTATAATTTACCGTTACCTGTAGACAGTCACTGTAGGACATGGTTCGTTAAATTGGTAGCTCCTGCCATCCCACTGAGCGATGCCAGAAAAGTTGAAATCTGTAGCGCGCACTGGCGGGGCACCTGCAGGACAACCACCCGAACAAAGGTCGTTTAAGTAACCTGGTCTAGGTCTAATCGCAGTCGTTGTGTCTGTATACTGGATAAATAAGACGTCTCCCAATTCACCAACTTCAGGATTGCACTACAATAGAAAAAACACAAAAGGCTTCAATTGTTGTCCGATTAAATTAAATGCAGGTTTGGGTGGCAATTCTGAAAGTAGGCTATTCAATATAGGCCTACGTGTAGTATTTCCAAGAAGGCAGTCTATCACCATCTTTTTTGAAGAAGTAAAGCTAAACATCCTAAGCAAAGTAGGCCTGCCGCTGATTCAATCATGTGATATCGTTTCCAGTGGCGGCGCCAGGATTTCAGGTTTAGGGGGCTGAAGCCCTAAGCCCAAGTAGAACACTTTTTATGAAGCGCCGAGGGCGCGAAGCTGCGAGTGCCGAAGGCACGAAGCCCATACCGACTAGAGGGTCTGAGGGAGCGTCGTAAGCTCCACCAACGCATTATTAGGTCTGTTGACCTCAACTGGAGCCCTTTTTAGACACTTTTATGCCAGGTATTTATGAACGATTAAATCATGAAAAACTTCAATAAGGGTCTGGGGCGGAGCCCCAGCCACCAACGCTTTTTTAGGTCTGTTGACCTCAACTGGAGCCCTTTTTAAACACTTTTTTGCCAGCTATTTACACGTATGAACGATAAAATCCTGAAAACTTCAATAAGGGTCTGGGGCGGAGCCCCAGCAACCAACGCATTTTTAGGTCTGTTGACCTCAACTGGAGCCCTTTTAGACTTTTTAGCCAGCTATTTATGAACGATGAAATCATGAAAACTTCAATAAGGGTCTGGGGCGGAGCCCCAGCTACCAACGCATTTTCATGGGCAGACATTTTCATCTAAGCTGCTAAGCAGTGCACTCGTAGAAGAAAACAGTGCATTAGGGATTTTATGCCTCATATAAATATTTGGCAGGGAATTATTGTAGCAGTCTTGCGGCAGAACAACGATCAGGCCAGATGATTTTTACCATGGCAATGGTCTGATATTCCATGCCGTAGCGCCGCCACTGATTGCAAACTAGCATAGGCCTATATTTTCGCGGTTACGCCAGTAGTAAACCTTGGCTCAAGCTCCATTTTACCTGTGTGAGCTTTTCAACCGGGTTTCTGTCTCTCTTATGAACATATTATTATTTGCACATAAAGTTTGTAGCCTATAATTCAGTCTATAGTCTAATTTTCTACATGTTTAGATATTCTTATTTTGCATTGGATTGTCATAAAATATAGGCAATGTAAATCGTAATAGAAAATTCTAAATTGTTAATATGCTAGGTCTAGGCTACTTAAATTCTAGAGCGAAGAGCAGCAATTTCGCCAGCGTCTCCTAAGTTAGCCATTTTTCTGAATGATCATCAATTAGGCCTACTTTAAAATGGAGCATATTCTAAATTATGACGGCCTCTATAACAGAGGTTCTTAACCTTTTTTGCGCGCCACACACCTAAACTTCCAACCAAATTTGACGACACACCATGAAATCATAATTGCACAAGTAGACAATGTATGGATTGTGACCTAGGCTATAAGGCAAACCTCTCCGGCTTCCGATGAAATTGAATAGAAATAGAGTGCTACGAATTATCACAGCATGCGCCTGCTAAACTGCTCAACTTCACTGAAAGTCAACGTAATGCAAGAACAACGGGACGGTGTATGCTGTGGAAATTCGCGGCACACCGATTCTTCGCGACACACGGTCACACACGGTGACACCAACGTCACACCATTTTTACGCGACACACTAGAGCGTCGCGACACACCGGTTGAGAACCTCTGCTCAATAAGACCTCAGAATGCTAGAGTAGTCAGACTCAGCGAATGGAAAATTTACAAGTTCAGACCAATATCTTCCTTATCAGTAAGAATATGTAATTTTTTTCCCGTCTTTCCACTCAAAACATCAGTAGCCTAAATGCTGCCTAAAATTGTTGCGTGACGAAGATTGTAAAACGTAAAGTTGAGAGTTGTGAAAATCTAAATGAATTGAGTGGGCATTCAGTTAATGAATATAATATTCGCCATTGTTTTTGAGGCCAATATAAAATCAAAGGACTAATGTAACGGAACAACTCACAGTGCATTTTTCCAGCTTATCGTATGCATCGAATTGGCGACGCCGCGTTATAACCTTCTGGTCATAACGGACTGTCCATAAGGAGTACGACTTTATGTCTGCCTTTACTGCTTTACAATTCCAAGTGTCCCACACCTGAGCATTTCCTTCCCACTTCAATGCGAAGCAGAAGCAGGCGAATAATTGGAAGTAGAACTTTGCCATGTCGTCTGTCGTCTGTCGTCGTCGTTATAGGAAGATCTTCAGCTGATGACTGACTGGTCGGTGCTGTCAACGCTGCACTTATAAGCCTTATTCACTCTACCTTTGAGTGGTTCTCAATAGAGGATCATTTGTAGCTGTCCAAATTCCAATAATGAGTCTTTCTTACAACAATTGAGTGACGAGATAAACTTTTGATTAGTATTCTCACAATTGAAACTTCGACACCGAAAGACGAATGACTTCCTTACAACGCCGGTGTTTATTTCATTAGCAATGGTCGGTGACAATGGAACATGGAAAACATTGAAATTAATCTTAGTCATCTAATTAAACCTTTTCATTTCCTGCATGCCATTCTAAGGATATCAAAAGTGTTAGGACAAATCGATTTTAATTATTCATTGAAACCGTTAGTATTACAGGCAATACGTTGCCATTGTGAAATCTGGACTCCTTTAGTTGTAGCCTACGTGTACAAACTGTACATGTACGCCTATGTAGGGTATAATTGTCGTGCGTATACAAAGAACGCCTACTGAAGCAATATGACGAGCAACAAGACAGACAACCAGTTTATGTGTTTCATTTTATCGTTGTGCATGCAGCATGTCCAAGAAGAAAGTTTGCGATGGAGAATGACTCTAGATGCAAAGCTATACAGGGTGGCTCAAAAAAAATGTACCACCCTGTAGATTCAGCTTCGAGAAGTCATTCTCTCTGGACAGCAAACGTTGGTCAGAAGATTCTCCAGTTTTATCGAGATGTACCTTGCCCTCTAGTTTAGGCTACATATGACACCTTATCTGAGATCACATTGTCAACAGAGAATATCAAATTGCACAATTTCCTCCATGTAAACCTTCTGTATTATAAGCTACGTGTACAAGCAACCATTATCGCTCGCTGTTGTTTAATTCACGAGAACAAGAGGACTGAATAAAAAGGGGAAAGAAGACTTATGTTCAGGAGATGAATATTACTGCAGCAAGATTCAACTTTTCATCGAGATCGTTGCTTTATGTTGTTCAGAATGTAGCCTACATACCATCAAGGCGACATCTTCTTTAAAGTTGAAAACGATGAAAAGTTATTATCTGTATCAACCGAGTTGTGATTTTATAGCCCAACTTCAGCCGATGGTGCCGTTAAGTGCTTGGGTACATTGGACTACCTATTGCGCACCATTATCATCCAAAGCAATTCTCATGTTAGCTAAAACTGAAAGGTTATCACGGCGTCTGCGGAATGAGTACGAAAAACGACAATCAAACGCGTTTCTAAAGAAAACGTGTAATTTATTTTTTTAAATTTTCCAATAATGTATATTAGTGTGTGGTAACCTCTCGGTCTACATTGCTTACAATTATAATCATAATTAGGACTGCAACAGTAAGACCAGCAGCGACCTTCTTGCGCCATAATAGTGCCTCTCCATCCAACGTATCGTTATCCTCTGGCACTGTAGGCTTACCATCATGTTATAAGGACGACTATGGTAGCCTACACCTCGACTTAAATAGGCTAGCAGACGTTTCCCCGTGGATACCTCTCAATGTCTCGACCGATATGGAACCTGTCGTTTCTTTTCGAGCTAGTAAAGATAAGCATCGTCGGCTTCTTTTAATTCTTATAATATAAGAATTAGTAGACATATTATTTGAACATACATCAAATAGCACATCACAATAATTATTATTAATTAAGGACGCATTCCAAATAAACGTCTTTTGTTCTCTGCGATAAAAGACCTATCGCAGTAAATCAAAGTGGCATGGTCAAATTAGGTCCGATTGGCTTGTTTTACGCTTTACCCAAACACCTCAGACTGTGTGAAACAAAGGGGTAAAGTTAGTGGGAATTGCCTCTGGTTCCTGTTACGATACAGAAATATAGACTGGATACAGAAACGAATCCTGCGCTTAAAGATCCTGCGTCCATAAAGCACGTCACGCTATTTTTGACCACTTTTTACCCCTCTCCCCCTGTCACAAACTGTCACAAATCTCGGACCCTCCCCCTAAAGTACATCACACTTTTGAATTTTAAAAATTTAACACAGCAAGGCTATACATAGGGCCTAAAACAAGGCTTCGCAACAGCATTACTAGCGCTCCTAGCTAGAGGAATCGTGAAAAACACGTTCAGGGATACGCATTTCATGCTATCTTGACATAAAACTAATTCAAATGTTTCAAAAAAAATTTGAAAATTACTTTTAGAGCTATTAAAGTCTACTAAAAAATATAAAAAAGAATTAGAAATAAAATTTAAAAAAATTGATGTGTGACGTCACACATGGCTTGACCCCCTCCCCTGTCACAAACTGTCACACTTTCTTACACCCCTCCCTCAGAGCGTGACGTACTTTATGGACGGCCCCTATGGTTACATTGAAAGCTTCAGCGATAGGCCTATTATAGGATTTTATGTTTCTGTTGAAGTTTTGGCATGTTGCTATTTGCAGCTGGTGCTGCAGTCCGCTTGCTTGGCCTGTTGATCTTGGCCTGTCGATCTTGGCCTACCTATCTTGGCCTGTTGATCTTAGCCTACCGATCTTGGCCTACCGATCGTGGCCTGTTGATCTTGGCCTTGCGATCTTGGCCTACCGATCTTGGCCTGTCGATCTTGGCCTACCGATCTTGGCCTACCGATCTTGGCATGTCGATCTTGGCCTGTCGATCTTGGCCTGTCGATCTTGGCCTTGCGATCTTGGATTACCCAACCTTGGCCTACCGATCTTGGCCTACCGATCTTGGCCTGTCGATCTTGGCCTTGCGATCTTGGCCTACCGATCTTGGCCTGTCGATCTTGGCCTACCGATCTCGGCCTACCGATCTTGGCCTGTTGATCTTAGCCTACCGATCTTGGCCTACCGATCGTGGCCTGTCGATCTTGGCCTTGCGATCTAGGCCTACCGATCTTGGCCTGTCGATCTTGGCCTACCGATCTTGGCCTATAGATCTTGGCATGTCGATCTTGGCCTACCGATCTTGGCCTGTCGATCTTGGCCTACCGATCTCGGCCTACCGATCTTGGCCTGTTGATCTTAGCCTACCGATCTTGGCCTACCGATCTTGGTCTGTCGATCTTGGCCTACCGATCTCGGCCTACCGATCTTGGCCTGTTGATCTTGGCCTACCGATCTTGGCCTGTTGATCTTGGCCTACCGATCTTGGCCTGTCGATCTTGGCCTACCAATCTCGGCCTACCGATCTTGGTCTGTTGATTTTAGCCTACCAATCTTGGCCTACCGATCTTAGCCTACCGATCTTGGCCAACCGATCTTGGCCTGTCGATCTTGGCCTACCGATCTTGGCATGTCGATCTTGGCCTGTCGATCTTAGCCTACGCTGTTGTGTATAAGAGAAGGGTTGCTGCCCTTGCTCAGCGCAGTCGAAATCATACGATTGTGTGCAGCTGCTACGACGCCGGTTCGATTCCTGACCACTGCGAATCTACTCCGACCATTCACGCAGGCGCTATTGCCTGCTGTGATCGCTTTCGACGACGAAACTCACTTGCTACTGAGTCCGTTGTACTGGCGCTACAGAAGTCACCGGAACTTGACGACGACGGTTCGACTTCTGACCGCCGCGAATCTACTCCGACCATTCACGCAGGCGCTATTGCCTGCTGTGATCCTTTTCGACGACGAAACTCTTCTTGCTGCCGTGAACGTTGAAAACTGTGACGCTGTGAAGAGTGCGAACCGTACACTGACTATCCGAATAAAGGCGCTATAGAAGTTGTTGCGAACTGTGAGAAAATATTGCGAACTCTGACACTCTGAAGTTGCTTCAACGACATTGCTGTGGCTGCTTTCCGCATTATCTCTGTCGTTTCTGAATAAATGAGCTCAAGCCTAGTCTGCTAGTCTTCAACCTACAATTGAAGCCTTATCCAGCGGACGAATCTACGGTACCCTGACGACTGGGGCTGGTATTCGGCATCCTGGTAACTTTCGCCCAACCCTGGTCCGTTGCATTTCCATAAAAAGGAGGACAAATGGAAGAAGCATAGTATGAGGAGTGGAGGAGAAAACCTTGCAATTTTACGATTTTCACGATATTTTGCAATGCCACGTACAAGAAATAGCATAGTGGGAGACTGAGAGTCAGAATCAGAGGAAGAGCAGAGGTGATTAGATATAATAATAGTATACCTCTAATTTGCATGGAATGTCGGCTTGCTAAGATACACAAAAACACGCCTGAATGCTGCCACTGGCGGAAACCTAGGGGGGACAGGGGGGGACGGTCCCCCCCAAAGAAGACGTTGGGGGGGACGGCCCATGCATTTGTCCCCCCCAATGTTCAAGCGTTAGGACAAGTACACTTTCTTCAGTAAAGAACTAAAGAAAAAAGTTTAGCAGATGAAGTAAATATTTCTGATGATATGAATTCCAGGGCAATCCAAGCTGTAAACAAAAGTTCTAAGTCCCACGTTGGATAGTTTGCAAACATTATACTGTATAGATAAGACACCTCTTTTAACTAATTACCAATTATTATAAACACCTTGCCCACACCCAAAGTTAAAAACTCACTACGTCATATAGAGCATATGTTACATTCCATTCACCGTAACTTCAGGCTCGAATTAGCGTCATGTTCAACATTGGAAATAATATTGAATGCAAATAAGTAAGTAAGTAAGTAAGTAAGTATTTTGCTTATTATTCCTCTTGAAAACGAACAGCGGGACAAAGAACATCATTGGGTCCATGGGCGGAGTTTATTACGAGCTAGGGGGTTCAAACCCCCCCCCCTCACCCAGGAATGCCTCCATTCAGATTGTCACATAGACAATGGTACCTTTCCCGTGGTTAGCCCCCAAGAAATTTTCACGAACGAAACTTGAATCCGATGACTAACAATTTTTTTTGTCCGAGAAAATAGCATGGTGAGACTTCAATTAAAGTTGATGACTAAAACGGGTGTGTCCTGAAAGCTAGTATGGTTTCATGGGATTTCTACTAAACTTGACGAATAAGAAATGGTGTGTCCGGAAAACGAATGGTTTTTTTTATGAGATTTCAACTCAATGACTAAAAAAAGGTCATCAACATTTTTGTCCGAAAAATAATATGGCTTTTGTGAGATTTAAATTAAACTCGATGAGCAAAAAATACGTTTACGCAAAATAGTATGGTCTTAAAAAGAATTTTAAAAATTTGATGACTAAAAAGGTGTTTTGGAAATATTATGGTTTTATGCGATTTCAATTTGACTAAAAAAGGTGTTTACGCTAAATAGTTTGGTTTTATGAGATTCCATTTAAACTTGATGACTGAAAAACGTGTTTACGCAAAATATTATGGTTTTATGAGATTTTAATTAAACTCGATGAGTTGATGACTAAAAAAAGGTGTTTACGCAAAATAGTATGGTTTTTGTGAGACTTGAATTAAACTGGATGACTAAAAAAGGTGTCTACGGAAATAGTATGAATCTGTGATTTTTCAATTAAACTAGATGACTAAAAAAGGTGTTTACAGAAAATAGTATGGTTTTTGTGAGACTTCAATTAAACTCGATGACTAAAAAAGGTGTCTACGGAAATAGTGTGGATCTATGTTATTTCAATTAAACTAGATGACTAAAAAAAGGTGTTTACAGAAAATATAAGTTTTTTATGATATTTCAATTAAAGTCGACGACTAAAAAAGGTGTATAGAGAAAATATTATGGTTTTATGATATTTTAATTAAATTTGATGAATAAAAAAGGTGTTTAGGGAAAATATTATGGTTTTATGATATTTCAATTAAGTTTGATGACTAAGTAAGGTGTTTACGCAAAATAGTATGGTTTTTAAGAAATTTCAATTAATTTTGATGGCTAAAAAAGGTGTTTACGGAAATTAGTATGTTTTTTGAGATTTCAGTTAAGCTCGATGACTAAAAAAGGTGTTTACGGAAAATAGTATGGTTTTTTACGAGATTTCAATTAAACTCGATAACTAAATAAGATTATTAACTTTTGATTCGAGAAAAAAATTCTGGCGCCGCTCAATCTGGACCAAGTCTCCGCCTCATATCCAATCTTTAAGCTTTTTTATCCCCCAAGAATGGAAATCAAACGATTGGGTCTTTTGAACGGATGGTAGATCAAAAGGTTGAAAAAAGTCATGCAGTTCTGAAACGTCCTTTGATATGATCTGATAGCAGGTATATAATAATTATAGACTTGAGTAGGTTTCCATTTCTCTCAGTGTTTCCTTTTTAGTCTTTCTAAGAAACATAATTTGCATAAATTAACGCTAAGATTTTAGTCATGAATATAAGTAATATTATTTTAGTTCTCAGCATGTTTTATTATATATATATATATATATATATATATATATATATATATCGTTGATTAAATGCATTACAAAGGTGTCTATGTTAGATGCTTCGATCTTTTTTTGCAAAGCAGTTGTTCGAGATTTGTCACATTCCATCATTATATAAATTCGTGATATCATCTTTAAAAGAGGTGTCTAATGCAACCTTCACACCGATCAAGTTCAATAGCAATTTGCCGTCTGAACTACCTCTATCAGGACTGAGAAAAAGGACCATTTTTATTTTGGATGACAGCTAAAATGCTACAATTAGATGTGGACATTAAAAAACAGCCTTCCCTCACCCTTCCCAACTCGGCGTTTCGCGCCTCAGCGATCGACCTTCGGCCGCTCGTCCGTCCCCCCCAAAGTTCGGACCAGGTTTCCGCCTATGAATGCTGCAGAAATTCTGTTTGTTTTAATAATTAAACAGACGTATTAGAGACTTTAGAAATTTGTTCAAAAGTCATCTCGAGTAATCATTTATGTTGCGACCGACGAGCAGAGAACTTCACGAGAGGATCGTCCGCTTCGACATCTGCTCATCCGCGAGTGGTATCTCTTCTTTGCCCTAAAAAACACAACAATTTATAAAGAAAACGAATTTAAAGTCTTTTGAAATAGCCTAGCTCTGAGAAAATTAATCTTCCAGTTAGATCCACGGAAATAGTCAACCACCTCTCCAATCAATTCATCTGATGATGATGATCGGTAGCTACTTCTTCTTTTCTCTCCTCCGTCCAGTCGCGCCGACGACGAGTCCTTTACATAACGTTGATCGTCATATAAAAGTTTCTTGGTCCTTTTGCTGTCTATCTGTCTGTCTGTCTGTCTGTCTGTCTGTCTCTCTCTCTCTCTCTCTGATCACTCTGTAGGCTATGGACAATTGGACCGACGACTGTGGACAGTTCCTCTGATCGGGCACTGCGCTCATCAATAAGTCAGTATCTGTAGGGATGTGGAAATTATTTTGAGTTAAATTTTAAGTTCAGCATTATACCGTTTTTTAAAGTCTCCATAGCCTATATCCGGAACAACTGCTGGAGCAGGGGGTAAAGACGTCGTCAAAACTGGAGTAGTGGGTGTTGGTGTCGTTGGTTCTGAGCAGCTGCACCTGCAAATTAAACGTAGCCGTCAATTCTGTGTTTGCAATTGAAAACGTTTCGGAAAATGAACATGTTTAGAGCAATAGTGAGGCACTATGTTGCGATAGACTGTGGGCCGACGGAGCATGCTTTATGCCAATAATTGTAAGCTAGGGTTTCAAACAAAAACATAGACCATCTAATATCGGAAGAGTAGAGTCGTGTATAAGCATTTATGATTTCTCTTTCTGTTACATAGTATGGCGACTAGCAAGACAACTGAGACATTTTTAGCCATGAATTCAAGCTCTTTAACAAGTTGGGTGTACTGAACCCTTCCCTGTAGGCGGAATTTGTCAAATAAAGATACGGAAGATGTTGATATGCGCAATCTTATGCGAGCTACTTGTCCTTTAATTCGAATCCAGATTAATTCAGCGTTAGACAAGAAGACATTCAATGATAACTAAAATGTCACAATAACAATTGATATCTCCTCACGCAGAATTTTACTTTTCGCGGAAGATGATTGCTGTTTGTATGTGCAATTGTTATAGCGCCCCTTCAAGCTCTCTCTACTCCCGAATGCAGAGCGGACACTGCATCGGAGTTTCACGCCGAAGCGCCGAGCATTATTGCGAGTGAAGGAATTGCCCAAGGGCCCTACGCGGCGAGGTTGATTCGAACCTCGAACTTTCCGGCTCCAAGGCAACGACGCCACAAGTACCCCACCGCGCCCCACACAATAATAGGATAAATGAAAATTTTATTTTATTCGTGTAAATAAATTACCCGTAAACAGGTACTTCAGAACACGGTCCGTTATCCGTGTAGCTCCTGCCGTTTCCTGTAACAACAACAGAAAAATTGTAATCTGCAAAAGGCACGTGCAGGCCAGGACAATTCAAACAAAGGTTGTTGAAGTACACTGCTCCAGACGTTGAGTTTGTATACTGGATTCTTGAAACATCTCCCAATTCATCAACTTCAGGATTGCACTGCAACAGAAAGAAAATAAGAAAAGGTTTTCAATCATTATGCCAATTGAATAAATATAGGCACTTGGAAGCACATGATCAGGCCCGCCGAGTGGGGGGCAGGGGGGGGGGGCAAATGCCCAGGGGCCCGGCGACTTTTAGGGGGCCCGGCTACACTGAAATTAAAAATATTAATTACTAGCCTATTAATTATTATTATTTATTATATATTATTATTATTATTATTATTATTATTATTATTATTATTATTATTATTATTATTATTTTTATTTTTATTATTATTATTATTCTTATCATTATAATATTTTAACCCATTAGTGCCTAGCGTCCCCAAAAATGGGACACCACTTCAAAAATTCACAGAAAATTAATTATGCATTGAAGATGCAATTTAATGTAATAGCCGTCATGCCAACATGTTGATTAAGTGATTCTGGCAAAAAATGCGCACCAAGAATATTTTTTTCGACCGAAAATTTTGTTTTTAATCAGGCCATTGACCTATTTTAGAAAATGTAAACATTGCGGACATTCCGCTTCTTATTTAAAATTTTGTGTGTGCATTTCTACAAATCTGTCTTTGGTTTCACAAATGTTGGTATATACTAATACATAAATAATTATATAAAATTAATTTTAATAAAATATAACATATGCATTTTATCACTGAAGCGCTGTCCCATTTTTGAGGACGCAAGGCACGAACGGGTACGTGAAGTTCAGTACACGCAGTTTTGCATCTTGCAAGACATTTTATTCAGATATTGTTTGAAAAGAAGTATAAACGGCGGTTTGTAGGCAGAAGTATCACTCTCAGTGAGAGTTAGCATTATAAAATGTTATTTGACTCAAAAATTTATTGACAACTTCAACTGTAGGCTACATCAGGCCTATGTATATATGTATAGCCTACATGAATATTTCACATGGATAGAAATCGTTCAGAATCTACTAGGCCTATGCAATGTAGTGCAAAAATAATAGTCAAAATGCACTCATTCTCTTGCATGCAATTGCTAGAAAATTAAATTTAGTAATTTAATTTATTATAATTTATTTCAAATAAATAAGAAAAAATCATTCGCGATGTAATTTTTCATTCTTTTGTAAAGTGTCAGCCAAACTCAAGAGATGCCATTGTGCATTGTGCTCAATATAACATTCCTGTAACATATCCAGTTAGGCCTACTACAATATTTCAGGTAGGCGTAATGACTAGTCAATGGCATGGTACTGTGTTGAATACACCACTCGGCTTTTGTTCTGATTCACATCCATGTCACCATATGGATGAGTTGGTACATGGATCCAAAGCCTGGATTAGTCAGGAGGCATATTTGTTGTCAGTTCAGTTGATTCCTACTAACAAATAGTGGTTCTTTCACCATTCTTTACCGCTCTCAAACTGCAACTAAGCCTTGTTGGCTACACAGACTGTCCGTTGAATACACCACATGGTTACTTTACTCAGTCAGACCTATAATGGAGTTGGGGTCATGAGTCCTCAACTTGGTGTGGGTGGTCATTGCAACAACTATGTTGTGTAGGCTACTATGACTACTTCTTTAACACTCTGAGACTGCTACAGCAATTGAGCAAAATATACCACTATTGAGATGATACAGGCCAACAAATGTGGAGATTTTCACTTCCTCTGGTTGAGCTGTTCAATATAGAAAAGTGAGGGCCAGTTCATGGATCTAAATACATACTGTATATATTAGGAAAATGAATGCTGACTGTATGAACCAGAAAGTATGAAGTTCACCTAGTACTTTAGCACTAGATTCCATCCGTTGTAACTCAGATGCATTGTGCGAATGAAAGTTTGAGAAAAATGATAGGTCGGTCCACATAAAGAGGGTTATGCCAACAATCTACTACACAAAACCAGTCAAAAGCAATTTAGTACTTGAAACAGCTTCATGTAACTGTCTTATAATCTCTCTGCAACAGTATAGGTTGCTATTGCTATAGGATGTTGATCTGAGACATGAATAGCATTATTACGATATGTTGCGTGTAAGCAATTCATTTCAAAATGTGAACAATTTTGCATAAAAATGCATTCAGGCATACCATTTTTGCAGAAATTTTGCTTATAAATTTGATTTTCAATGATTCTGAGTGCAAATTATATATCTAATCTCTTAACTAGACTGTATCAACAGTCTTGAGTGATATAACATGTACATATCACCATGTAAATCTTCACGTACCCATTCGTGCCTAGCGTCCCCAAAAATGGGACGCTTCAAAAACTTGCTCCTAAAGCATCAAAAGCAAAATTTTTGCAGAATTTTTATTTTTTATTGTCCAAACTCGTCATTTGCAACAAAGTTTTTGTATTTTGAGATGATTTTGAAAAATCAGGCACTAATGGGTTAATATTATTTTAGGCCAATTATTATTATGAAACTGTCATTTAGGCTATAACCTAACGCGCCTAAGCAAAACAGAATATTGCACTAAATCGCGTTACAGGAATTTCTGTTCAAAATAAATCTCAAACAAACAAGTCTTCAGGTTTTTCTTGAAGAGTGATAAAGAAGATGATTTGCGCATAGGCTAAAGTTTGGACGTCTATTAATTCAATAATAATATTCTCTCGGGTCATAAGTTGATTGTTGGAGGCGGTGGGCCCAAAATTGAAATTATTAGCGAAATTGTAGAAAGGTTTGGTTTTGATGTTAACACTCTTATCTTCCATCAGAGATTGTGAGTGTAATGCGGAAGTTGGAAGATTTTTCAGCAAGTTCAAGCAAATTAAAAGTAGATCTATTCAACGATCTGTCACGAAGCAAGACAGACTGAATGGTCTTGCAACTCTTGCAATCAGTGGCGGCGCCAGAGGGGTTAGGGGGCTAACCCCCCCCCCAAAAGGCTATCGGTTTTTTTTACATGTAAGCCTTAAATATTTTCACGTTTAGCCCCCCCCCCCCCTTAAAATGCGAGATTTCCATGAGATTTCGACCAAAATGACCAAAAAAGGTCGTCAGAAATTTTGGCGGATGGTAATATGAAAATGGAAAATTAACTGAAATCCTGGTGCCGCCACTGCTTGCAATAGAATATGATCTTCCAAAAATAATTGACCAACGAGGATATTTGAAAAATGTTTGCTGCAGTTAAATGTAGAAACAAATGCTCTTTGATTACCATAAATTCATTTTTTATTCATAGTATATATATACTTTTTTTACATTCGACCCACACCTTTGTTGCGTCTTTATGTTTTATTTAAAGTTGCTCATAAAGCCTAAAGATAGTTTAGGGCCCGTGACTGCTCTGCCCAGGGGCCCGGAATTCCTGTCGGCGGGCCTGCACATGATCAAGTACAGTAAGGGAGCCAGGACAGAGCTTTGTGGGAGACCAGGGTGACATACTTTCTCTCAAAATCACACATCTGGACCACCCTGCTAAAAAAAGTGATCCACTCAAGTGGACGGCCAGAGAGTCCAAAAGAGATAGAAAGGCGATTATCCATCAGGCTGAAATCCGGAGATGTGTGGGCCATTGTCTCTTCTCAATGAAACCAGAACAATTGACATTGAGCCGATATCTCCCTTCATCAACGGCTTATTTTCAGAACTCTAAGCTTAACTCTTAATTTCTGCACTCTCACTGTTTATCAGAGTAGGCCCCTAAGCGATGATTATTATAGCCTTAGCTTCAGGACCTTGCTCTTAAAGTGTCTAAATGCACATTTTGTCTGCCATGACACCTTGGGCATTTTGATTTTTAGAAATTTGAATTTCATTGTTTCAATAACAGCATTAGTAACCTGCCACAAGTGCCACATTCCATATTTACCAACTTGATAGACATCGTACCCAGTGACTTCACAGCGATGTGCAGCTACGCTTGCTCCCTGTTCCTTTTCTATATAATAATAATAATAAGGATTGTCCGGCAATATCAAGATCATTTAATAATGATTATTTGAGAGGTGACTTAATAAAATCGCTTGTTAAAAACTTTGTTGCGTTTTGTTTTTTTGAATCGCCAAAAACAGTGTGTGGTCTCACTAAAAGTGATCATTATAACTTTAGTTCTAGTTGAAATTTTTTCGACATTTGGCTATTGACTATTCTATCTAAATATGAATTGACTTATCCTTAGGCTGCAAAATTGCATTTAAAAATTCTCATATTCAGGCCAGGATATGGGCAAAAAAGCTTAGGGATACTTTTTTATGGCCCACACTGTACATTGGGAAATGGGGTGTTCATTGTCCAAATAGCAGCAGCACTCAAGGGCGGAGACTAAGAGGCCAGAGGGAGGTCCCTAAAGTTTGTGGTTGAAGAGGGAGATGCTTATTTCTCCCAAATATTCAGGAATATTTCAGAAACACAATTATAAATTTATAGAGTGGTATTCATTGTTTATCCAAAAAGTGAGAAATTTTGTTAGTACGACAGTTACGACAGCTTAGGGCCGTGTTTAACATAGGTCCTTTCGGTGCGGTGCACCGAATGCCCTTGAGCCGAGAGTTTTTTTCCATTGGCCAAATGCCCTTTGCTAGTCTCAGTGTTACTGGAACCTTTTGTAAAATCAGTAAGTGTAAGAAAACATGAATTGAACTAAGTTCACCGACGTTGCGTGCTTGCTTACTGACCCGCCACAGCCGACAAACCACGTAGGCTAGCCTATCGAACAGCGAATTTTTGTAAAATTACTAATTTTGTAAGACTGCCGAATGGCACTTTGCCCCTGCTGTAACACTTTGCACCGACACTCGAAGAACCTTAAACACGGCCCTGCTTAAAATGCCGGCAATATCAAGATCATTTAATAACGATTATTTGAGAGGTGACTTAATAAAATCGCTTTTTAAAAACGTTTTGCATTTTGTTTTATCAATCGCCAAAAACAGTGTGTGGTCTCACACAAAGTGATCAATATAACTATATTTCTAGTTGAAATTTGTTTGTGAAATTTGGCTATAATTGACTATTCTATGTAAATATGAATTGCCCTTAGGCCTTCAAAATTATATTTAAAAATTCTCACTTCAGGCCAAGATATGGGCAAAAAGCTTAGGGATACTTTTTATGGCCCACACTGTACATTGGGAAATGGGGTGTCCATTGTCCAAATATCAGCAGCACTCAAGGGCGGAGACTAAGGGGCCCGAGGGAGGTCCCCAAAGTTTGGGGTTGAATGAGGAGGGAGATGCTTATTTCTCCCAGATATTCAGGAATATTTCAGAAACACAATTATAAATTTATTGACTGGTATTCATTGTTTATCCATAATAAGCAATTTTGTTTATACGACAGCTTAAAATGCTCCACTCGCAGTGTGGAAATTCAAAAATTTAAATATCGTGGTGGAGTCATTAATTTTATTGAACACATAAACCAAACCATGTCTTTCAGCATTGAAACTATGAAAAGATTGGAGATGGCAGCTTAAAATTTTACCATTAGGCCTACAGTGTTGATAATTAAAAAAATTAACAATAAGAGGGACACTTTTGCAGTCACAACTCACAAACCACGACTATCAGCACTGAAATGATGAGCCATTTTGTTCAAAATACTACCATTGCAATGTGGAAATTAAATTGTCATGACTTTGTCGTTCATAAACAGCTAGCAACCAAGAGCCTAAAACGTGCTCTAGTCGATGTCACCAGCTAAAAATGCGCTGGTTTCTGGGGATCCGCCCCAGACACCACTGAGGAGCTTACGACGCCCCTCGGACCCTCTAGTCGATATGGGCTTCGTGCCTTCGGCACTTGCAACCTTCGTGCCTTCGGCGCTTGCACAATGAGCGCTCTCAAGGGAAATGTTCTAGTTGCGTCCCTGGGTGGGAAGAAGAGCTTATGGCTTCAGCCCCCAAAACCGTAAATCCTGACGCCGCCACTAGCTATGACACCTTGGCTGATATTTTGTTCGAAATCCGGGATACCACATGTTCCTTTTAGTTTATTTCACCCAAAGGTGGTACAATCCAGTGTAGCTTTATATTATGTACAATTTTGAGTTAGGATCAGATCATCAGAAAAAGAAAATGTAGACCTTAGTCTGTCTTTTTGGTCTCAATATACGACCGGAATTAAAATCATAATAAAAAATTCTGAATTGCTAAGGCGAGACTTAAATGCTAGAACTACTCGCACAAATCCACAAGCGTCTCCTAAGTTTATCATATCAATCACATTTATCTGAACGATGGCATCTCACAATTCAACAGCCAGAAAGTCCAGAACTTGAATATTCTAAAGACATTTAGGCCTCTTTAGGAACCCAGAATGCTGAATGGGTCTCCAACCGAACCCTGCGAGTGGCAAAACTTTGCAACAGGGTCACTATATTCAAATTTTCACCATCTACCGTGTCAAAATTCTAGTATATATAGGTTAAAAAATTGTTAACATTTTTCACCGTCTACCCTGTCAAAACTTTGTTACAGCGGGTTTTAACTTTCACCATCTACCCTGTGACCCTGTCAAAACATTGGTAAAGTTAGGCCTACAGAGTCAGGAAGATTATAATCTATACAATGTAATGCAAAGAGTTTTGAAAAATTAAGCCCATTATTTGAGACAAGCCATTCAGTCACCGAATAAATTAAACCACTTGTGCTTTTGAGGCCTAGACAAAATCTAAGAACTAATCTAACGGAACGACTCACAGTGCATTGTTTCAGCACAGTGGATGCAGTTGCCGGGCCACGCCACGAGATAGTCTTCTGAGCAGAACGGACTGTCCATGTGGAGTTGAACTTTATGGCTGTCTTGACTGCTCCACATCTCCAACTGTCCGACGCCTCAACATTTCCTTCCCACTTCAATACGAAGCAGAAGCAGGTGAATAACTGGAAGTAGAACTTTGCCATGTCGTCTGTCGTCGCTCAAGGAAGATCTTCAGCTGATGAATGACTGGTCCTTGGCAACTCCTTGAGCTGTCAATGGTGCCTTATATCTGCACAAGCCATGAGCTCTCAATTGAGGAACATCTGTTGCTGTCAAAATCAAAAAATGAGTCTTTCTTACAAATAATGAGCTACGAGATAAACAAATTTAATTAGTAGGCCTATAGGCCTATCCTAAATCAGAATGTAAACTTGGACACCATGGATTTCCTTACAAGGCAGGTGTTTATCTTATATTAGCAATGGTCGGTGACAATAAATTCGCAAACAATGCATCGCACCTCAACATATATATATATATATATATATATATATATAGGTATCAAACCCTTTCATTTCTTGTATACCATTCAAAAGATACCAATACAAATCGATTTTTGATACTTAATTAAACCAACTAGAATTATGGGCAAAATGTGGATCTCTCTAAATATGTAAGGAATTGTAGTGAATACAAGAAAACGGCTTCTGAAAAAATAGGGCGAGCAACAAGAGCATGTGAATGGCGATCCTTGGCTCGGTGTAAAACAATTTTGGTAGAATTTTAAACGAGTCACCCTTCTAAGTTATGGTTTTGGGTTAGAAATATTGACACTGAAGGTTCTTAAAAATTTATTGAGCTTTAGGATATGCTAAAGGAAATAATAGCTTAATATCAAATTGAAAGAGACGCAGAGGGAATATGAAATAGGCTATTGCATGTTCTAAAGGACCACCAGTGTACATGTAGGCTTAAGCACAAAAAATAATTCGTATGGCACTTTTGTTGAGATCGCATCATCATGTGTAAATATGAGTCGTCTTTAAGACTGTAAACTTTCATTACGAAACTCTTACTTCTGGTCAAGATATTGGCAAAAAACCGTAGGGGGGGTCTTTGCTTTGGCCCACCCTGTATGTAGGCGATTATATGCATGCATGATGCCTGTGAGCTGTCGTCTGTCGTCGCTCTAGGAAGATCTTCAGCTGACGACTGACTGGTCACTATTGTCCATGGTGCCTTTGTAATAGGCCTATCACTACCATTGAGTGGTTCTTAATTTAGCCTACGAACACCAGGTCATGTTGCTGTCAAAACCCACAAATGACTGAAATGAGTATTTCTTACAAATACTGAACTCCGAGATAAACTTTCTCATTAGTTTCTCATTATTATTCGAGTCAGAATTAAAACCTTGACACCAGAAGACGTGCGGTTTCCTGAATGAAGCAGGTGTTTATCTCAAATGAGCAACATGGTCGGTGACAGTAGAATTGCGAAAACATTGCAATTAATCTTAGTCCTCTAATTAAATTTTCTCTATGCCATTCAGCAGATATCAAAATTTTTATGATTCTTTAAAACCTTTAGAAATAAAGTCAAACTATTGGTATTGTAGAATGTGGATCCCTTTAGTAATAATGTACTGCATTGTAATGAATAAGCCTACAAAGGACGTCTATTGAAGAAGTAATTATGACGATCAACAAGACATCCTGCTATTTTTTGTGTTTCATTTAATCATTTGTGCGAGTCCATTGTATAAGGAAGAAGGTTTGTGATCGGGGAACGACTCTAGATGCCAAGAGCTCTGCGATAAATCATTTTTTCTGAATAGAAGAGGACAGTCAGATGATTAGGCCTATCCAGTTTCACCGAGATGGGCCCTGCTACGTAGTCTAAGTGTAACACCTTATTAAATTCTAAAATCACGTTATCAACAGAGAATTGCACTTCGATGGTCACTTTAGATAAAGTAGGCCTATTAGTGGTGACTGCGGTAACTTTGATCAACAGTGATAAATTCTCACGGTCCCTCCTTTAGGGTCCACATGGGCACGCAACAGAAACCACCATTGGCGCCAGCGCGTTGGGGCAACGGGACATATGCTAATCTATAGGCCTATTCCGAATCTAACAGATCTATGTAGCCTAATATAAGGAATACTATAGCAATTAAGAGCAACACATCTGTATGCTGCAGAATTTCTGTTTATTTCAACTAAAACATACGTTTTGAAACTTTGGAAATTCGTTAAATGTCATCCTGGTAATAATTTGGATTAAGAGAAATGTGGTGAGAACTTGATGATGGTGCCTTCAGTTTCGCCGTCATTCGGGATGTTGGACCTCGCTTAGCCTAGTCTGTCGGAACAAAACACAACGATTGAAAGAGAATGAAAATACAAAATCTTGGTTATGAGAAATCTTCCAGTTCTATTGTTGTTGTTGTTGTTGTTGTTGTTGTTGTTGTTGTTGTTGTTGTTGTTGTTGTTGTTGTTCTTAATATTATTATTATTATTATTATTTTATTATTTTTATTTTTTATTATAACACACATTTATTTTTTTCAAAAGAAACTGACAATTTACAAGCTTATCATTATTATTATTATTATTATTATTATTATTATTATTATTATTATTATTATTATTATTATTATTATTATTATTATTATTATTATTATTATTATTATTATTATTATTATTATTATTATTATTATTATTATTATACAACAGTTGGGTAATACAGCATTGTTATAAAGGCAAAGTGGAAGAGAAGCAGAGGGCGTTCCCCCGTTGGACTGCTATCGAGATTCTTTGCAGGAGGTAGCTTGTCTCGAGTCTGTCAAATCATCATAATAATAATATTATTATTATTATTATTATTATTGTTAATATTATTAAAATTATTATGATGTCAAAGTCGTGAAATCTGATGGCGATAATGTGACAGATTGCGACGAGTGACTGTCTTTTTCGGCCGACACGGTCTCATCTGCCGAAAGACGCTTCCTACTGTCGTTCAACGGCTCGTTTTGCCAGATTGTAAATCACCTTCTCATGTCGATCAGATAGCGGTGGCAATGTTCCGGAGAGGCAGAGGGCATTCCCCCGTTGAAGAGCCACCGAAATCCGCTGGAATAAGTACGATGTTTCCATAGGGTCATGGGTAGCAGAAGCAATTCTCTGCCCCAATTCAGAAATGAAATCCAGTCCTTCTTTACACCACGCGCCGCCGGTCTCCAAGGCGACCGCTACAAACGCGTGTGTACTGGTGGACGTGGTGGTGATGGAATACTTGATAGATTTCGACGCAGCTGCGCGTTCGGCGGCTTCGCCAGCTCCGATGGAAGTGTGTGGAAGGTGAGACAGGGCGAAAGTGTCGGGCACTGTCACTTCCCATGCCAGGCATCGACCTCGTGACCAAGGGATGATTGTCACGCCGTCTGGTCGCTTCCCGTCTTCTCTTAGTAGGCCGAGCGGTTCCTTGCGAGACGGAATTTTCGCCCTGCCAAGAGCTCTCCATATAACGTCATTGATCATGCTGTGTCTTTGGTGTTTCCCGCTTCCTCCTCTGCACACCAATCCATGCAATCCTCTCGCGTCGACATTCCCTCGGAAGTGGTGGCACACATGAGGTTCACAAAGCGACGTTCCTAATCTCACCCCAACTGCAAGACGTATCTCCTCGTCTGAGAGGCGCAGGCCCAGCGCACTCACAGGGGGAGCTAGCATCCAGTCTCCCAAATGAGGGGCTCTCGAAGCTAGGAGGCGAGCGCGGTCGCATGGGACACTGGTGGACTCGAGCAGACCCTTCCATGCCTTTTCGGTGAATCTATCATCCCACTCTCTTTGGCTGTGAGTAGCTGCACCAGTTGGTGGTTCAGCGCCTGTCAAGGAGATCCAAGCGTTAAGCGCTGTCTCCGCAAGTACATATGGAGCATCAGCTGACTCTATGGGTAGGATGCAAGCCTGTAGTTCACTGGTGCTAGCGGCAGAAGCCAGAAAGGCAGAAAGTGCCATCGTTGATGCACAGCGAACTCCAAGGCCACCATCTCTCACCGGTAGAGA